>CAXKWD010000008.1:145436824-145774324 GCA_964059195.1 Ectobius pallidus
TTGAAAAAATAATTGATTGCAGTCTGTTACTGTATTAGCCTATGAGTGGTTCAATGATTTACAATTTTTAATTCTGTTTTGTAGTGTATTATATTATATATGAATAAATAACCTTCATTTAATTCCTTCGGCTATTGTTATCAATCGGTTAATATTATCAGATTAGCTGCGTCCCGAAGTGAGACAATAAACGGCGTGCACTGTAGGCCTATATGAAATATTAACTCCATTTACTGTTAATGAAAATGGTACAAGGGTTGATTTATGTACAAGATAAAGAGAAGTGAATTGCCAATATTTGCATTATACGTATCATTCCATGAAGACCCACTAAAAATAAAGGGCTTATTATTTGCATGTGAGTAGATAGAGTCATTATATTATAATATGTGAGAGTGAAAAGTGTCTGAAATATTGCAGGTTGATTGTATAACAACAAAAATATCTTCGTCTGAGATTTTTAAGTTGTAGACTACTTATTACATTAAGTGTGGGCTTGGGTGTGACATGAAAAAGGAAAGACAGACAGAGAAAGAGAGAGAGAGAGAACGAATATTTGGGCGCTTGTCTGTGAATGGCGGGCCTTACAACCAACGCCCTTTCCATCAGTTTTCTCTGCGACCGATTGTTTGAGTTACATAATTTATTACTTATGTAAATTAGTTATAGATGTCATTTTCAATTTGTTAGTCTCATTTTAAATGCTGTGATTCCTGTTTTCAAGATCATAATTGAAAATAAAATCAGGTAAACTGTTAATAATAATAATAATAATAATAATAATAATAATAATAATAATAATATTTATTGCCAGTATATCATATGTTATATATATATATGTTGCCAGTATATATATGTTATAATAGAGTTTCCTAATGATACTTTTGAAAGCGTATGTGTTAAATGTAAATTCCCTGATAGTGTATATTATATTATCTCTGTGTATTTTCCACCAAACAGCTCATTGAATTCATACTTGAGATTTTTTTCTTTAGTACATAATATTCCAGATATTCATTATAGACAATTGCTCATTGTTGGAGATTTCAATTTTTCTGTTGTCACTGGTAACGATTATGATTTTCTTCATGGAGGGCCGTGCTTAAGGGCATTATCTAATTTCCTTTCTCTGTATAATATGAAATCTGAAAATAACATTTTGAATTGTAATAATTGCACTCTTGACCTAATTTTAACAAATATTCTTTACGTTGAAGTCTTTAAGGACGTTGATCCTATTCTTACTGAAGATCGATACCATCCTGCACTCAATATAAAAATTCGAGGACTTAAACAGAAATATTGTAGTGGATCTCATATTACATTATACAACTTCCAACATGCAAATTTTGATAAGTTTTATTCATTACTTCGGGAAGTAGATTGGAGTTATCTTGATTCTTTCAATAATCCGAATGTAATGCTCTCTAGTTTTTATGATCGATTAAACACTATTATTGAAGCGTCGGTGCCTCAAAAAGTTATAAATAACAATTCAAAATATCCTATTTGGTTTACCAAGGAGATAATTCGAACTCTGAAACAAAAGGAATATTTTAGGAAAAGAAAAAACTATTCCTCATATTATATGGAGAAATTTAAAGAACTTCGGAAACTAGCTAAAACGCTTGTAAAAAAGACGTACAATGAATACATGTTTACTTGTGAACAAAATATTAAACTTAATCCGAAATATTTTTGGAATTTTGTGAAAAATAAAAGAACTGAAAATAATAGTTCTAGCATCTTTCTGTCTTCAGATGGTGCAATAATGAATAATTCAAAATCCATATCTGATGAGTTTCCTACTTATTTTCAAAGTGTATATCTTCAAACGCAGTCATCTTATAAAATAGTAGATACGGTTAATATGCGCACATCACATTCCTTATCTCTATACCCAGTAGACAGTGTGGAATATCGGAATGCTATTAACAAGCTTAAGCCAAAGAAATCAGCAGGTTATGATGGAATTCCTCCTTACGTATTAAAAGGTTGCGCAACGATATTAGAATCCCCTTTTCTATTAATCTTTAACCGAATACTTAGTTCTCAAATATTTCCAGATGTATGGAAAATCACTCAAATAACTCCTGTATTCAAAAGTGGTGAGAAAATAAAAGTAACGAATTACAGACCTATTGCTCTAATAAGTGCGCCAGCAAAAATTTTAGAACGGATTCTGTATGATAGAATATTTTATCATGTCAAACAATATATATCTGTTTTTCAACATGGTTTTTTTCCTCAAAGGTCGACTTTGACAAACTTAATGAACTTTATTCAAGACATATCAGAATCTCTAGATAAGAAGTGTAGGGTTGATGTTATCTACACTGATTTTGCAAAGGCATTTGATAAGTTAGATCATGATATTCTGTTGGCTAAAATGTCTATGTTAGGTATTAATACGATGTTTTTGAAGCTGATAGCTTCTTACTTAAAAGACCGTAAACAATATGTTGTTTTTAATCATTGTCCTTCCTTTGTTTATGATGTAAATTCTGGTGTACCACAGGGCTCTAATTTAGGGCCACTTCTTTTCTTAATCTTTATAAATGATTTACCAGATATTGTTAAAAATTCTAAATGCTTATTGTTTGCAGATGACTTAAAAATATATAAAGAGATACGTTTATTATCAGATGAATTGGAATTACAATTAACAATAGACAAGCTTTTTGAATGGAGTATCCATAACAATTTGGCGTTTAATGTTAGAAAATGCTATTTCATGAGTTTTCACAGATTTTCACTTCACCCGATTATTCAATACAGTATGAATTCGGAAACGTTAACAAGAATATTTACCATTAAAGATTTAGGATTAATTATTACGCATAATTTAAATTTTAGAAAGCATATTGATAAAATAATAGATGAAGCTTATGGACAGTTAGGATTTATTTTTCGTAATTCCAAAAATATTAAAGACGAACGTGTCTTACAATTACTTTATAATAGTTTTGTACGCAGTAAGTTAGAATATGCATCAGTTATATGGTCACCATTGTATAAAACTCATATTAATGACATAGAAAAAATTCAGAAGAGTTTTCTTCGATATATGTATTTAAAAAAATATGATAGATCTGCTTTAATTGATAGAATTTCGTATAATACTTTATTAAATGAATTTAAATTTGTTACTTTAATTGGTAGAAGGTTGGTAGCGCAACAGTTATTCTTATATAAAATTATCAATGGTAAAATTGATAGTAATGAACTTTTAAAACGTATTGAATTTAATGTAGTGCAATTAAATTTAAGGAATAGGGAATTGTTATATATTCCTGTCATTAAATAAAAAAATATTAGAATGTTCATCTTTCATCCAAATGTGTAAACGATATAATTCTCTATCACTTCAAAATGCTCTTCTGGATTTTGACTTGTCAGTGAATCAGTACATAGGACTTCTTCGTAAACTGTTATATGTTCCATATGATTTGGCTTAATTTTTAGATTGTCTTGTTAAATTAATTGTAGTTATTGTAAATCATTTATGTATTTTTTTTCTTTATCCTCGCACATTCGTTCATTTATTGTATTGTATTTTTTTTTTATAGTGTAAAACATGTATTGGCGAAACTACGCCAACTGTAATTGGGATTTATTCCTGTAGTTGGCAGAATAAAATAAATAAATAAATGCTTTTTGGCATAGTCATTTCTACAATATTAATAAAGTCAGTTTTACACTTACACATATCTTATAGCTACCATTACTTTTAGATAATTTCTAAATTAAAATAACTAATTTATAATGTAAAATAATATAAAATATGTTACAGTCTTATACAAAGCTCACTGTCAGTCAACCTATAAAAATGATTTCAATAACCATGCACATTATATAATTTAGTTCTCAGTCAATTTACGTTTTACACATTTAAGACCTATAGAATTCCAAATGAATTTTATGATACCAAATTTAATAACAAATTTGTCTTTTCGAATATTACCAGAGAATTCAATTATCTAGAATTTCTTCCAGCTTATACATTGGTCTTTCTATTAGGTATTCTTTTAAATCAGTGTTTAGCTTATTGCCAGTGAGGATTTTAAGCTTTAGTGGTAATTTATTATAAAGTTTAGCGCCTATAATTACAGGGTCCTTTTCTGTATATTTCCGTTTATATATCTGTCTGAATAAGTCACATCTATTCCTGATATAACAAAGTGCCAGAATGCTTTTGTTTAATCAGTGATAATTGCAATTATGATATGCAGAAAATAAGTTATTTTTATAATCAATTTCCGAGTTAAGCTCCAGATCGATCATTAAGCAAGGGTTACGGAAGAACAAGGTCTATATTGATAAGCGTATATGAAGGAATATGTGGGTAGTGTTATTTGTCAAAGCTAACTGTATTGCAACTTCCAAAGCCTTATATGAACACTGAAAAACAATATGTTGTCATAACTGATTTGCATTTGATAAATTCAGTCTAATATATTGCCGTAAAATAGGCGCTAAATTGAACTTCACTCAGGCACCAGTCAAACCATTTGGTCCAAAATCAATAGACTTCGTCCCATGGACGTTTTAAATGCGTATACCAAGTTTCATAAAAATCCGATAAAGCGAATTTGAGTTAACGCGCGTTCAGACACATGGACAGACGGACAGACGGACAGACGTTAACCACACAATCTCTCGTGTAAAAATTGAGTATAAATCTCTATGTTACGTTCTTTAACATGCCGTAAATTTTCGACAGGGAACAACCAGTTTACTAAATTTTCAGAAGGAAAGCATTTAATAGTAATGACAACCTATCGCCCAATAACCCGAGGCATTAGGCAAGATTTAATACGAACAAAATAATCTTTATTATAGTCTCAAGCTATTGAGGTGTGTAGATTGGGTTAGTGTTACCTAATTAGTATATTTATTTTAATGGATTTTGTACATAGTTACGTTAGTTTCAATATTGTTATTCTCCTATTGGATACTGTAGTTGTCCCTGTTTGCAAAACAGTGATGGAAAATAAATTATGCTTACTTAAAGAGTGCTAATAGATTATAAAATTGCTGTCAGACAAATCAAGTTATTATTTTAAATTCTAATTATCATTTTAGGTAGCGTTTCTCGATCTCGTGAGTCACGATTTAACAGAAATGCGCCAAGAAACTTTTTCAAGCCGGTATGAAATGTTTTTAACTTGCTTTCTCACAAAGTCGCGGATTAAAAGACTGGACTCGAACGAATGTTATGGATTACTATCTCTGGAATCTGTTCTTCGCTCTCTCCAAAATTTATTGGAAAAATATATTCGATTAATATTCAATAAATCTATTTAAAATAGAGCTGGTATTATCCGGATTAAAGTTAACTGGTTAACTGAGCAAATAATTACAATTAAAATAGAACTCAACAATGTTTTATTTTATAATTCGCCTAGGTCTTTCGGCGTATTTCCGCCATCTTCAGGGCATCTTTTTTTTTTTGCTGCTTTGGATGCCTCAATAATTAAAACCAGCAAACACGGCAATCACTAGGGTTCTTTTTATAGGACTTTAGAAGTGTGTATACATAGTTTTGAGTTATTGCACCAACAGACACACGGAGGGACTCAGAGAGTCTTTTTTCCTGTCCACCAATATTCTTAGGCTTAATAACTCGGAAGAAAATGTTAAAATTTACAGAATAGGGTATGTAGGCTACTGTAGAAGTTGTGTGCCTAACTGTTTTCCTTGCAGTCCGCCAGGGATTTATATTTTGTGTGAGAAATTCAGTCTCGCGCACTTAATGGTGAGTTTCATTATTGGTATTTACTAGACTTCAGATTTTAGGTAAAAACCTATTTTAATCATCAAGTGATATATGGACGAAAACTTGTATATGCATGTTTCATAAGTGACTATGCCTAAAACTGATACTTTTATAGGACCTAAAACAGCCTATTTTTTCGTTAGAGCCTAATATTGCCTTTTTGCTTGTTTTTTCCTCTAAAGTTCAAAAGTTATTTTTTTTTATAAATTCTAGCATTTATTTTCAGTTCGTACTAAATTTTTAGTTCGGAATGTGCGGTACATAACACATTTGTGACGTGGGGAAATAGTAAGGAATGTTTCATTTTCAGAAAAAAAAATTCACATCCAGTTAAAAAAATAAAAAGTAGATCTCTGAATCACTGAAGGATACAAGGGGTTGAATATGCTAGCATGCGTAGCTTCTGGGCTCAGGGATTAGGTTTTTACTGTTATGGTAGCAATACATGCCCTAGTAATAGGTCTATATAATTATGTGTATCATAGGCCTATATATGTGTTTTATCACGATTATTGATTAATGGTGAATTCAATAAATATAATATTCTGCATTGCATTGAAATCTTTCAGAAAATTGGCAACTTAACGATTTTATAAGAGACAATTTTACGATTTTTAGAACCTATTTTCCAATTTTTAGAGCCTATTTTAGGTACCTAAAACAACATTTTTAGCGACCTAATAGTCCGAAGTCTAGTAATTACTATAGTTGTGTCGGTTTCAAATCAGTTCAAGAAAGTATATTATTATGTATGTTATTTCTTTTTTCTGAATCTGTATGGCCACCTGGATTGCTAAGCAGATGACTTTAATTAAGTAGGCCTAACTCTCTCTCTCTAAGGTTAAAGATCCGGTTCTTATTTAAATTCTTTCTTCATTCCCGTTTCTACATCAAACCCAAGTTAACCCGAAAATCTGAAATGAGTCAATGTGAATTGTAAGTTATAATCTTGTACGTTACCTTTAACAACACGTAAATGCTGCCTAAAATTTTACGTTTTATTATTTGATGCGGTAAGAGATATCCGTCATATACTTGAATTTTTCAGAAAGCAAAGTCGGACACAAAAACAGATCGATAACCGTAAATGATTTAGAGACAATCATTTGCAGAAATGCTTTATCTGCTAACAGATAAAATATGATCCTAACCAAGTAAAAATAACAGCCTTTTATATACAATACTAAACGTTCCAAATATTTGAAATGAAGCATTTTTAATCCTGAAAATTAATATAAAACGAACAAATAATAATGCAAATAAACTATTATATGGGCTGGACATGTTGCGCACATGGGGGAGGAATATCTAAAAAATATTGACTGGGTGACCCGTTGGGAAAAGACCACTTGGAAGACCTAGACTTAGGTAGGAAGGCAATATTAGGATAGATTTAAGAGAAGTAGGATTTGCGAGGGATGGTTGGATGGAGTTATCACCGAATAGAGTTGAATGGTGGGCTCATATAAGCGCGGCAATGAACCTTCGGGTTCCATAAAATAGATAATATTCCTTTGGCTTGCGTAGGAATTGTTTGTTACCATTGATTAAGTAAGTAAGTACATAGCTTATGTTGCATTTGATAAGTTAAGCATGGAATTTCGTGTTCTAAAACATGGCTGCTGGCGCTCTGGAAAATAGGATATTTACGATTCAGGAAATTTAGATGGCAATGTACGCGAGAAAAAGGGTTCATTTTTCATAATATTTCGGTAAAATTTTCATCTTTCGTGAAAATATTAATATTGCTTCATATTCTTTAAGGTTTGCAAATTTGTCCAATAACACTTCTTTTAGCAATTGCCTACTTATTCCATGGATCAATTTTCCAAGAATCAGATCTAAAATACCAAAGTCAATCATTCCATTCTTTCCAACAGCTAAGCAATCTGGCAAAACTTCAACTATAAACGTCCCCTATCTGTGCCGCCTCAGATGGCCAGAGCGGACACAGCATCAGATACATTTGAGATTAGGACCGGCATTCACGTGATTCGTGCTGATCTGATGAAGAAGTGTAGCCTATGTTTGTGTCTTATGAAGTGAACACAACATGCCTAATTTAGCGATTTATTGTATGTTATGTTATTTTAATTTTTTTCTTCATATTTTCATGTTTTGGCAAAATTTTCTTCATATTATGCTTGTCTCTATAACGTAGGTACGCTGATAGAGAAAGTAGGCCTACTGAGTTCGACCCCTAAAGTCAATGTCACGTTTTTAACATAAATACACAGTTTGAGGTCCCCTGATTAAAAATAAAAGTTAAAAAAAACGCTATTTTGAGAAACATGTCTGTATGTGTGTATTCGTATCTGTGAACGGCATGGCTCGAAAACGAAAAATCGTATGTATTTGGGTTAGACAATTATCTTCTGAGCTGTGGCCAGTTTATATGAAGAAAATTTCATTTTGTTCTGTTTTCTCGACGACGGCTCTAACGGCTTTATGTTAATTACTGTATTGGCCTTAAACATACTTCAGAATTATTTAATAAGTAGAAAAGAAGTCCTTTTATTAATAACTGCTTTAAAACTCTATATAAAATATATGAATATTGAAAATTAGGAATATAATTCTCATCTTAAAAAATATATAGCTCTTAAAATTATTTTGATTTAGCTGTGTCCCTTAATTTAAGGTAGCTATCCGGACAGGAATTTCTCCTGCTGCTGAAAAATTGACATCGAATTTCAGGGTCAAACAGAATTTCCTCTACCTGTAGTAGGCCTACCTATGGTACGGGCAGAGAAAGTCTAGAAATATATCCAGGAAGTTTTAACACAACCAGAACGTACAATGGATTCTCTGTCACAGACTTTTCTTCGAAAGGATATTATATCACAGTGGAAAATATGTCGCATATAAAAGCATATGTTCACCTCTTTGTCACCCAGCGCACTCAAAATAAATGTCTCAAAATATCGTAATTTGTAATTAAATAAAAGTTAGGTTCGCGGACATTCATTGAAGACAACTCTTTTTTATAACACAGCTAGGTATAAAGCAGTTTTTGATAACATAGCTGTTTTTAAAACACATTTTAACTACACAGATGGGTTTAAGACATAATTATTGGTAACACATTTTGTACGGTGGTTGCGCTCGATGTGTAACCAACTCAGTATTGTTCGTGTCATTTTAAGAAGACCTCGTCCCAAACCATCGTCTTTCTACAAAATAATATAATTAATAACATTGTTCCCTAAACCGAAAATCTGCACCGACGCCGACACCGACAAAGAACAGGTGCTCTTGTAGTCGTGTGGATTTCTTCAGTATTGCGGCTGTCATTCACCACATCTCACGTGAAGTAAACATGCTGTAGTACGTATTTGGCAACATTTTACTGGACTGCAGACAAGTGCGAATACGCCTATACTTTTCTATTCACTGATTGACAGGTCGAAAAGGATTAGGGTGGCAGCAGGTAGAGGCAGTTCTTGGAAAAGAAGTCTACAAAAAGTGGCATCCACAATATAAGGATGTAGCCTGCTGTGTTCTACATTTTCTTGGACCTATAGTACATCCATCTTTTACGTTTTAATTATGCGCCCATATGATCGCATCATATCACATCAGATTTTTATTACAGTAAAATCTCCGTATAAGTATATTTGTGGACTCTAGAGTAGCTAATGTATTGTTATATGCGGCTTATTGTTATATTGAGGGGTTATAATGTATCACAAATTAAGAAGACCGGATGCAAAAAATTCGTTATTATTCTAAGAGGGAATTTAAGAGAACTCGACAAAACCTCAGCCACCTTCAGTTGCCATCGTGATCGAACACGATCCTATTAAATACAGCCGATTACGTTGCCGCTTGCTCAGCTCGGTAAAGTATTTCTTTGCTAATATGTCATATTTCATTAATAGTTCATATTATTATATTAAACAACCTTCAGTTTTATTGCTTCATCAAAAAGTAGAATCATGTCTTATTTTATTGTTCAAACATGGCAGACACAAATCACTTGATTGTTTCGAAAGCAATCATGAAACAATAATTCCTCAGTAATAGGCTCCATTAAGCATTTTTGACTTTACAAATTGTCTATTTGTATAAATGATATTCGTTTTTAATAGGCACCGTTTTAAGTGTTGAGGAGGTGCATGGAAGCGTGAAATAAGTACAGACGAGAAAGTGTTAACGAAACAATTGTAATTTGTTCTGGAGGCTGACACACTAAACTGTTCGCACCCGTCGTGATGAGAAGTTCAGCATCTTGATTGCCTCAGTCCCCTAATATTTTATGAAATATCTCTGTCTTGTTACATTGCATCAAATGTTCACAGTAATTGCTGTTAAGTGTTGTTTGTTAATCAACAGCTTAGGATTCTGTATAGCAATCGTTCTCAGTGCGGTGGTTGACTTCCAGGTTTTTTAAAAATTATTATTTACTTTCGTAAAACATAATACAGTCATTACTGGTGCCCGAATGCACAGTTCAGTACAGTAACAGAAAATATATTATTATTATTATTACTTACTTACTTATTACTTACTTACGTACTTCCTTACTTACTTACTTACTTACTTACTTACTTACTTACTTACTCAATGGCAATAGACCATTCCTAAGCAAGCTAAAGGAACAGTATCTATTTTATGGAATCCGGATGTTCATTGCTGCGCTTACCTGAGCCCACCATTCAACCCTATTCTGTGCTAACTCCATTCATCCCTCGAAAATCCTACTTCCCTTAAATCTATCCTAATATTGTCCTTCCACCTGCGTGTAGGTCTTCCGAGTGGTCTTTTCCCTTCGGGTCTCCCAGTTAATGCTTTTGAGATATATCTTTCCTCCCCCATCCGTGCAACATGTCCACCTCATTTCATCCTCCGTGATTTAATTACCCTTACTGTATCATCAGTAGCGTAGGAAGGGGGGTGCGGGGGGTGCGGGCCGCCCCGGGTGCCATCACCCTGGGGGTGACAAAATAAAAATATGTCTTTGTAAGTAAAAAATCGCTCAAGGGAATTTAAAGACAATAATAATATCATTTTAGACAATTAAATAAGCTTAACAACTTTCTACAAGTCAACATGCGTATTGAAACTTCTTTTAGTTTTAAATTCTGTCAACAACGGTAAGAAAAACGCGGCTGAACTGGCCGCTTTGTTCATACGAACAATAATTTTATGGTTAGGGGAGGGGTGTTTATTTCTGTCGATGCTTGTCTCTGCAGTTTTATTAATTTAAATGAGACTTCAACAATCAGTGATATTTTATATCACTTAAGGGGAGATGGTAGTTACCACTAACAAAATGATAGGAAATATAGCGTATGTTCAAGAAGCCGTAACTCAGGTGTTAACACTCAGATTTAGTTGAATTTTTTTATGCTTTGCAAGAGCACTCTGCAGTTTGTAAATAAGCAGAGAATGGTTGTTCTAGAACTCGATGTTTGGTAGGAAATAATTGTTTAACACATAGGTGATAATTTTGTTTTATAGTTACTTCCCTTGACATAGGTACGCTTTATTAAATGTCTATAGCTTAGATTTTTGTGAAACTTTGGGAACTTACTAACAATAGGTACTACTATTTACCCTAGCACAATAAGTCTAATATGTATAATATTACTGCATGAAAAATTCACGACTAAAAAAATATTTTTAAAAAAATAAAAATAAAAAAGTTTCATTATTTTAGCATGAATAGCTTTTCAGAAAATGGTACCTGAAGTACAAAAAATGTAATTTTACAGGAGAGAGAAAAGAAAATGACGTGCCTTATGGTATTTTATCCCTTTTAGAAAGCTCCAGGTCACTCTGCTTGGCTTAATAATAACGCAACATATAAGACCTATATATCAAAATGTTCACAAAACTATTCTCTATTACAAGAGCCTAAGAACAAAAAAAAAATCGATTTTTTGAAACTGATAACTACCATCTCCCCTTAAGCCGCAACCAATTCTACCCGCTGCGGCAGTCATGACTGACGAAAATAAACTTCGAATGTGAGTTGACTCCGAAGTCTCCTTCAATCTAGATTTTGAACTGGGATGTGCGCATATTTAATACAGTTCCGTAAAATAGTTACATTACTTGTTTATGAAATTTATTAGGATCAACCTATAAAAAAATCTGATGTATAATTCACATAACTTCCTCTGCCCAATTAAAAGTTAACCTCCCCTTAAAAATAAGAGAAAGTTGTCGCCAATCTTCGTGTCACATCCCCAAAAGGTACCTAACCCAAATACAAAATTTGGTTTTCGTTCGATTTTCCATTGCAAGCGGGCGTATTGCAAAGAGCACGTATTCAGAGTGGGTGGCTTATAACTACCCTTCAGAGAATTATTTCGAAAAAGTGTTTCAAATAAAAGTTTTAGCTCTATAAGCAACCCACGTGAAAAATTTAAAGAAAATCGTTAGAGCCGTTTTCGAGAAAACTTTCTTTATGTAAAAATAAGGAAAACTAGTCTCCAATCTTCCGTTCACAACTTGAGAGGTATCTGACATAAATACAAATTTTTGTCCTTTTATAAAAAATCATCTTTCCAAAATTCGAGATTTCGCTTGGAAAAGAAAATATAAAAATATAAAAAATCACTCAAAAAATAAAAGTTTGCACAATTTCGCGAGTGTATTTTGGCCTAGATGTTTACTTTATTAACGGTAACACCTGCAGTCCGTTGCTCACGAAAACAATATATATCTGTCTGTCTATAACGTACTTTAGATTAATAATAATAATAATAATAATAATAATAATAATAATAATAATAATAGTAGTAGTAATAATAGCATTTATTGTCATTTAACAGTACAATTTGCAGCATAATATGCTTTATATGTATGTCTTTCCGTAATCCTAACAAAATTGGCTGAATTAGGTTAACTATGTCTTATATGCACCATTGGTAGCATTGGTCACAACATGGTAACTCGAATCGATTCATAGATGGTTGATTCATAATATACCATGATTTCGGAGCTTAGTTTTGTTTTTATATAACAAAGTAATTATTACTAATTTTGCATAATCCATTGAGTTGACGAGTTACATCAGATAAATTCGCTGCAGCTGCATCTATCGATAAACTCTTAAACTCTCGTGGGATTACCTTTGACTATCCAAAAAATAACTCTTGGAACTGTTCCATTTTATAATAATTTGAATGGGGGGGGGGGTGACAAGAAATTTTCCGCACCGGGTACTACCTAAGCTTGCTACGCCACTGACTGTATCCGGTGAAGAGTACAGGTTATGAAGCTCGTCGTTATGCAGTTTTCTCCAGTCCCCGTTTTCATCTCCCTTAAGCACAAATATTTTCTTAAACACCCTGTTTTCGAACACTTTCAGATTATGTTCTTTTCGAAGAGTAAGCGACCATGTCTCACATCCATAATAATACAAATAATAATAATAATTACTATTATTAGACCTATGCACAGGAAGTTCTCGTCTGGGACTAATATAATTTACAAATAATATTCCTTACATAAATAAATATATTTATGTTTTTTCATCCTCTTTAGTTTTGATCATGTTTCCTTTCGAACGAGAGCAGGTTGGTTTTGCATAACTCTCTAAATGTTGGCATATTTATGTGAATTTAATGATGCAGTATGACATGAATGTTTTCACTTGGTCGACCAAGAAACATTGACCCTGAAAACATTCTGCAAGAGCAGAACCTTGCTCGCATGACCAAGTAAAAGTATTCATTGCTTGTGGTTATGCAATAGATCTGGCTGCCTGCTACATATGCTACACGCATTACTCAGAAATAATATAGTTTGAACAACACTAGCTGCAAAAATTGATTTAAAATCAACAGTTTATTATTTTTTTAATTTCAATATAAGAAAATGTAAAAAATACTCTCCATGGATTTATTTCTTCTTCTGCCCGTACCATAGGTACAATACTGTAGGTAGAGGAAGTATTATTTCGACCCTCAAATTCGAAGTTGAATTTTTAACATAAATACACGTTTTGAGGTCTCCTGAATCCAAAAACACTATTTTCAGAAACATGTCAGTGTGTCTATGTGGATGTCTGTGAACAGCCTAGTTCCAGAACGGAAAATCGTATGAAAACAAAATTTTGTATTTGGGTCAGGTACCTATTGAATGTGACCCGAAGATTGGCAGTTTCTCTTATTTTTAAGAGGACTTTACATGAAGAACTGTTTGTTTTTCGGGATTTTCTCGAAAACGGCTCTAACGATTTTCTTTAAATTTTGCGCATGGGTTGCTTATACTAATAACTAAAACTTTTATTTGATTTTTTTTTTTAATTATCTGAAGGGTAGATATAAGTCACCCATTCTAAATACGCGCTCTTTGCAATGTCTCTTGTAACGGAAAATCGTACGAAAACAAAATTTTGTAAAGATCTCGCACGAAATCTGTGCCGATGACGACCGTTATTCGCTAGAGAGAGACATGCTATTGTGTTAGAGAGAGAGGTAGCTTGGCCTTTATAAATAGAAAGGGAGGTACTGTTGTGCGAGAGAGATAGGTAGCAGGTCAGTCGACGCTACAGTCCCCACGAAAACATAATGCAATGACGTAGGCAATCGGCACAGATTTCGTGCGGGATCTTTATTTGGGTTATGTACCTTTGGGGATGTGACACGATGTTCGTGTGATATTTACAAACAGATAGAAGGAAAGAATCTCTAAAAAATATTGACATTTGCGAAAATTATCATGGAAATGGCATTTCAGTGCCCGAAGCGTGGTTGCCATTTTGTAACGATAAATACCCCTAAATGTAACAGCTTAATCAATTATGAAAATAGTGACTTTCGTAATTGTAGAGGTAGTCATAAAGAGCACGTCAGATTACAAGGTTACGGAGAATTCATTGCTGAGAAATAAAAAACGAATTCCACCTGTTTCTCTGTACGCAGTCCTGTAAGTTATGTCCCCGTTAAGAAGTAGCGGCACCGGTCACGGAAACCGTCATTAATGACCGTGGGTGTCGACATGCTGATTACCAGAGCCCGGATTTTGATGTTACAACATCATGGACGTTATAGATATTTTGTTTATTAGTACCACCTTATACCCTCAATTTCGGTTACCATTAGTAGATGTTCTAGAAAAAATATACTCTGCCAATATCAGTTACATGTAATTTTATTAAGTATAATTACAGATGAAAGAATAGGTTTACTTAATGCATATAATTTTTCTAGTATAATTTCGTCATTGAGCTAATGACAATCATTTTAACTCTTTAGCTCAAGGTTACAGAGCTAATGACAATCATTTTAACTCTTTAGCTCAATGACGAAATTATACTAGAAAAATTATATGCATGTAAACCTATTCTTTCATCTGTAATTATTCTTAATAAAATTACATGTAACTGATATTGGCAGAGTATATTTTTTCTGGAACATCTACTAATGTTAACCGAAATTGAGGGTATAAGGTGGCACTAATAAACAAAATATCTATTACGCACCCTCATTGGACATTATGCAGTTCTTGAATCATGGACGTTGCCCATTAGTGCAGGTATTCTGATCATGAATCCTACATTATAAAAAAGGCAATCTTTAGGGTCATGTTTTGGTCATCTCCCCCATTTTTTATTTTTAGGACATTTTTAGAATTGAATGCCACTTTGTCCTTTTTTTTTTACCCTTTTACGGTCTTTTACTTCCACATTTCGTATTTTTGAAAATTTTAAAGTAATTATTTTCTCATTTTGTCTTGTTTCTTGCATTATGTAGAGTTTTTGTGCATTTATTTACATTTAATATTAACTCTAAATAAGCATAATTAAATAGATCTTGTTATAATTTTAATTTGGATACAGAAAGACGGTGTTTACTGTCTGCATTTAATCGTATGCACCAATTAAGTAATTACAAGCCTATAATTGGGTCAACAGCATTAATGTAGAATAGATACAAATCTGACAAATAAACTAGCATTTTCATATACATTTTTGGGTCTTTTTAAATTAGTTTTTGGGTCATTTTTTTATTTTTCCAGTCATTTTAAAACTCAATTTAAAAATATTTTTAAGTCATCAAAATCCGGGCCCTGCTGATCACATTGAGTTAATCCTGCCATCTGCCTATGGTAGATGGTGCAGCGGTCTGATGGTAGGCCTAGCCTTTCCAGAGATGTAGCGCCATTTAGTTGGGTGGCCCCAGAGTCCGTTTGACCCAGGGTCTGTGTTTGAATTGTTCTTTAACTTCGGTCACTAAACGACTTCTATAAGTTAACGTCTCGAATTTACATATAAAGCCCACCGTTTCGTAAAAAAATACCTCGGGATTTCCGATGCAATCTCGATTAGGAATTTTTTAGCAGAATATAATATTTTCGTGCCGTACATAAGTGAAAGCTATGTGGGCCTGACAGGTGACTCAGTTTCAATGCAAGGCGTTTCTTTTGTCATGTTGCTGATGGAATTACAATAGGTTAATGTGTTTTCTTTGACAGGTTGAAATAAATGTTGATATAATTTAACTTAGGCCTACTAATAAGTAGGGTTCGGATGTTAATGACATGTCATATTTTTATTCTTACATCCATTCTCGCCGCAAATACAAATTAAATATGAATTTCACAGCTGTTATCCTAATTGGGCCGTTTTTATTTTGCATATAAAGTCATATTTTGGTCATATTTGTAGTTTAACGTCATATTTCACTTATCAATTTGGTAAAAGAGCCCAGCTATGAAGTATGTGCACTAAATTGTCGATTTAAATTTTTTCCGAAAAAAAAAAAAGTCACGAATATTTTGGTTTTACTGTAACTGAAATGTGAAGGGACAATAACAAGTAATAGCACAATTACCTTTTCCTCGTTGTTGTTAAAAACTTCCAATAGACATGTTTTAAAAATATTTTCAGTTCACATTTGCAGTGTAGGCCTATCTAGAAATATTAACAGATTAGAAGTTCTTTACAAGTAAAACTGTAGTTATAGAATTAATATTATGTAATAATTTAGTCTCATTAAACGTTTTAAATTGGAACATTTTAAGAAAATACGTCCCTTTATGAGGTCATTTTAGGATTTTTGGGTCCTATTTAGCCATTATATGGTCATATTTTACACTTTTTTGGTCATAAACATCCGAACCCTACTAATAAGTAAGTCCCGAATTTTTAGACTTTTATAAAAGGTATTTTAGCCTTTTACTTTCGTGGGATATCCCTTTTTAGGTTTTAAACTTTAATGAACACTAATATTAACACCGAAAATTTTATTAGCATATAATTTTGACACAGATATTCTAGTTTTTTAAACAAAATAAACAAGTAACTATTCCTTATATCAGCATTCGAAAAATAACATAAACAATTGAGATATTTACCCTTTAATGATACAATTATTATTCATTACACCACTCAATTCACTTCCGATCTACAAAAATAAGTAGACTCGAGTGTCACGAATTTGTTCCTTTAATACACTTCTCTTGTCGTCGGTCGGCAACTTGTTATTTTAAAGTTGAAACTAAAATGGATTAGTAGCAGATTTCAAAGTATTGCAGACTGCTCAAGTTTCATTTTCTGCGACGGCGAGGCACATTTTCGAGTTACAAAGACAAGCAACAAAGCGACATGTACATTTTAATTTCAGTGCGTTATATAGATTTATTTTTATTATGTATTTTCTTAAAATGCGCAAATTCACCTATTTATTTTTCTTTGCATTAATTGGAAAATCTATTTAAAAATCGTGTTTTTCTGCAAAAGTCCTCTTTAGCCCCTAGTTTTTCAGCAGAAGTCCACTTTAGCCCCTAGTTTTCAGCAAAAGTCCACTTTAGCCCCTAGTTTTTCAGCAAAAGTCCACTTTAGCCCATAGTTTTTCAGCAAAAGTCCTCTTTAGCCCCTTGTTTCTCAGCAAAAGTCCACTTTTGCCCCTAGTTTTCAGCAAAAGTCCTCTTTATCCCATTTTAGGCCTTTAAGTCCGATTTAGCCCTTTTTAGGTTCTATAAGATTCATATATTCGGAAGCAAGGGGCATGAAACGAAAATAGAACTTTAAAATATTCTAATTAGGAAGCTGGGGGAAAAATAGGATAAAACCTTCAAATCCAGGCCCTTCTAATAAACAATGCATATTGAAGCAATGCGAAGTACACATCGAGATCATGATGCCTATGATCAGTCACCAGATACGTAGACATACCCAGGCACTGTATATATATCTCTCCATTCCGCGCCCACGCAAGCTCCCTAATTGCCTCTATAATCTATTTTATTTCAATAGGCAAGTTTGCCCCTTAGGTCTATAGTGACGTCACAGGGCATTCTGTTGGAGAACGCTGACTAATGATTACAAAACCTAATGCTGGTTCTGACTGAATACCAGATTTCTCCCGCATTGCATAGATCATGAGAATCGGCATAAAATTAGAATAAAACATTTGGGCTACCTACTTTTTTATACAATTCATCATCTGCTTTCACTCTTTCACTCCAAGTACATTTATATCGGACTTGTTTTGAATATATAATCAGGAGATCTAGCTATATATTTTACTATCACTTTTATTTTGAAAGTAATTTTTCTTCTGACCTAGTTTTAAGACAGTTTTTCTCCAAATGTTTTAAATTATTGCTTATTAAAAGAACATGCCTTCTTGCTGACCTTGCTAGATATGTGATGGTGTAAGTTTTCGGTCAGTCATCAGGGTGACCAGATTGTGAAAACAGAAAAACCGGGACACCTTACCTAACATTACAATATTCAAACATTTTCATTGTGTTCTGTATTTGAACATGTTATTTACAAATAAAGCATTTAAATTGTTAAAATTTTAAAAATAATAATTCATTTGATGACCAAGTGGATATTAATTACTCAAAGTAAGGCCATTATTCTTGTTTGTAGCCTACCGTTCAGAAATAGGGTACGCCGTAGCGTAGTGGTTGAGGCGTTGCGCTACAAACCGGAAGGTCGCTGGTTCGATCTCCGATGAGGCCTAATCCTTCTGGTGGCACTATGGCCCTGGGGTCAACACAGCCTCTAACAGAAATGAGTACCAGGAGCAATCCTGGGGTAAAGGCGGCCGGTGCGTAAGGCTCACAACCTTACCACCTTCATGTGCCGAATGTCTCAAATCTGGAAGCCTCAAACTTCTGGAACCCTCTGGGCCTTTACACACTTTACTTTACTTTACCGTTCAGAAATATTAAATTAATTTAGCCTCCTTTAGAAGCTTCTGAATAGTTTATGTTATAAAAAAGATAATCTGTCTTTAGGGCATCATTGTATACACATTTTCTTTTTAGTGGTCTTCACATAAATTGAAAACTAAGTACGCTCATGCAAAAGTTAACGAACAACAGAGAGATTATTTTTGTGATGTGCCGAGAACGCACTGTCCGACGGCCTGGAAGCAAGTCGGAACGTAAAGGCGCTCCAGCGGCAAATCGCAAGAATGGTGTCTCAGGACAGGCTCAATTCGGCTTTAGGCAGTAATACTATGAACTGACAGAAACAATATTAATTTTAGACAGATGTCAATTAATCAATGGTATTAACATTATCTCAATAATCTAAGCCTTCAATCGAGTATCTTGGGTGACACTCTTGTTTCACAAGTGTCCCTATCTAGCGGAATGAAACAAAGCACTGTACGAAATATATTAATAAACTAGCATGTGCCCGCGGCTTCGCCCGCGATAATTATTTCAAAAATTAAAAATCAAGAGCATAATAGTTATATCATTATATTTATTAACTCCTTAATCACGTGGACTACATACCACGATTAGATAGTATCGTCTGGTAAAAGCGTCCTCAGATTCGAGGTCCTTGGCCCAGAAAACCCCTGTACAGTGAGTTTCGTCCAAATCGAACAACGTTTGACCATATTTAGGCCTATGTTGATTATCCCACTTATAATAATAATAATAATAAGAAGAAGAAGAAGAAGAAGAAGAAGAATCCTCTTCGGGATTAGGTTGAAAATTTCATATGTATGCGTGCCTTGACATTAAAAACAAATGAATCGACCAGCGTGAGCTACAACATTCAAGCGATCGCGAAAGTTTCATTTCCAAGGTTTGACAAAAATAGCCAAAGCCAGCTGTAATTGATTTGACATTGAAATATATTACGCTTCGGAAACGCAAAAAATGCACGTTTTCTGCCCGTTTTCCACTCATTTTTGGCACTTAGAATCAGAATTTTTCAAAATCCTTTCTTAGTGAGCATCTACATTAGGAAACGAAGGCACTGTCAAAATTTCAAGTCTCTACCTGTTATAGTTTAGGCTGTACGTTGATTCCTGTCATTCAGTCAGTCATTCATTCAGTCAGTCAGGACAAAGCCTTTTATATATATAGAGATTACTTATATTACTTTAGCAGAAGTAACAGTTCGTTAAAAACCGGGATATTTAGATGTCCCAAAAATTTTCTCGGGACACTAGGACAATGTGCTTAAAACCATGACTGTCCCTAGTGTTTCACAATTAAAACTAGGTAGGATATTCATCACTAGGGCCTGGATTCTTAGATTTTAAACTATTTTGTTCCTTGCTAGTTAACTGTGATATTTTAACATAATGATCCATTTCCTTGTCATGACAGTCACATAGTCCAATCTTATAAAACCTAAAAATGGCTAAATAAGATGTTAAAAACTAAAAATGCCTAATACTGCATTTCAAGTAAAATATTATATACTAACAATAATAATTAATGTAATTATGTTAATATTCTAATAATCTAATAATCCAAGTCTTATTTAAATAACTGCCTACATGTTGTATCTTCCTCATTGTTGCCAGTTGGCCTACATTATTTTGTAAGATAAAATATAGCATTGCGTTTTGTCATTTTGTAATTTTGTACCCCCGTTGTCCCGTTGAAGGAAATCCCCGGTTTCTTTAGAAGTAAATTAAAGGCATTCTTAGGAAGCTTACACTTGCAATTTATTCACTGTGTTTGCTCCAGCAAGACGCCAAAAGTGAGGTATTCTAAAAGTTGATTGATTAATTGAAAAAGTTCTTGTTGAATTTGTGTTGGCGTTAGAAATGACAGGGGTAGTTCTAAAACTAAGCAAAACGTATTCCTAATATTTTGTGTTCAGAGCCGTGGAAATGTAAGTAAATATAAATTGAATTAATAATTTGTTCAATGAATTATTATACTTATTAGAGTGAAATTCAAAAAGAATAATCTGAAATAAAAAAAACTAAAATAAAACTACTTTAATATGTTTGAAAAACAAAAACGGGGTTAATAAAAACCTAAAAATCCGGGCCCTATCCATCAAATATGACGTATGGAATATGAATAGAAATATCCAAGGTTGGTTTAGACTTATAATTTTGTCTGCAACACTTAACGATGCCTTATTGCATACTGTAGCGAAAACGTGGGAATGAGTGTGGATTGTGCGTGATATTGCTTTCTTATAGGCTATCCTAATAAACTACTCGTTCACAACTTTTACTCAGGAAATGTTTAAAGGGAGATTTCGTGAGAGAACTTATTTATGCGTTATACGGTAAATTTGTAATTTTATTCCACGCTTGAAGGGGGTGATTCTTGTGGAACGGATTTTATGTAGGCTAACATCAAACTGAGAAATATGGACTGTAGATAGATATGTAGCTAAAATTGGTTGAATACGTACATAAATATATAATGAAGTTATTATATTTTACTTAATATGAAATATTTAATCACTGCATTTTTTTTAAACAAAATATTGAGAATAAAGGAAATCACATTTTAAAGGTTTTTTTAAGTTAGCCTATAGCTAGTAAAACTGAACAATTGGTGCTTGTGTACAAACTAATAAACTCATAATCACAATTATTAACCCTTAAAATCATAGTGTATCCTGTGGGATACAGTTGTTGTTCTTAAATTTATAATAGACTAAAATTATGGAAAAGGAACTTGAAAACATTTAAATTTCGTTCATGCCCTTATGTTAATTTCTGTATAACGGTCTTACGTCGTAAATGACTATTACCTACATAAATGCAATATTGATGATCGCAGTTTCAGACGCCCATGAAAAATGTTACATAAATTTATTGCTATCCTAGAAAAACAGTGCGTGGTCTAGTTCCTGAACTGGTCCAAAAACCCAATATTAAAAAGCCCAACAATCCAAAATTTAAAAAATCCAATAATCCAAACTTGAAAAACCAAAAAATTAAAGCAAGTTTCAATTCTGTCGTTTGGCGTTCCACGCACACTTTTTTTTTTTAATTCAAATTCAAATTCTTTATTGGTCCAGAATAATCACTATGTACAATGTACAATTGATATTGGACAAGTCAACTTATAATTAAACTAGACTAAGCTAAAATAATATAAGAAATATTTTTGTAAATAATATTTGGAAGATGGTTCTAAAGTAGATATACATTTTTTGTAAGATATTCCTCAACTGAATAAAAGCAATTTTCAATCAAATGTGCCTTAAGGGATTTTTTAAATGCGGGTTTTTGATGGATTAATTTAAGCTGCTTTGGAAGACTGTTATGTGTTGCCACTATTAAACTTCTAACCCTCGTACAAAGAACTGTCCCGGAATTGGACCTTGGACACTAATCAAGGCAAAAGAACAATGTAAGCATGCAGTTCTATACTATTCTATTATCTCCCCGCGTAGGGGCAGAGGCAGGTTGGGAAAGACCCTAAGCACGTAGGCCACATCTGCGGTCCCATTGTGCCAACCCCTTGGGAATGGGATGACTGGCATGAAAAACAAGCAGTTAGTGTTTGGTACTTTCTAAGTTATAAGTAGACCTGGGATTTTAGGCTCTAAAAAAATTAGTTTTAATCACCTAAAATAGGCTTTTGTCCGCCGGCGTGGTCTTGTGGTTAGCGTCGCTGACTACAGATCCGTCGGCCCGGGTTCGATTCCCGGTACCTCCTCGGATTTTTCTGAGGTAGGGAGGTCTGGTAGGGGTGCACTCAGCCTCGTGATTCAAATTGAGGAGCTACTTGATAGAGAAGTAGCGGCTCCGGTCAAGAAAACCACCATTAACGGCCGTGGGTGTCGGCATGCTGACCACATGTCCCCCCATCCTGCCATCTGCCTACGGGAGATGACGCAGCGGTCGGGTGGTAGGCCAAGTCCCTCCAGGGATGTAGCACCACGGAGTTTAGTTTTTAATTTTAAAATAGGCTTTTAAAACAAGTAAGTAGGTTTTTAAAAGAGAAAATAGGCACTTAAAATATGCTTTAAAAATGTATAAATAGATAGAAAAAAGACTTTAAAATATTACAATATACACTTAAACTATAACATGGTCTTTTTTTACTGCAAGAAACGTGGTATACCTATTCTTAACAGAATTAACTGCAAAATTAGGCATCAAAAACTATATTCATTTAAACAGATGTTCTTTCACTGGTGACTTGACTCAGTAGTCCTTTCCCCTTAATCCTCCCCCTCCCCCGTCAGTCAGCTTTCTTTTAGCGACAATTGTTTGGAATAATCAAGTTTCTATGCTGTTCTGCTTTTCATTGAGGTATGTCACTGCCTTCTTTATTTCTTACAAGCCATGCTGTTAAATCTGGAAACATCGCATCGGTAGTCCTATCGTCGCCTTTTTTTTTTTTTTTTTTTTTTTGTGTGCCCACCCTTACCCCCGGAGTGCCAAGCAATTAAGCCTAAACCTCCGGTCAGACCAAATTTTGGTAACCATAAATGTGATGTGTGTATACCTATTGTGCCCTTAAGTACATCCGTAGGGGATTTTGATGGTGTGACGTGTTTGGGCTGAGTACTTGTGTCTTTGTACTTTGGCGCAGGATAGACCTAAGTGCGGATAGGTCTTATGTGCAATATTTCCGAGTGTGTTTCTTTTTAGTGACATGTAGTTATGTAACCCTATCGTCGGTTATCAACATGCCGTAAATAAAGCAAAGAACTCCATCAGAATCATCGCAAATTAAGCATATTCCAGCTTAAAGTAATCCCAGCCATCGCCTATGGTTTAGAGAACATCTGGACACACCTGAAGAGCAACTGGATAGCACAGAGAAGGTTAAAACCGTGTACATAATGAGACATTTATGTACACCGTCACCTCTAATTGAGTAACCAGAAAACAGTTTTTCATAGAAGAATTTCGTGTTCATCAGCTAGTACCATCTACAAACGAATATAAGAGAGAGGTACGTTACGATATTGGTGTCCTTCAGGAAAAATTGTCTGGTATTAAAGAAGAATTGAAGAGAAATAGAGTCACTTTTACTGGTATGAACTTTTATCAAGCTGCTCACAGTAGGCCTAATTCATCTCAATGTGGCAAACGCCAAATCATAGTATGCAATCTCCTATCCTCCCAATATTACTACTTGAAAATCGATTCAGCGTTTTCCTACAGTTTGGTGAAGGTAATGAACGGGATTCAAACCTTAACCTCAAAAGTGCTGGCGAATCAACACAGTTCACCACCGGAGCCAAGGATGAACGAATGAATGACTTTTAGACAGCAAATAACGGAAAGCTGAGTGTTCCCAAGGAATTAGGCAAAGTTATTCTTTTCAGTGACATTCATGGGTGTAGTCTTCCACAAAGTGCATGTGATAAGAAGAGAGATATCAGCGTTCTAGGTTATATTAAATCTGGGACAACTAGCTCAGTGGTGGTACAAAATGACCCAGAGAAGTGTAGCAGCTTAATAAAATATGACTCTGTTGTGGGTCAAATAACAGAGCTCGTAGGCCTAACAGGATAAGTGAGATTATTACCAATAAAATAAGAAAAAAACGCTACATCATAACGTACAATGAGGAGACACTGAAAACTACGAATTCCTTCATATATGTGGGAGTCACCGCGTGTTATTATGCACATCACAAGTATGGGCTATGTAATATAAGCTTACTGATTTGGCCTAAATAAAGTCAATATTTGTGATGAAGAAAATTATCTGCATTAAAAACGTATTCAAATGCTTCCCACAAACCGCCACAGATAGGACTACACCTGTGTTGCCACATTTCAAGCAGCATGGCTTGTAAGAAATATAGAAGGCAGTGGGTATGTCCATTATAAAACTGTAAAAATTACAGAAGTTGAATTTTATTTTAAATGTACAAAAAAAGCATTTTAGGCACTAAAATTGTAAATTAGGCTCTAAAGGTCCAAATAGGCATTTTAGGGCACTATAAAACTCTATAAATGTAAGTGATTTATCATGAAACGCCCACATATAAAAAAATTTTCATGTTATTTCCTAAGGAACAAAATAGGCATTTGCCTTAAAATCCCAGGTCTAGTTATAAGAACCTAAAAATCCATACCATAATGATCAGTCCTCCACAGACAACAATAGTATATTGCGATACAAGTGCCGTAAGCGGTGCATACGGATCGAGGAAAGAGTTTGAAAAAACGAGGCGCTTGCGCCGAGTTTTTTCAATTTCCGACATGCGTTATGCACTTACGGCACGAGTATTGCATGGTATTTTTTGCACGATGATTATTTATATAAATTTATTTATATTAATTGAGATATTAGCTGAAAATATTATGTATATACATTCTTGAAGATAGATGTTTATTTCAGAAAGTGATTCGCATGTGTTTGTTGTTATGGGAACCGAATATTTGTCCTATGGGGCCTTGGCCATAAAGGCTTGCATTATGATGTGCCGTAAGTAAATTCTTACCGCACATAACAACACGATTGCGTGTGGGAATGTCAACTTACGATCCACGGCAACAACATTCGTAAGTACCACTAATTAGTTAAGTCGTGCAAAAAAAAGTTTGAGCACCCCTGTATGAAGGTCACGTAACGTAATCTACCTTACACCATAAAGTCCACTTAGAAATCTGTTCAAATCCAGCACGGACAGTTGAAGAGATGTAACAAGTCTAACCAGGTGCGGAGAAAATACTTGTTCTAGGTCTAGGATTGACCTCTCTCTTCTGGAAGTGACGGGCTTGACCACCGGACCGTGAAGAGCATTCTTGTAGAGAAGCTTATAAAATGTTGAGATGCTGCTTACGTGTATTTGAGGTTAATGTGAAGGTCGTCCCAGACTATAGATTTCAGGAGAAATGAATGTTTTAGCATTCAGTTCTTGACGGTTATAAATTTCCAGCCTTAAGAGCTGTCCGTCCTTACTGCATTTCAAATTATGTTGACATTCCTGAAGATTATTATCAGTTATTACCTTAGGATAGGGATGCCATATGTCACGAATTTCACTGACAATATGCGATTTTGCGGGATGAAAACGTGTCCAACCGGAAAATACCAAATTCCGCTATTTCGTTTTGATGTTAAAAATTTCGAAAATGTTGGCCTATATGCTCTCAGCACAGATGCTATTTAAATAGCATAAATATTTTAAAATAATTGCCTTTTTAAAGCAAGACAGAAGTAGGATTTTTTTCTCCTTTTTATAGAATGCTTAGCCTTTTAAACTATCTTCTAAAACTTTTCCTTATTCCATAAAAAGGCACTTTTTTATAATCTACCTTTGCAGCCCCATGGGTGAATGGTTAGACCGCTTGCTTTCCACCGCTGGGACCCGGGATCGAATCTCGATGGATCCATGTGAAAAATGTTGTAGACAAAATGGGGTCGGGGCAGGTTTCCTCGGGGTGCTCCTGTTTCCCCTGCCAAGTATCATTCCAACAGAGCTCTATTCTATGACCATTGGTTGCATTAGAAGAATTATTATAATGTATCTTTACCGTGGAAACTTTGCATATATTACTGAACTATAGTGTAGCATTCCATGCTCCGCGGTCTTACAGGTATATCATAAGAAGTCATGACATTGATAAGACTTGTGACGTTTTCCTCTTAATCAGTAATACGCATAATGCAGAACTGGTTCGGTGCCCGGTGGAGATAAGCAACTGATTTGTTGAAGTGATCTTGTTACAGGCATGACGTTATATCTGTCAACAAAATGTCAACATAGGTTTATGCGTGAAGATTTTGACACTTCACTTGTCAGATAAAAGTTGATAGCTCTCACAGCTTTGATAAGCTATTTGAAGTTCAAGTAATTCAATTAAGAATGTTTGGAGATTAAGATAAATGACTACTGTATTATTTTTAGAAACGAAAAGATGTAGAAAAAGCAACCACTTTGATGTATGATTGGGAAAACACGTCCCGTATTATTATTATTATTATTATTATTATTATTATATATTGAAATTACTGACTTCTATTATGTGTGAAGCTAGTGTCATCAAATGTTTAATATTGATATATCTTATAAGCAGTAACACACAAAATTTCATCCTTCTATTTTAAGAGGTTACAATTCTATTAATATTCTATTTAAATAACATAGCTTTTTTAAAGTCCTTTTGCCCACGTTTTCCATCATTTTTATCGGATAAAAGTAGTGTGTTCTTTGTGGGTATGGGAAAAAAATTAGTTTAAGTTTGCTTGTAAAATAAATGATTAAAATTTATTGCTCTCAAAATTTTTAATTTGCTGGGTTGCTTTCTGTGAAAAAAGTGCGTATTTTCATATTTACAAAAGTCTACTCAATTACAATCCTCAGACGTTGTCTAAAGTATTAAAATCTTACAATAAATTTTATTTTTAGCCTATCTTGGGGCTTCTGTGCTAAATTTCAATTCATACTCAGCAAAACTGTGGAACCATCGAGTTTTTAAAGGTAAAAAAAGAATCTAATTAGGGGAAAATTTGCAGGCAACATTTAAAGGTCAAAATTAATAAGTGAAACAGCTAGACCTATTATATTTTTGTCGTACAGTAAGGGAGAATGTACCCATTGAATAGTAGGTTTACTTATCCATGTGCTGACATTTCAACTGCCGTTAGGGCATTTAAAGAAAGCAAACCGTATAAAATAATATTGTTTTTGGTAAAATAAACATTATACTCTTTTTGGTGACAAAATAAAAATCTAGTTTTATTTGTGTTTTATTTATTTATTTATTTATTTATTTTTATCACGGCTTTTCGGTATTGTGTCACCTTTAAAGAAAACTGTTTATAAAAAGCTTTGAAGGACTAACGTGTGGGAAATTGACATATACATTTTATTTTTCAAGTTCCTTTATAAATAATAGTCGCATACTGTTAGAAGAACTTAAAGACAATATCACAAGTTAAATTAGTCCTAACTCTTTCTCGGAAGCTGAACTTATGCGCTTGAAAGAAAATTTACTAAAATTGTGCCAGTGTTGTGTGGATGCGAGAGAAAGACATTTCCAAAATTTCTTGTGATGAGGTACTTGGTTATTTTCATTGTAATTTTAATTTTAACTATGTAGAACCTGAATCATTACACCGTTAGTGGCTTTATTTGTGTAGATATTTCACTTGATCGCTCGGGAGTTAGAGATGTGGCCGCCGTGATGCAGAAACCCGCACGATTGGCCAACTCGTAAGTAAAATGCACTGTATAAAAACAAACATTAAAAATAGAAATAATAATGAAAAATTCTAAATATAACGTAATATAATACTTTATTTTAAAAACTGTAAAAAAAAATTCCGAAAATGACCTAAACATGCCAAAAAATGCTGTAGGACTCTCTCTTGAAAATTACGAGAAATGAAAAACAATGACAAAACAAAATGCCCTTATTCAATCAACAATTCATTATATACATTTTTATATATGCGAGATATCTTTCAACCTTCATATAACAAAGATGCAAAATCATCCAATGCTTTGCCCTTGTAATGAAGCAATGGTAATGGTGTTTGGTGACTTAATATTTGCGAAGTAAGCATCTTCATATTGGGAATTTGTTTAGAACATTAAACTGTGCCAAATAATTTAATGGAATTTCCTTGTAGCCTACGTCATTTTGCATGTACTATAAAATTACAGGGTTCTGAAATAAACAGTATTTACATATAGTGAAAGCTACGCCCAACCCTACGTAGGACTACAAGCGGGTTCTTTGTACAACTCCAGTAAACAATGAACAATAAATTAGCAAATTTCACTCTAACTTTACTCATATGTTAAAGTAAGTATTCAAATCTCGTTTTCGGTTAAGTATTTAAGAATGATATGAATAAACAAATAACTTACCTCCATGGAAAAAAAAATGTTAGTTGTTCATCAAATCATAACAGTGAGTTTCAGATTATTGCGAAGCATTCGAGTCCAAAATTTTAAATATGAATATTGAGAAAGTTAACCAAATCCCCGGAAGTAACATGTTTCCTACAATGGAGTCATAAAAAGGGAAAACCCCCAAAACCCAGGTCAGTCATAACAATAACTTTATTGCTTGTGCAATATTCAGTCTCTTGAGCAATTTCATGCAGCCCACGTCTGTCTAAAAAGACGCTTTGAAGACGCTTAAGGCCTAAAATTATGTGTATCCACTTCCAAGGTATGCAGTAAGTTATGGAAGGGAACAGAACTTGTCTTCACTTTTGACATTACTTTTTAAGCTAATAAATTTATTTTATACAGGAGACCCTTAGTCATTTCTAGGACTCTTTCTATGTATCTTAATAATTAGGCCTACCACTTCTATATTTTATATACATAATGAAAAATTCATAACCCGAAATCACTACTATAATACAAGGAGGTATAATATCTCTCGTCCTATTTTTGAACCAAAGTGTGCTACAGAAGCAGTACAATAATAATAATAATAATAATAATAATAATAATTGAACCATTAAGCATACAGTGCACTTGGTTTCATCAGCTAGTCATTAACAGTCCGCCGGCGTGGTCTTGTGGTTAGCGTTGCTGACTACAGATCCGTCGGCCCGGGTTCGATTCCCGGCACCTCCTCGGATTTTTCTGAGGTAGGGAGGTCTGGTAGGGGTGCACTCAGCCTCGTGATTCCAAACTGAGGAGCTACTTGATAGAGAAGTAGCGGCTCCGGTCCAGAAAACCACCATTAACGGCCGTGGGTGTCGGCATGCTGACCACATGCCCCCCAATCCTGCCATCTGCCTACGGGAGATGATGCAGCGGTCGGGTGGTAGGCCAAGTCCGTCCGGGGATGTAGCGCCACGGAGTTTAGTTTTTAGTCATTAACATGTCTCCAAATATTCCTGTAGAGCAGTGGTTCCCAACCTTTTTCAGCTGGCGACCCACCTTTCCTTATCGGAATACTTCCACGGTCCATCGGCCGATGGTGGAGTAAAAAACCTTATTTGTATCGTATCCCTTCCTAATGTATATATAATTTACCATCAAATATTGCAACAAGTGGTTTCATACTCACTAACAAGTGTTCCTAGGTGAAGGTAAAAACTACAATTATAAAAGTACACAAAGACCATTTTAATTTCTCAGGCAAAATTGCTGTTTTCAAGTAAGAATACTATATTAATGATATTTTCTGGACTGTTTCGATTGAACTAACACGTCAATGTCAGGACTGAATGAAGATGTTTTTAATCTCGAGTCACTTTCAACATTGACTTGATTTCTGTATTTGTTTTTAGGAAAACCAAACACAATTTGATTTGTTTCGATTTTCCTTATATTTTCTGATGGTTTATTCGATGGTTTCTGATAGTTTTCGGATCGAGTCGCGACCCACCGGTTGGGAACCGCTGCTGTAGAGTATAAATTTTAGTTGAGTGGTAATATTTTAACGTTGTACTTAAAATCGTACAAATTTTTTATTCGTCTTGCATCTAAAGATAATTTATTATAGAGTGTCACACCAACATATAAGTGGGAATCAAGAGATTTCTGCAAACGGAATTTTGGAGGCACCAAATTATTTCTTCCCCATGTATCGTGGGAGTGTATATCAGAGAATAGCTCGTTTCTATGGTGCACATGTACGAAAAGTAAACTTGCCAAAACATACAGAAACACCACAGTTAAACTTCCAAATTCATTAAACACAACTGACACTAAAACTAAAACTAAAACTAAACTCCAAAGCGCTACATCCCTGAAAGGACTAGGCCTACCACCCGACCGCTGCGTCATCTATCACAGGCAGATGGCAGGATTGGTCGCATGTGGTCAGCATGCCGACACCCATGGCCGTTAATGGTGGTTTCCATGACCGGAACCGCTATTTCTCTATCAAGTAGCTCCTCAATTTGAATCACGTGGCTGTGTGCACCCCGTTCCAGACCTCCCTACCTCAGAAAAATTCGAGGAGGTACCGGGGATCGAACCCAGATTGACGGATCTGTAATCTGCGACGTTAACCACAAGATCACGCCGGCGGTCCACAACTGATACACCTGCATTTAATTCATCATTATCGCAGCTTTTTGGATTATATAATAAAGCTGTTGTTGTCTCTTGTGAAAAAAAACTGCAAGTGGAACGCCACGCGACAGAAGTGAAACTTGTTTTAATTTTTGGATTTTTTCAATTTTGGATTATTGGACTTTTTCATATTAGGTTTTTGGACTTTTTAAATTTAGGATTTTTGGAATTTTGAATTTTGGAATTTTGAATTTTTTTTAATTTTGGATCTTTGAATTTTTTATTTTTTAATTTTGGATCCCCGCGCGAGCCTGTATTTTTTAATTTTTGGATTTTTAAATTTTGTTTTTTTGGATTATTTATTTTTTAAATTTTGGATAAGCCTAATCATTGAGTTGATTGTTTTCTGTGCAGTCCGTTCCGTCACACCCCACAAATTTCGTGATTAGCTCTCGATTTACTCCAACCGCGGCTAAAGAAGTTTCACTTCAAAAAAGATGGTATGGGAAGATTTCGTCATAAGTTGACCAAGACAGTAATTTACAGGTTAAATGATGTTCAGTCACGTTTGAATTCACAGGATAGGATATTCCACACCTTTCGAATACTGAATTAGAATTATAACTACAGTAATTCCGCTAGACTGTATAATCTGATTCGTGAGAACTGCAACACCAGGTTATTATTTCAATTCACTCTATTAACTAAGAAACACTGAGCTCATCACGAACAATATGATATGCGGAGTCCTAGCCGATTGTGTTACAATGTAGAATAGTATTACAATCCTCCAACTCTGTACAATCGTAAACTTTCTCGCCTGAAAACGAGAGCGTGTTTAATATGCTTTTACTTGAGTAATGTAGTAGTTCTCTAGTTTTGATTGGGAGGACAAACTTGTACAGGAGCCCCATAATCATTTCTAGGACTTTGGCTATGTACCTTAATTATTAGACCTAGACCTACCGCTTCTGATATTTTAATTGAAAACTTGAAACCAATTTCAGGTAAGTCCTTCAAAGCTATAAACAGTCTTCATACTGAAAAATCGTGATAAAAAACTATATTTTTATTTTGCCACCAAAAATAGTCCAACATTTATTCAACCAAAAATAATATTATTTTATACGGTTTGTTTTCTTTAAATGCCCTAGCGAACGTTGAAATGTCAGCGCATGGATAAGTAAACATACTATTCAATGGGTACATTCTCCCTTACTGTAAGTCAAGAAACTAATAGGCCTAGCTGTTTTATTTATTAATTTTGACCTTTAAATGTTGCCTGAAAGATAGATTGATTACATTTTTCCATGAAACAAATTTTAACCTGTAAAATCAAAATAATTATTTACAATGCACTATATGCAATATCAATTTTCTCCTACTCGGATTTTATTTACTTTTAAAAAGTCTGTTATGCTCAGAATGAATTGAAATTTTGTACAGAAGCCAAAAATTTAATGCAAGATTTTTAATATCTTATGTCTGAGGATTGTATACAAACTTGTACATACAGTATGTGTAGGCTACAGCAATTTTTATCAGTTCTTAAAAACATACAGGAATAGCGGAGGGACTCGACACATAAATAAAGGCCTTTTGAACAACTTAGAGTGCTTAGTTATAATACAGTAATTAGGCTACACAAACTTTTATAAAACTGTAAAACAAATTAAGTTAAAACTGTCATGTTAAAAAATCCATTTAATGAAATAGTAATATACAGTGAGTCCCACGCAAGAGTTGGCCAATGACGCGGGTTTCTGCGTCGCGGCTGGCACAGCTCCAACTCCCGAGCGATCGGGTGAAATATCTACGCAAATAATGCCGCGGTCGTTGTAATGATTCAGGTTCTCACATTTACAGTCAAAATTACAATAAAAATAACCACGTACCTCATCACAAAATATATTGGAAATGTTCTCCTCTTGCATCCAGACAATACTGGCACCTTTTTAGGAAATTTTCTTTCACGCACATAAGTTCAGCTTCCGAGACAGAGTTACTTTCTCTTTTGATAGGCCTATGTGATATTGTCATTAAGTTCTTCTAACAGTATGTAAATATTATTTATGGGGAAACTTGAAAAATAAAGTGTATAGGTCAATTTCCCATACATAAGAAGAACTTAAAGACAATATCACAAGAGAAATTAATTCTATCTCGGAAGCTGAACTTACGCGCGTGATAGAAAATTCCCTAAAAAAGGTGCCAATGTTGCGCGTATGCAAGAGGAGAACATTTCCAACATCTCTTGTGATTAGGTACGTGGTTATTTTCATTATAATTTTAACTGTAAATGTGAGAACCTGAATCATTACAACGACCGCGGCATTATTTGCGTAGATATTTCACCCGATCGCTCGGGAGTTGGAGCTGTGCCAGCCGCGCCGCAGAAACCCGCGTCATTGGCCAACTCTTGCGTGGAACTCACTGTACATGACTTGTCTAAAAACAATAACTTTGGTTTATTCACAATAAGTGTCATAAAAACACCAGTTAAAATTTCTTAAAATGTAACAAATTACCATAAATTACTTGTCTAAAGGAATATTAACGATTAGTAAAAGTAAAGTAAAGTGTTCCCTATACAGGCCTTGGAGGCCCAGAGGGTTCCAGGTTCCCAGATTTTAGACATTCCGAACATGAAGGTGGTAAGGTTGTCGCCTTACGCACCGGCAGCCTTTATCGCCAGGATTGCTCCTGGTACTCATTTCTGTTAGAGGCTGAGTCGACCTTAGAGCCATTTAACGATTAGTTGTCCTATTAATAACAATTAAAATGTCTTTAAAATATTTAAATACAATCATATCGTCATAAAAGTTGTTAAATTGACAGTTTTAGAGCATATTATTGTTTCTCGGGCCTCCAACCGGGTGAGTTGGAGGTTTGTTTCCAAGCTTTCGGCAATAATCTTTGCTGCCATCTTCTGGGAGAAGTAAGCTGGATGTGAGAAGTGAGCTCAGTTTTAGAGTAGTTTGTACAGTTATTATATTCAGGGTGTCCACATTCTGGAAAGTCAGGGGGAGTCAATTAAAGTCAGGGAAATTGAAATCGGCAGAGAAAATCAGGGAATTTTGTAAAGCATATGAAATAGTCAGGGAAATTTGTAAAAGAATACGGAATAGTCGGGGAAAATAATCATCTCCAGTGAGCGAAATATGAGGAGCATGTGTTTTGATTCAGTCCAGACTATGTAAGCAATTTTCTTTTCAGCACTTGAGATAATAATTTCTCATTTTTTTATATAGGGATGGAGGAGGCTGGATTTCTTTCATTTTGTTTACAAAGAATCTTGAACACTTTGATTCTTGTGGTCAAGGAAATGTAAGTTTCCGGTCAAGGAAAGTCATGGAAATTTGTTTTGAAATTTCTATACATCCTGGCATAATAATTATGCACTGATACTACTTCATAACTACCTGTATGGATTCCCTCTTACAGTTTCTCTACAACCAGTTAATATTTCACTTTCCTCCCTGCCGTAGATAATTGCATATTCATTGTTGTACAGCAGTTAGTGGTTATTCGGTTGAAAACAAACGGACAATCAGGCAGCTGACTGACTGGAAATACAGTACTAGAAAGTACAGAATAGAATATTCATTAGCGTAGGATAGCCCTATATTAAAATGTTTATTTATTATATTTGTTATTCTTATTTTTCTTCAATATATCTGGCCTAAGAGAGATGAAAATGGGGACTGCAGAGAACTGCATAATGACGAGCTTCATAACCCGTACTCTTCACCGAATGTAACAAGGGTAATTAAATAACGGAGGATGAAATGGGCTGGACATGTTGTGCGCATAGGGGAGGAAAGACATATCTCAAAAGTATTGACTGGGAGACCCGAAGGAAAAATACCATTTGGAAGACCTAGACTTAGGTGGGAGGACAATATTAGGATAGATTTAAGAGAAGTGGGATGTGCGAGGGATGATTGGATGGAGTTGGTACAGAATAGGGTTAAATAGCGGGCTCAGGTAAGCGCGGCAATGAACCTTCGGATACCATAAAATATATAATATTCCTTTAGCTTGCTGAGGAATTGTCTATTGCCATTGAGTAAGTAAGTAGGCTACATCTGACAACTCCCAAATAGCCGAATGACACATATAGGCCTAAAGCAAGTGTTCAGCAGTATTTAATGTAAAAAAAACGGTAATGTAAAACGGTATTTAATAAATTCGCCCCCGGAATTGACAATGTTTGTTATACCGTGGGACCAACTTTTTGATTACCTATGTCGTAGAAGTCTGCCGCTTGCGATTTGAACCACAGTGCGACGACCATTTCCTCTTCTCTGTCATTCCCTGTCGTTTCTTGAGGCGTAGGAAAAGCTGTATGTCACTTTTCCAACACCTCGATAAATGACAGAGAACGAAAGAGGCAGAGATGGTTGTCAGACAGTGGTTCAAATCCCAGGTGGCAGACTTCTACGACACAAGGATTAAAAAGTTGGTCACATGGTATGGCAAATATCTCAATTCCGGTGGCGAATATGTTGAAACATAGCTGAACACTTGCTGTATCTGTTGCAATAAATGTTTTCATGAAATTGTGTTTTGTTTCTGTAAATGGTCCCAAGGGAAACTTACTTTCTGGACGCGCCTCGTAATTATTAATTAGACTCAGTTTGATAGAAATTTAAAATTTAAAAATTCACTGCTCCCTTTTAAATGTGAAATTTTTCACGGTGATAGCAAAAATCGTCATACTTGGTGGGTGAAAAGCGTTAACTTATCCCTAAGTTGGTAGCCATGTACCAAAAAATCAGTAACAGCTGTCTGCGCGCTCCAACATGGCTGGCTCCACGGTGCATAATTCATTCCAATAAATCTAACTATTATTTCGCTAATTTTAAAGACTTGCTAAAAATACTGTTGCCTATGATACTCATGGTATTTTGCACGACTTAACTAATTAGTGGTACTTACGAATATTGTTTGCCGTGGGTCGTAAGTTGACATTCCCGCCCGCAATCTTGTTCCTATGGAAACAAAACAAATTTCCGTGCGGTAAGAATTTACTTACGGCACTCATCATAATACAAGCCTTTATGGACAAGGCCTCCCAGGACCAATATTCGGTTCCCATAACAACAAACACATGCAAAACACTTTCTGAAATATAATATCCATCTTCAGTAGTGTAGGCCTATATACATAATATTTTCAGCTAATATCTCAATTAATATAAATAATCATCTCGCAAAAAATAGGATGCAATACTCGTGTCGTAAGCGCATAACGGATCTCGGAAATCGAAAAAACTTGGCGCAAGCGCCTCGTTTTTTCAAACTCTTTCCTCGATCCGTATGCACCGCTTACGGCACTTGTATCGCAATATACTATATTTTGCTCGTAGGATTGCTAAGCTCACCCTTACGGGCTCGTTCCGCAAATATAACCTACTCGCAAGATAAAGCTCTTTAACTCTTGGATCATAAATAAATATTTATTTATTCATGAGCAAAAGTTCATTGAGGTCCCCTCTTACTTGTAGCATTTTACATGCAGCAGTTTGCCTAGCTCCATTGGCAACTTATCTTGCATACGAGCTGTGCAAATTGCCTACTTACAGAACTGAAGCTGAAATCATGTCGGTTAGTTCTTTATCATTAAACAGAATGAAGAATGTTTTGGTGTGAAACATCTGGCAACTTGTTTTCCTTGTTTGACGATTAGTAATATCTTATCTGTAGTACCTGCTAAAGTGCTTATTTAAAGATTTACTATCAAGAATATGCTTCCAATTGTCTTGAAATATTTATTAGCCTAAATGCCAGAATGATACTTTTTGAGGTTGTGTGAGGGACGAGAAAATGTCTGTCTGTCTGTCCGTGTGTCTGTAAGTGCGATAACTCAAATACGCTTTATCGGATTTTCATGAAACTTGGTGTACGTATTTATAACGTCCGTGGGAAGAAGCATATTGATATTGAACCAAATCGGTTGCCCGGTACCGGAGTAAAGCCCAATTTAGTGTCTATTTTATGGTAATATATTAGAAAGAATTTATGAAATACAAATCAGGTCTCATGATAAAATATTGTTTTACATTGTTCATATACGGCTTTGGAAGTTAAAATACAGTTAGCTTTGACAAATAACACTACCCACATATTCTTTCACATTGCTTATCAATCTAGACCGTTGTTCTTCCGTAAGCCCTGCTTCATTAATCGATCTGGAGCTTAACTCCGAAATCGATTTAAAAAATAATTTATTTTCTGCATATAATTGCAAGTATGACTGATTTAAAACAAGCATTCTGGCACTTTGTTGCATCAGCTTACCTGTTTTTAAATTTATTATAGATCTATTAATGTTTTCGTGTATACTCTCGTACATAAACATTTATTTACTTACTATATTCACGGCATACCTTTACATTACATAAAACATTAGGCCTATGTTATATTAAACGTATACAGTATAGTCAGTAATACAAGTTATGTAGTAATAATATGCAATCTCAAGAACTAAAAAAAAATTAAAAACAATAAAATTAGCTTATGTGTCAGTGACATAAAAATAATAAGATAATTAAGAGTATAAAAATCGTTGGTCCCTCGTTGTAGTCACTGCAGGGTACGTATTTCTGCATACAGTATACCATTATCAGCCCTTAGCTAGTTTTGAGCGCTGAATGAAAATGTCAAATGGAAAACTAATATGTAAAATCCTTTCAGGTATATCATACTTAATATATATTTTAAAAAAAGATAGTTTCACTGTAGAATTTAATCTGCATTTGCCAACTTTAAAACCTTTTTTTCTCAAATAGTGTTTTTTCTTACTTAATCGACTTACACACGCACGCTACAATAATTCTAATGTAGAGAATACTGATTTCATTTTTCAGGGAGTCTCTCGACCATCTGGAATGCAATGGATGTTCGTTACTGGAGATGTGTCTTGAAGAAGACCAATACCTGTCCAGATCCAGATATCAAATTCTTCCTTTATACACCGTAAGTTTGCATCTGTACTTTGTACCACTTTAACAATAAGCGAAGCAAATCATACATATAGTTCATTAAAGCCTTCAGAGTGCTACAAATTTAAAACCACCATTTTGTGATAATTACCTAATTATTACTTCCTCTGCCCGTACTATTGGTACTATAGGTAGGGAACTATTATGTTCGAGTCCGAAATTTGAATTTGATTTTTTTTTTAGCATAAATACGAGGCGCGTCCATAAAGTAAGTTTTCCTGAGGCCGTTTAAAGAAACAGAAACCAATTTCTTGGACAAATATATTCCAACAGATACAGCAAGTGTTCAGCTATTTGCTTAACATATCGCCACCGGAACTGAAACTTTTGTCATACTGTGGAACCTGTATCGTAGAAGTGTGCCGCCTGGGATTTGAACCACTGTGTGACAACCACCTTCGCCCCTCTGTCATTCCCTGCCATTTCTTTAGGTGTAGGAAAAGATGGAAATCACTGGGAGCATGGTCCGGGCTGTAGGGTGGATGTTCAAACACCTCCTAGCAAGTCTCCTGCAGAAGTTCGGCTGGGAGGTGTTTAAACATCCACCCTACAGTTCGGACCTCGCTCCCAGTGATTTCCATCTTCTCCTACACCTCACGAAATTACAAAGAATGACAATGAATGACAGAAAGTCGAAAGTGGTTGTCTCACGGTGGCCCCAGGGAAACTTACTTTATAGACATTGCCTAGTGAACAGTTAATCTTTGTATTGGGTTGAAACAACTGAATACGTATTCCTGCAATGCGGCCTCCTATTCTTTATCAGAATGTGAAATGATAAAGTTGAATTGCCAATGCTTATGTGACTGTATCACATACGATTTTTAAAAGTTTGATGTTGAAATTACATGTAAGATTATTGTAATCTGTCCTAAAGGATAGACATTTAAGGCTATCACCAGGCAGTATAGAATAATTCCTTGTCAGAATAATGACATTGTAAATTTAGCAGTGGGATAGACTGAGAGTTCAGTATACATTTTGATTAGAAATGCATTTCAGCCCTAATCAGTAACTTCTGTTTATAGAGAAAACCCACACAAGAAACTGATCGACATTCGGAACCCTAACGCTTTGAGGTATGCAGGATGGGACCCGGGGAAGAAGAACGTCATAATTATTCATGGATTCAATGAGACTGAAAGGAAAACTCCCATGTCGTTCATTTCTAGAGGTAAGTCATCTAAATTGTCAGGTGTACAAATGCTTCCCATGTGATCAATCATGAGCATGGACGTCCGCTGAAATGTTGCCGGGGGGGGGGGGCAAATGAACGAATTACTGCCACCACCACTATGCTATTATTACTACAACCACTTTATTATTATTATTAATAAAATTATTAGGCTAATAGTATTATTATTATTATCATCATCCACATCCTTGATTTACTGTAGTTGGACATATAAAATTTAATGTAGTACACTCACATGACTTTTTCAACCCCTTACAATTTCACAGATTCATATAAAATGGATAGACTACAAACATTGCATTACAATAAACTGCTTGACTGGAAATGGTTTTAAGTTTAGTGGAATTAATTATTTCTATGTTCTCATATCGAAGGTAATCAATCAGCTGTTACAAACAACTTATATGGAAACCTAAGACTCACTTCATATTAGTTGCTTATAGTAATCTGTTTACCCTGCCCCTCCCCCCTTCCGGACGGCCATGACCATGAGTGGGTCTGAACCTTGTTCCTTTCTCGTAGATTAACCTCTCCTTTTTTAGGATTTAAGCGACCCAAGTCGCCCGGGCCTTACAGGGCCGCGACCTGTCGGGAGAAGGATTATCTTTGGATCACATACATACTTTTTTGACCAGACAAGGACATGGAGGGCCTCCCCGGATGAGTGATCAGCCCAATGCCGGGGTCACCTCCAAGACAACACGAACACATAGGACGAGACACACCATTCACACATACACTCACTCCAAACAAGGCGAGGATGGGGTGAATATGATAATGACGGCCAGATGATATCTGGGGACCACAAGGGCCTAAAGTTACCCGACATTTGTCTCAAAGGTGAGGAAAAACCCCAGAAAAAACCCCACCTAGGTAACTACCTAACCTAACCTTGTTCCTGCGGGGAAAAAAAATTCAGCGAGGCTTGATCCCCGTGTGTTTGTAAAAGTAAAATTGAACATTCTTTTAAAAGCTTTATTACTAATCTGGCTCATAAACAATGTGACTGAATCATTACTTTCACTAGTTGATTCAATATGATGTTTTTACAAATTTTTGCTGATTTAAATATGTTGTGTTTGTCAAGTTGTCTTCAAGATATTTAAAAATGCTAAGGGACCGTAGTGACTTGATACTTTTGAAAAGGGGGCATGAAAAGAATAAAGTACCCGTGCATTAGACACTTGCTATTGCTGGAAATTCCACATATTCTTACATTGGGTTAGTCATGATTCATGAGCTAAATAGTCACAAAAGTTTTCGAGGGGTTTCGATTATTTAAGTCTACTCTGTCTGCATGATTGTATTACTTCCCTCCTGTATAAATGAAAAAGTAGAAATTTCAGGTATAATACATAGGAACGTGTGATTCGCAAGACTTCTGAATTAATTAGAGAGCTGTAATTGCAAGACATGCACGCCATTGTACTCACGAAGATGAATCTCAAGAAAGCGGACGCGTGTTTGTTTTATTTCGCGTGCTGCGGGCGTGAAGCAATTTGGAAATAAAAGTAAAACTGTCTACCAACTTTCTTAGAACCATAAAAAAAAAAATTTACGACGGTAGGGAGCTTGAGAAAAATCCGGTGATACAATGTAACGTCTCACGAATAGGAACTATTCCCACTTCCGAGATAATCTGCTAATCCCCTAGTTAAGCAGAAGAAGTTTTGAATTGGTCACGTCCTCGGACACCACGTAAAACCATTTTCTCAGAAAGAAGACATAGGCTTTCTGCAAGAGAATACAATAGCATTGTTATTTAATCCGAAAATATATACTAATCTACTCTTATACAATCCAACGGCCCTAAATAGCGTGCTCACTCCCTCCCTCACTTCGTGAGACATCGGGTGTACTCGGCGATGTTCGTCTCTCGCAGTCTAAACTTTCATGAAGAGTACAAACCGTTTCTTTATTATGTAAGGCCTAAGTGAAATGAACACAATGATCAAATATTCTAATTTTATTTTTACTTACAATTTTCATAACTCTGAACCACAAACATTTTTAATGAACTGCCAGTGTAAATTTCTTTAAAATCCTGGCGTCAATTAATAATGGCGGGTGAAGCCGCGGGCACCAGCTATAATGCATTGATAGTTTAACCCTAGAAGTATCGCGGACAATAAAATTAACATCATATTCATCTGTCAACAAACAGTTGAGAAACAATACGTATTATGTGTTCAAAAGTAGCTTTGGAAGTGCATAATCGAATCTGAGATCGTTTTCCCAGGCGGCGCTTTCTAATCGTTGAATGTACTCTAAAGCCGGAATTTTAGTTGTTTCATTCATTATTAATGGTTTAGTTTATGAATGATTCGCGTGCAAGTGTTAATAAATATAATGCTTTAGTAATTATTGTACTCTTAATTTTTTACATGTGTTTGGGGCGTAGTTGATTGAGACACTATGCTACAAACTGGAAGGTCGCGGCTTCGATCGTTTATGAGGCTGTTGAGATTTTTCAGTTGGCCTAATTATTCTGGTAGCCCTGGAGTCGACTCAGCTTCGAACAGAAATGAACATCTAGCAGTAAAGGCGGCTGGGTGCGTAAGGCTGACTATCTTACCACCTACATGTGCCGAATGTCTAAAAATCCGAGACCCTAAGAGTTACCGGTCTGTTTAGGGAACGATTTAATTTTGCTTTTTATGTACAGGTGTTGAGGTATTCACTTGGCTGTCTCCTAAATCATATGCCAGTCCTTAAATAAAAATGATTTTTAGGCTTACAAAATGTAGAGAAGTGTTAATACAATTTTTTGCACGACGTAACTAATTAGTGGTACTTACGAATATTGTTGCCGTGGATCGTAACTTGACATTCCCGCACGCAATCCGGTTGCTATGAAAACAAAAGACATCTTCGTGCGGTAAAAATGACAAAAAGCACAAGTGCCGTAAGTAAAATCATCATAATACAAGCCTTTATGGAAACCGGAACCAAGGCCCCCCTGTTTGTGGCGACTTTAACAGGACAAATATTTGGTTCCCATAACACCCAACACATGCGAATCACTTTCTGAAATATAACAACCATCTTCAAAAGTGTATATACATAATATTTTCAGCTAATATCTCAATTAATATAAATAAATTGATATAAATAATCATCGTGCAAAAATTAGCATGCAATACTCGTGCCGTAAGCGCATAACGGATCTCGGAAATTGAAAAAAAAACTTTCCTCGATCCGTATGCACCGCTTACGGCACTTGTATCGCAATATACTATAGTCAACTTAGTACATCTCTTAATACTGAACACTTTCAGTTATCGTGGGCGGAATATCCGGTTTGCAGATTACCCGTGCAAGGTTCATTCTCTCTTTTTAACCCTTCTTAAGCGGAATAAGATATATCTGCGTGCGAAAATGTTAATTTCCCCGCATCTTTTATGTCAGATATTGAATTTTCCGCTCTTAATTTTTGTCATAGGCCTACTGTGCATAGAGTATGTTACAATCTCTATGCACAATATGGCGACAGAATGCGAGGAATTCGAATTTAAGTGCGGGAAATTCAAAATCTTATACCCAGTTAATACCATCGTTCGGATTGTCCGTGTTTTTTCGATTATTCACGCATGTCACGTTGCCAATTAACATGGATAATCGACATCACATCTGTATTATAATGAAAATCTGTTTTGAAATGATTATCATTATAATACCATTACATCACATGTAATAATGTATTATAGTATGGTCATACAAAAATTAATATTTTGCATTAAATTTTCATTGTGGAAATGTTAAACAAATTAACTTGCAACCTGCCGGGGGGGGGGGGGGAAACTTGAAATCTACTTAGAAGGAAATTTAAAAAATCAGAATACATGATGCTCGAAAGGGATTTCTTAATAATTATTTTATTTCACTTTTTAGTTATTGAGCCCCTCACTCCATTGTTTTCTTTTTGTCCTGCATGCTTGGTTCAAGTTGTTTTGAAATAAACTCTATCAAACTGATATAACAAAGTGCCAGAATGCTTTTGTTTATTCAGTGATAATTGCAATTATGATATGCAGAAAATAAATTAGTTTTGTAATCAGTTTCCGAGTTAAGCTCCAGATCGATTCATTAAGTAGGGCTTACAGAAGTACAGATATCTAGTTTGATAAGCATATGCGAAGGATATGTGGGTAATGTTATTTGTCAAAGCTATCTGTATTGCAATTTCCAAAGCTGTGTGTGAACTCTATAAAAATATGTTGTCATGAGAACTGATTTGCATTTGATAAGTTCTGTGTAATATATTACTATAAAATATGTGCTAAATTGGACTCTACTCCGGTACTGGTCAACCGATTTGGTCCAAAAGCAATAGGCTTCTTACCAAGGACGTTACAAGTGCGTGTACCAAGTTTCATGAAAATCCAGTAAAGCGTATTTGAGTTATCTTGCATACAGACAGATGGACAGACATTTTCCCGTCCACCTCACAATCTCATAAGGTACCTTTCTGGCACTTAATAATGTCCAAACTTTATTAAAAAAGAATTACAGGGTTATATTAAGAAAGTGTGTTGTGTCTACAGCATATGTGGAGCGCGGAGACTACAATGTATTCACTGTGGATTGGGAACCACTCACAAGATTTCCTTGCTACCTCTCAGCCCTGAGTAACACTCGACTGGTTTCACAGTGCAGTGCACAGCTATACAGTCATCTTACACAGCATGGAGCACTTGCCAAGAATATTCTATGTGTTGGACACAGTCTTGGTGCACACATATGTGGCATGATGAGTAATCATTTGTCTTTCAAGATGTATAAGATCATTGGTAAGTACTTTTTGTCACATCTCTTGCCAATTGCTTTATAAATGTGTGGTCTTATAGCACATGTCTCTAGGGACCAGAATATACAGCTGGCATTTTGCAGTTGGAATGAAATGTAAAATGCAGTTTGAAATTACTGCATATACCTACAGTGTGTGTCACATACAAGTTGGCCGTCTTGTGCTGCAGCAGCCACTGCTGTTACTCCCGAGTGATAGGGTGAAATATCTATGTAAATGAAACCGGTAGCCATGAAATGATTCAGGTTCTCACAATTACAATGAAAATAAGCACTGGTTCCGCATCACAAGATATGTTGGAAATATCCTGTTCTTGCATCTACGCAACACTGGCACCTATTTAGGAAATTTTCTTTCATGTACATTAGTTCAGCTTCTGAAACATAGTTAATTTCTCTTCAAATATTGACTTTAAGTTCCTTCTTAAGTTACCGATATGAATATAACTGCAGCTTCCAGAAAGTGTATAAATTCGGTATACAAGCTTTTTTTTAAATTATTTGCAGCACTTTTGTGTGACAAACACAAACTGTAACAGACAGACTGTGGGGACTAGACAGAAATAAAAGTTGAAATCAAATAAGCATAGGGCCTAATTGGTGATATTTGCTCTCCACATCATTTCTCATTTTTTCTAAAAGAACTTCAAGCTTGGGCTTGGGCTTGGGCTTGGGCTTGGATAGTGTTTCATAGTGTACTGTTATTATAAATAGCCTAGATATGTCATATTTTTTAATACAGAGTAGCCTACTATGTAATGAAACGTAATGCTTACAGTGTGGTGACAACACTAATTTTTTACCCCTTATTTTTCCCATTTTATTCCATATTTGTATTTCTGGCTGTACTCTTTCAGCACTTATTTAAAAGGAAAATTAATTACCTAATCCAAGTTTTGACATTTCTTATTATTTTAGGTCTTGATCCTGCTCGACCCCTCATAGACCAGTATGCATCTAGAGCATTTCGTCTCACTCGAGATGATGCTCATGTAGTACAAGTGATACATACAAATGCAGGCATCCTGGGTGTAGAAGCTCCAGCTGGCCATATAGACTTCTGTGTTAATAATGGACAGTTTCAGCCAGGATGTAAAGGACATCGCTTGCGTGAGTAGTGTTTCATTACTCTCTCTCTCTTTTTTTTTTTTTTTTTTTTTTTTTTTTTTTTTTTTTTTTTTTTTTTTAACACACAGGTTATGGGTAGTGTTGTTAGGTCCTAAGTTTTTTCTGTAAGTTATACTATTTTGGGTTAATCTTATATCTTACATTTTTCTCTCCTTAAGACCTTTCTTCTGTTTATTTACTTTGGGGGAAATCTATTTTTTTTAGACAGTCAAAAGTAAAAGAGGCACTTTTAGTGGTAGATGATATTAATTAAAAGGAGAATACTACTGAGTGGTATAAAATTATAAAAGTTTAGGGTGACCAATTATGGTTTCAGTCACATGAATATACTTATTTAGTTAAAAATATTTTCATATGATTATTAAATAGACTCATTTGGATAAAATTTCTCGAAGTTAAAATTCATTAAGCCATATTAAATGTTAAATTTCTCATGGTAGTTGCAAAAAATTTTCTTGCTCTTCTTCATCTCCCCTTATACAGTAGTCAATGATGTTTAATAGTTATGTGAAACCTTTAATTTTTTTTATATCTATAATAATGTTTTATGTTGCAATTGGACATGTATTTTGAAAAATAATTTTATTGCCTTACTCTTGTGCATTGACAACTTTTTAATTTTTAATTCAACTGTATTTATATTCCTTTCAGCTTTGAGGCCATATCAGGAGTTCGGGATCTGTGTCTTTACAGTAGGCCATACAACTATTGCTTGTCAATTATTTTTCATTGTTGGTGTATTTTATGAAGTAAATTTCAACTGATAATAATTTAAATGGATATGAAACAGGTTGAAATAGTGAGGATGAATCATGGTATGTAAATATCCAATTCCTCATTTGCCTTTACGACTGGGGAAACCATGAAAAAACCGATGTCAAATTGGCCGGCCACGGGATTTGAACCTGGGACCTCCTGAATGCGAGTCTCGGACGTTACCACCTCGGCCACCTCGCATAGTCACATGTTATTATAATGATAAGAACTGGATTCAAAAAATATAAGAATGTAATAATTAATTATTGTTGCAACAGGTCAAGCTCGATGTAGTCACTTCCAGAGCGCCTGTTACTTTGCCGCCACAGTGTCAAGACAGACAACAATGGGAATTCCATGCAATGCAGTGTGTCCCAGGAGAGGACGGAGTTTGGGAGTGTTCTCAGGAATTCCTGTTCCTATGGGTGAAGACACACCAGATGGGTATGTGTAACTTTAGATTTGCATATCCTGGTTTGTAGTTATATGAACATAGTGGTTTCTTATATCAAGCACTTATCAGCTTCCTCCTGATATTTTTCCTCTGCCATACATGCTCATGTCTTCTAAATACAGTGAAACCTCTCCTTACAGACACCCCCAAGGTACAGACACACCTCATATATGGACAGATTTTCATGTCCCAACTGAAATATTGTAGAAATAATTATAAATTACACTCTCGTTGTCGGACCCTCTCAGGTACAGACACGGACAGCTGTTTAACAGTTCTAACACTTGCTTTACCTCTTTACTTCGGATAGATTTTGGAATTCGAACATCTAATGTGTTAACAATAATTGGAAAATTTAGTTTTGAGAAATGTATACTCAAAAGAAGACACTATGGGTCTCATACCAAGTGCTAGTCCAGCAGCTATCCCTCCTAAATAGCTGGATACACAAAGTCATAAAACTTCACCTATCTGATGGGTCCAAGGTTTCTGTGACCGCAAAATTGTATCCGACACATAATAGGTTAGAGTATATTTTTCTCTTCACTTCGCTCAGTTGTTCTATCTTGGAGACATGACATCTAAACTTAAGGTATACTTAAGGTATACAAAATACAGTTCACTGTTAGATTGGGCAGACTCCCTCCTAATAAAGGACACCTCCCAGATGCAGACAGATTGTTACTCCCCTTCACTGTCCATAAATAAGAGGTTTCACTGTATGTTCTTAGCAACACTGTTTAGTTCTTAGCTTATGGTTCAAATTTACCCTCACTTGGAGTTTCCAGGTGTCCTGAAAAAGCAGGAATATTCTGAATTTTTGCTTCAGGATATAATTTTTGAATTTCTTGCAAATATCCTGAATTCTTTAAACATTAATGGAAAAATAATAATATGGTCCTCACAATGCAGAGTGATCTCTTAATCACTGATGTGCTAAGCATAGAGTTTGTAAAGCTACTTGCTAAGATGATCAATTAGGAATTGATGCTACCATATGTATATATTTTTTTTTTTAACTTTATTGATTCCTTCTTCTGGTCTTCCCATTATTTGCTTTATTTGGTGATTGTTTCTTTGTACTGTCTTGATTTTGCTTCTTCATTTCATCATTTCATACTCAAAATGAGTAATTTTGAATGTTTTCCGATTCAGATAGGTTTACAATTTTATTAAGTAATTAAGATGGCACAAAAAATACTTACAAAATGTCAAAAAAGTTTATGTGTCAGAAATCTCTGAATTTCTATGTTGGTGCAATAGCAACCCTACCTTGGCAAGTGTTGTAATTTCTGAAGCACACATTTTTAGGCAAGTAAATTCTTGAGATTCAATTTGAACAGTCCTATTGATTGTCTCTTGTCTTCATTTTAATCTTCCCTGCATGGGTGTCTTTAGGACAAAGCAGGGGCTTAGGGTGGCAGATTTGAAGTAAGTGCTTTCCTAAGCTGTTAGCATCATTCATAAACATCATCATCATCATAGTAAATTATGAGAGCAAATTATATTTTATATGCCATGAAATTGACAAAATCATAAAACAATTTTTTAGGCATGCTATAATAATCCTTCAGCCGATATGTTTGATATACTATTCCTCAAAGGGAACATGTGTCGACTAAGGAAGATGGTTTAGGAATTAAATTTATTATATGGTTTATAGTTAATTTATTTGAGGAAGTAATGGATTTATTTTAAAGCATATGGTTTATGTTGTAATAAAGATAGAGGACCTATGAACCATAATGTAGTGTAAACAAACACATGAAGTGTCAGAATTTAAGATTTTAGTTGAATGAAGATAGCGTTAATGTGGTTTGAAAATTTAATTGAATTTGACGGTGGCTTGCAATATCAGAAATGAATGTATATAAAAACATACACAGTTTGTTCTAGATAGGATCTAGGCCTAGATAGATCAATGTTGTAACGGTAAAAAACAATTTAAAGATATTAAAGAAACCTGCGTTAATCAGTAGCAACATTTTAAATAATGGTATTGATAATAAAGAGAAATTCAGTATACGAGTTGTGCTATGTGCCATACCTACAACGAGAGAAGATAATGCCACAATTTTTCTTGGTAGCAGGCTACTTTCATCTTGACGTAAGGGTTGGAAATATTTTATTCAATAGAAGTAGGGTTTTGTGAGGTTTGGTTAGATGGAGTTAGTACCGAATAGGGTTGAATGGCGGGCTCAGGTAAGCGTGACAATGAACCTTTGGGTTCCATAATATAGATAATATTCCTTTAGCTTGCTGAGGAATTGTCTGTTGCCATTGAGTAAGTAAGTAACTAAGGGCACTAAATAACAAAATTGGCCCCTTCTTCCTGTCATTCATATATCGACTTCTAAGACACAGATTTCCCCATTGATTGGGACATTTAGGACATACAAGAATGGGAAATGAAGCAATAGAACAAATACGCCGAAAAGTTGTTGGAACCGGAGTATTGCCTATGGTCGAGGGCTCCTGGGGTGGTGGAGGGCAAAAAAGTTATCTTCTAAAACCAGCGTATGGCTTATGGTGGAGGGCCAAAACAAAATTCTCCTCTAAGTTAACTCAAGTGTCTTCACTCATAACTCATGATGAATATAGCGCAAATTGTTTGTTATTGCAGAGCAACTGGAACCTACTGCGTTTCCATCACGCATGGTCGGGACTGTCCATTTGATTGATATGATATCATCATATCTGCTAATTCCAAAGAATGTAGAACTGTGATTGTGTGTTTAGTACAATTTTAAATGGTGTGTCTTATGAATGCAAAGCACGAAGCGTGTTTTATCTTTGCATAGGTTTGCTTAAATTGTGCCACACATCATCTCCTATCATGAATTTGGTTCACATCTGAAGATGTAACCTATGAGAGTACCGGTACTCATATTGGATTCAGATGTAAACAGTCATTCAAGAGGTTTTTACAATTCTATGTTAATTATTATATTTTTATCAGTGATGGGAAAAGTACAAAAAGAAAGTAATTGGGCTGAATTACAATTACCTGAGAGACATTTTACTTAATTACAATTACAGATTACTTTTTCAAAAAGTAATCAGTAAAATTACAATTACATTTACAATTACTTTACAAAATGGCAGTACCTAAAAATTCCTTGTTTTTGGTTTGTTTTGGGCACAAGTCCAAATTATTAATGAACAAACAAACAAAAAAACACAACAATGAGAATATTTTCGGAAACATTGAGTAACTTTTTGTTAATTTTAACTCTAATTTGGATATTATTTGCAAAAACAGTAGTGATGACGATATAGCAAACGAGAATGATACTAACACTAACGACTACTAAATTGTAACAATTAAAATTTTATTTCCAGAAATAATTTACAAGTAGAAATTACATTTTTTAAAAAGTATTGATTACAAGTAAATGGGACCAAAAAAGGAATTGTTACTGTAATCCGATTACTTTTACTCAATTACTTCCCATCACTGATTTTTATAATGACTGTAATAGAGGAACTGCTGAAGATGACAACAGAAGAAGGTGAAGCAGGAAAAGACAATTTTGTGTAGATGAGCTTCATATGCTGGAGCTTTCAGAACATGGAGATAGAAAGAAAGATTTTCTGACAAAATCCTCACAAATGCATATACATGTAGTATGTCTCATGTACAAGTTGGCTGGTCGTGCAGGGATCTGCTCTTACTCTAAGCAAATGAAACTACTAATAGCGTAATGATTCAGGTTCTCGCAATTGCAGTCACATTTACAATGAAAATAACCTCTTAGCTCAACACAAGAGATGCTGGCAATGTCCCCCTCTTGCATCCACACTGACTGATCCCTCGAGAGTAAGAACAGTGTCTGCCGCTCCACAGATCCCAGCACGACCGGCCAACATGTATGTGAGACACACTGTTGATGTTTTATTGGATTAACTATTTATGAGAAATGTAATGACATTAACCAGTTTTCTTATTCTATAACTATAAGTGGGTAGATGACATTCTCAGGAGGATCTTCCACCATTTTAAATGCAATCACTGATCTTTCAACGTCACTAATAATCTTTGAGTCTCTCTCTCTCTTCCACTTTCCAACCAGATACCGACTGGTTTTCATTGTATTGTGTCTTTTATGATTTCCTGACTAAATAACCTATTCACTTCTATATGAAAACTTTTGTTGTGAATATGTCCCCAGGGAAAAATTTTGGCCAGTAAATTTAGGCATTGACATTAGATTCTTCTAAAAGTTTGTGTTTGCTGACTGTGATATGATATCCTTACAAGTTAAGTAGCATAGATTGAAGTAAAATATGAGGAATGTGGCATAAGTCATGGCAACTAGTTTTTCTTGTGGTAACTTTATCGAAGCACAAAATGGTATGTGTTGAGGAGAAGACAGGCAGCCGTAGTTTGTGTTGACAACATCAAATGGCACTGGGATGGCCTGTATGAGCACAGGGAGCAATGTGAAATAAGTTGTCCAGCAACCGCCGTGGCAATTGGATGTGACCTGTGTTGAGCAGCACTCATACATCAAAATAGCCATTCCCTGTGGGAGTGTTGGTGGAAGCTGTTGGGAATAATATCCTGCCATACCAGTCACGAGGTGGGTCGGGGAGTTTCAGCGAGGACAACAACCAGTGAACAACATCATGCAGAACAACCTTTGAGTGTGCGGACCAATGTGGTGCATGCAGTAATCAAACACATAGGGAGGAAAATGGTGACGCAGATGATATTCCTTGTGAATGTTGCAGGGGACTAGTTTGAGGGCCTTTAGAACGAGTATGTATGCTGTAATGAGTGTGAAACATGAAACCAGTACTGTCATGTCAACTACCGTAATAAATATGTTAAGTACAATGTTGGTGTGTTGTTCAGTGTACATACATGTAGTTCATACCTTGTCCTGTCGTGTGTATATTTATTATTTTCCACGTGCACAAGGTATTCTCACAAAAAAAAAAGTTTATATGATTTATGCCACAAACTTCGTATTTTATGGACTATAAGATTCACTTCTTTCTTCATCTGATTGCTAGATCTCTCCATGAACAGTATGTGCATGTGCCAAAAATATTAATTTTGATTAACTAGCAGACTTAAACAACCCCAGCCAATCAGAGAATTCAATGCATCACTCTCTCTCTCGAATCCTGTGCCCCTATGTTGGGGCGAAGGGCCTCCAAGTGGAGGTTTCTGTTTACCTATGTAAATTTTGTTACGCTTATTTTCCTAGAGAGGGCAGAGGGACAGGTGGTAAGCCCCTTGCCTCTTAACCCCCCTCTGGAAACTAAGGTATTAGTTGGACGTGAAAGGGCCGACAAATTTTGTCCAGAGGCTCTAATTTAGGCTTGGAGTTCTTTTACGTGCCGTAAATCTATGTCACGGGCCCCCCAGCTTAAAGTCTCTCCTGGAGGACTCCGCGCCCAGGATTTTTACATCCTGAAAAACCCATCGACTGCGGCCGGGTTTGATCCCGCGACCTTCGGATCTAGAGGCGGGCATGCTACTCTAGACCACCGCAGCCGACTCAATGCATCACTACTATAACTAAAATCGCACTCAATCCAATGCCAATATATCCCAATGAAGGCCAAAGAGTTGGATAAAATTGACACGACTGATTGCACAAGAATCCATAAAAGCTAATCAATGCTGTGGACACCACCATGTTTACAAAGTTTGTGAAATATACTAAATTTTGATATCCTATGATTTGGTATAAGGCCATCTACCATTTTAATTCCACTGGTAGCCACCGGAAGCACTGTTGCAATAATTTAGAACAACGTAGCACCAAAACTTACTAGAAACTGGCACAGTTAGATGGTGCTTCTTCACATTTCCATGATGCAGTTTGTATGTATCTAAACAAGGAATTGGTGCAGTGTTGGGTGTTTGATTAGCCAATTGTCGGATAATGATCAGTCATGAACATGCTGGCCACCTAGGTCATCAAACTTGACCCCATATGACTTCTTCTTGCGGGGTTATGTGAAGGACAGGGTCTTCATACCATCCATGCCTCATGATGTCCATGATCTGCAACAGCTCCCATGATCAGAGTAACCGCTGATAAGTTGGGTCTGGTATGGGACAAATTCAACTATAGGTTAGATCTGTGCTGAGTGACCAACGGTTGGATACAAAAATGTGTTGAGTTTTTATTTCATGTTGTGAAATTTCATCACATTTAAATAGCTTATTTGAAAATATAGCCGAATGAAATGTTTCACAGACTTTGTAAACACAACATATAATTTATGTCTTCTTTGTTCTTTCTGAGCTCCTTATACTCCTAAAAAACTTTTCTTTTCTGAGACTAATCTAATTCAATTTGTTGCACTTCATAACATGTTTTCTTTACTGTAATAATTTATTCTTCAGTCACTTCTTCCATTCCTCTCCATTGTCTTCATCTCAAAAGATTCTTCTATAGCAGTGCCTGATTCATACATATAAAGGAGAATAGAGGACCTAACTTTTCTGTGTATAATAACTGAATAAGGTAACCAAAGTTCTTTTTTGTACAAATGTATACATATTTTTTAATCTAGTTTAAATTATGTGACCGCTTTCTTGAATATCATATGCAATACTCATCTTACTAAGCTGTGATTTAAAACATATAATTATTTATGACTTGTAAAGCTTATTTATCACCAGTTACATATTTTAAATATGTTTTGCGAGAGTGATGTGTTAAATTAACAAATTTTAAATGTTAAAATCTTGATAGAATTCAACCTTATACCCTTAAATTAAAATTTATCTGGATCCATATCACAACTTCAGTCTTCATAAAATAAAATACAGCTCATTCAGTATGTTTACATGCAGGATACAGATTGATCTGAGACTGATCCCCATATTGAGATCGTCATGTAAATGCGGGCTCAGTCTGGAATGAATTTTTGATCCGATCCTCTGCAAATGGAGGAATGGATCTGATTCAAGTTGTGTTCAATTCCATGTAAACGCTAGCGAACTCAATCCTGGTGCATGCGCATACACTTGCACGGCATTCGTCATTTGTTCCATCAGCTGTTCATCAATTTAATCAAAAGCACTCACTCACACTATAATACTAATATTATGTTACTCTTTTATGCAATAATTTGATTAAGGTGGCTAGAAATTATTAATAGAACACACACTTTTTAATATTTTAATTCACGGAATAAATACGGCAATTGTTTACACAGATTAGCCACACAAATAACCATACATAACCAAGTTAGCCAATAGTACAACAAATCTCAATACACTCCTAGGACTTTCCATGTAAACAGGGAACGTATTGAGTTGGGATCGGATTCAGATAGATTTCAATCCCTCATGTAAACGTGGTAATATATACACATTAAAACAATAGTGTTACAGAATTAAAAGTAATATTTATGAGGCTAAAAATTGATTCCAGTTCTTCTGTTTGGACTCCAGATGTGTCAGACATATAGAATATGTATTTTGGGTTATTTGATGCGTCATCATCAGTTCTGTTCTTGAGGAGTTAAAATTATGCTCACTGTCTTCTGATATATATATATATATATATATATGATAAACCATACTGGTACATCAGTATGTCAGAAGACAGCGATGGCCATTTTGATAACTCCTCAAGAACAGAACTGAAGATATGCTGAAATACTTGATTAATCAAGTTTAAATTATGTGAAGGCTAAAGTTGTGATATGGACCCAAATAAGTCTCAGATAAGTTTTAAAAGTGTAAGGTTTAAGGGTATAAAGTTGAATTTTATCAAGATTTTAACATTTTTAACCCTTATCTGAAAAATGAAATTTCTTAATGCAGAAATTTTAAAGGTAAAACCAGGAGACAATAACTCAATAATTTACACTAAAATGGGTTCTACTAATATGAGGATAGGATTAGTTACCAAAGAAAAGTGACAACTTGAAACAAATAAAAACTACTTCTTAATAGATCTCTGTGGCACAAGAGACTATGTTCAGAGAATAAATAAGTACTCTGCTGTATAGGAGTTATTGAGGTAGTTAGAGGATTTAATTTCTGTAACTACTCTTGCAAGGTTAAAGAAACTTCCTTGGTTAGGGGTTGTCTGAACAGAAAAAGCATTCCATACAAGTCAGTATGTTTATAATTTTTTTAGTTCTACTGATTATAATTCTTATTTAAAAATATAATGGTTTCTTGGAGTCAATATGTTGCTCTTTATATTTATTTATATTTGTTTTATTTTGTAAATATTTTATTTATAGTTTTCTTTTTGAAAATACAATTCGTGATTTTCAACTTCTCTAGATAAATTCGCTTGCCACTGTCAGTTGAAAAGCACTCATACTTAGCATTATGTCTGATAATGAAATAGTGATTTACAATTTGAACAATTACAAAAGTGAAAGACACGCCAAAATTCTAAGTCTTTTTCAATTTGTAATGTTCCTTCAAGAATACAAGATAGTTTTTCATTCGGATCATATACAATCCATAGGAAAGTAATTGGAGATTTTGAGGAACAAGTCATCAACATCATAAAATATGTGGACAATCTGGGGATGCTGTTGGCAAAGAAAGAAGAAACTCCGCAAGGCATGGTGGACAGGCTAGTGGAAACAGGAAGCAACTGGGAATGGAAATTAACAAAGACATATCCAAAGTGATGAGAATATCACAAAGGAAAGAACTGGTGTGAATCTTCATGGGAAACCGAGAACTGGGAAGTCTTTATAAGTTCAAATATTTAGGAAGTCTGCTGACGAATAATAACATTTAATAACGATAAAGTAAAGTTTCTTCTACTTTATTTACAATGTTTGCTCAGTTTTCAGGTTCTTTACTTGCTTATTTAGAACTCTTTCTTATGATATTGCTGTTTCTATTTGTCACTTTTCTTTTATTTTAATATGAATTAGGTTTATAAGATAGTTTGAACCTAAACTAATAATGCAGTCACAGTTGACTGAGAGGTACTAACTAAAGTGTAATCAGTGAAGAAAGTGGGGAAAAAATCAGTGCCGGTATGCTATTTGACCTTCCCTCACTGAGTGTAATAATTGCCTTGTAATTTCTGTGTTGTAAGGATTAATAAATTATATTTTCTATGCTTTGTGTATGTCTTATCTCAAAGTATGAGATGGCCAGTAATAATGTATGTGTTGCGTGCCAACATCTTTTCACCATCAATTTACTCAATTGTCTTAAGTATTCCATATCTCTAATTCCCATGGTGACAGGACTGTAAAACAAACAATCCAGAACATCTTACTGAACAAAACAATTTTCAAGCTTTTTCAGGGTGTTCTTTACTTAACATATTATTTAAGAATGAAGCATTCAAATTTTTCCAATTGAGGGGGTTAGCGCAACAGTGATCTAACCCTACCTAAAGGAAAATTAGATATTGATGCCATCTGTATCATTCGGGGGTGAACTAACTTCCTATTTTAGAGTTGAACTGATTGTGCCGGTAGATTTGAAGTCTCTAATTTATACCTTAAAACAAAATTCCTCTTGTATAAGTGTAACAAAAACTTTTCAAACCAAGAAAATTAATCTAAAGAAAGCTATGGACACAAATGTTTGACTAAAAGATGTACTGCTCATTCGTCATTCATTTTACGATAGTCTGATTTCTTTAATTGTGGAAGGTGAGGCAGGATGTGTGGAGAAAGCTGATGGTCTTTATTATGAATCAGATCACCACTGCCTATCACCTTATTTTTATCATTCATTTTTATCTCACCTACGTTCAATTTATCGTTTTTGTATGTGAAATTGTGCCAGCATATTGAAATATCTTTACAGATTCTTTCATCTAGACAATTTATTGGAAATATAATCACAACATGAAGCTCAACATTTTCTATTTCCCACACATCTTCGTGTATATATTGTCTCAAAGCTTGAGATTGTAAAAATGCTAGATCTTTTGTGCTATTTCTCACTTTCTATGAAGAAAACCTGTAAATTAGCTGGGGCTAATAACAAATTCAATTTTATCCTTCAGGTAATCCTTTGAACAGTTGATCCTGCTTTGAGAAACTCCTTTACATCTCCATCTGTCCTTCAAATCCTGCAATGACTAAACCCATTTCAACATCATCGAGTGTGAAGTATTGGAGCTTCTTTAGGGTAAGTTGAGTACTTCTTTTCACTCAACTCTTCTCTGCTGCTTTTATTACTTCACATGTTACTAGTCTTGCCTGCTAAAATTTTCATGAAATAACCAAAACTTTCCAAGTTTGAAGAATATTCTACAGACTTTGTATTGTGTTGTTCTCATTACATATATCCAAGCAGTAGTCCATAACACATTAAATATACTATATGAGTTGATTGTACACACTTTGTTGCTTCATTTAACATTATTTTGATATGACATGTTTCGAGGATCCTTGTCCTCATTTCCAAATACAATATCAATTGCCGAATCTCTCAGGAAAGCTTGGTATGCCCCTGGTGGACTTTTTATGAACTTCTTGATCACATTGTCTTATCTTCCCAGATATCCATATCATTAAATTCTTTTGAGTGATTTTAATAATTTTTCTTCTTTACAAATTTCATGATCATTTTCGCAAATATACAATGCTTCAACTGATTTTTCAATTTGATGAAAAATACTGTTGCTCATATGTGCTTTTATTCTTGTGTGAGTGTATCTTTTTATTCTTCCTGTGTAAATCTTTTTTGCAATTTTCACAATAATTAATTTGACGCATTCCTGACTTTTTGCCTGGAAGTGTGCTGTCAACATGATTAGTGTGTTATAGGTTTTTGATACTTTAGTTTTTTTTGTGGCTAAAGTGATACCAATTCTTTGAAATATGTTTTGAAATCTTGAAAAAGCCCATGAATGTTAGGTAAAACTTTTGAATTTTGTCTTTTCTTTTATAGGTGACAGTGTAGTTGGTTCTTTTTTCTATTTCTATTTCTTAAATTTGGCAATATTTGTTTCTATTAGTTTTGTATTTTATAAGCAGAAATTTGACAGAAGTTGTATTTTCTCTCTGTGGAAGTGTTAATTTCTAAACATAGTGCCCCTGAATAATTGCATTAAATACACACAGCTATTCAGGATGATGTTAAGTTTTCAGGGTACCAACTTAAGAAGTTAGAAACTATCTTAATCTTGGTGGCAATTGATACATCAGTTATCTTAATTTATGCATGCACAACTAGTGTGTCTCCTATGAGATAAATCATAAGTGAATATTAAGAAATAAAAATCTGGTGTGAAACACAAAACTTCCTCTACCTTAATATAATGCAGTAAGCATTCAATTTTCTCAGCTTCATTCAGTGTCGCATTATTTGCTAGACAAGACCTAAAAGCCAAGTTTGTGTGAAACTCTCTTGATGTAAAGTGGTTGTAAAAATGAAAAAGTCATTCCCATGCTTGCATCCCCAAACGATGCACGATCCAAATTAAATCTCATGTAATGCACTCACATAACTTTATTTACCCTGAGAATGGGCTATATTGGCAGTGTTGCAAGGATTATGCATTCAATTGCCTATATGTTTACGCATTCAATTGCGGACGTCCATGCCTGTGATTTTTTTTATATTATTTGTTACCGCTACTTCGTACTATAGGTAGAGGAGGTATTGTGTTGACCCCGAAATTCGAAGTTGAGTTTTTAACATAAATACAAGTTTTGAGATCCCGAATCCTAAAGTATTATTATCAGAAACGTGCCTGCTTGCCTATATATCTATGAACAGCCCAGCTCCAGAACGAAAAATGTTATATTTGGGTTAGGTATTTTCTGCAGATGTAACACGCGTATTGACGAGGAAATATGAAGATTTTTCTGCTATTTTCTCAAAAATGGCTCCGACTTTGTTTAAATTTTGTACATGAAATATACAAAGCGCTAAAACTTATATTATAATTTTTTCTCGAAAAAAGTTTTCTGAAGGGTTGTTATAAGCCACCATTAACAACTGGCCCAGTTTTCGTTTTCTTTTCTTGCAGTAACTTATACTATTCGTGTTGTGTTATTGTCATTTAGCGACAAACTTTAGCACATTCCACTTGTACCAATTCTTTTGTTGAACAAGTAGGTCATGAAATTGTTTCTTTTTGCCTCTCGCGGAATATTATTGATGAGCAACATTCCTCGTAACCACAACGATGACAAACTCTCACATTTATCACGGTGCAAACCATCAATTCTAATGTCAACACCGTCGCAGACAATGTAGGTATTCCTCAGAGGCCGGTATTCCACTATCCAAGTTATTTGATCAAATCGTCTAGAAAAAAGAAAATGGCCGCCCGTTGCTTCAAGGAAACCGTATTGGACGAGCATTTGAAGACGTTCTGCATGTCGTTACATTGGATCAAAGATTTCCCGGCATTCATAGCATAGGGGTCCAAAATGGCGGGTAAACATCGACTGTTTTGAGAAATAAACGGCACCAAAATAGTTTGATACCACATTTTCTTCAAGTAGGCCTATAGCCTATATGATTATTCAATATTTAATCCACATTTCAAAAATTATGTACCGGTACTACATGCTATAGTAGTAATATAGGGATATATTTTTAAAAACCCTGCAAGCTAACCTCAATTCGTCTCACATAACCAATGTATAAACAATGATTCAGCCTGATTTTGTCATTTAGATATTTCTCAAATGCGGGGTCACTGCTACAAAAACATTTATAAACTAATAAATTTATGCCATTATTTATACTGTTTTACGATTCACCATCGAAAATCAAGCCTTCTGTATATAGCCTGCATTTTGTACTTAGTATTGAGCAGGCCCAATGTATGTCCGCATTATAAATCACAAACATTCAAACAGTACTTTCATGGCAGAGCATTTATACTATTTAAGCCACATTTCTAAAGGGACATACCAGAAGATATAAATATTGGCATTGCAAGCGAACCTAAACTCGTGGCATCGTTAACATAACCTTCAATTTAAAGAAAGCAACGATTCGGCCTGACTTCCTTGTCATTTAGATATTTCTGCAGTTATGCTACAAAACATTTATATAAAACTAATAAACTAATGCCATTATAAAGAATTTTTTAATGATTTAATCTTAAAATTCAAGCTTTCCCTATACAGAGAAAACTGGTTTTGGTCAAAGCTATTGGATGTAGTGTACTAACGCATCTTTGATTCAAATATCGCCTGACAAGTTCTTCATGAAGTTCTTGTCCAATGAATTGGATAGTGGAATACCGCCCTCAGGTTCGCGAGCGACCCCTGGTGATGTACAGTAGCTTAAAATATACAACCATGAACATTACTGGATTTCATGGTTCTGTTTGTGGTAAATGAATGACATTGTATAATGAAAGGTCCACCCATACCACAAGTATATGAAGTATTCCAGAAAGTTCAATATGGTACGACGTTTATTACGTTATTATAGACATACAACTTATATAACACATCTTTATAAAATCTGTCATGTGTTACAGTATCTTCATTAATGCACCAGTTCAGCAACACTAGCAAAACGTATCACTAAACATATTTTAATGTTATCACTGTATACGTAATAATTATGTTCGATTACCGTATTTCAGTGACATTTATATACTAATGTTAATAAATGCTACATGTAATAGCATAAAATCATTAAATGTCGATTAAAACTATAACATAAATAATCAAGTACCACGTAATAAGGAACTTTGTTAGTTTGATTAAAAGTTGTTATATAATTTTAGACTATTGCTTGTTTATAATTACAGTACATTCCCGCTATTCCGAAAATCCGCCTAATCCGAACAGAGTTCAAAAAAAATATATCGATTTTTCAAACTTAAAAACAGGAGAAATTAAAAAGACGTTCGTGAAAAAAGTACATTTATTGTTATACAAAGCAGTTAAATAGAGACATACATAGAGCCTAAGCTTGATGAAAATTGAAGTGAAAGCTGGCACTTAATTTACGCCTTAACAAGTCAATACATTGATATTATTCATGAAATCCGCCTATTCCGAATTCCCGCTAAACCGAACGGTGTTCGGTCCCAGTTCGGAATAGCGGGACTCTACTGTATTATGTTCGTTGTAGATGTAGTGTAGTTAAAATTGCTGTATTTATATAAACAGATCAACATCATATCATATAAAATAGTGTATAATAAATATGTAGGATGTCCAGTAGATGTAGATTAGCTTATAGGCTCTTATGATGGTTCATTGTAACAATCCGTTGTATCAGTTGAACTTTCTATGGATGGAAAAATCCACGAAGGGAGGGGAATCGGGGGAATGGCTTCGCACTTTCGGAGTACTGTTTGACAGGCCTGCCTTTTCACAAATAACATGGGAATTGTCGACCTGTAAAGGGAAATGATTTGGTTTGTGCTTAAGGTTGCAGCAGGGGCTGTGCCTGAACAATTTTGGCCGCTGCCCAATTGGGTACAGGCATTCAAACCAAGGTCGCATACCCACTTTATTGATCCACATCTTTTTTCTCTCAAGACATCTGGAATGGACAGTAGTGTATAATGAAGCAGAACAGCCGATAATATTTTACTCTGCAAGGTTAAATACTCCCTACAAAGAAATCTAAGGAAGAAGATAGATTGTCAGAGAAAGACCTTGTTCACTTATTAAAATATGTACAGATTGTCCCTGAGGAAGACAACTTTCAGTGTAGGCCTAATAATTACTGCTTATAATTAAATACGACATTTTTCAAGGATCCCCTGCATGCAGAAGAATACATTTCTTTGAACACAGTTTTACATTGACGAGGACTGTTTTCAGCGGCTTCCCATAATAACGCTTATGTTTGGTCCCTATAATTATTTAAAGCCACATAGCTGACTTACTCACTCACTGACATAAATGTTTGCCCACTCCGAGATTAGATAGAAACTTGAAATTTTGTACACTTACAGCTTTTAACCTGTAACCGACGGAAAAAAAATCGTCTTTTAATTGTTATCCCTAAAAAAATCTTCAAAAGGGCGGATGCACTTCAAACTATCTGCTCAGTTCTCATGACAATATTACCTACAGTGCTCACATAGGGCTTTCGAAGTTGCAATACACTGGGCTTTGAAGACATGCAAGCGACAGAAATAATTATTTCTGTAAACCGAGCGAGGTGGTAACGTCTTGATTCGCATTCGGGAGGTCTCACGTTCAAATCTCATAGCCGGCCAGTTTGACATGGGTTTTTTCATGGTTTCCCCAGTCGTAAAGGCAAATGCCGACTTGGATATTTATATACCATGAATCATCCTCGATATTTCACCCTATATCATATCCATTTAAATTAATATCAGTTGAAATTTATTCCATTAGGTACACCATTAATGTATACTTACTTCCAGATGAACTAGAAACCTGAGAGTTGGCAAGCTTATACGTTTAAACTTGTAACCGTAACTTATTCAGCGCCTAATACCTTATACAAAAAGTAAAGGGAATCGCTCAAAAAATGCTATAAGCAGGAGTTGTGCGCGCGCGTGTGTGTGTGTATTTATATATAGAAAAAATTTCGGAATAATAGAATAAGGGAAATAATGCAAGTTGAAAAGAATATTTCGGAAATTGTAGAAGAAAGACGTTTGAGATGGTATGGACATGCAACTCAGAATGACGGAGGATATAATACCCAAGAAAATTTTGGATTGGAAAGTAGGAGGAAAAAGAAGAAGAGGGAAGCCCAAAGAGTGCTGGATGGATGGGGTGAAAAGGAGTAGGCCTATGGCGAGAAAAGGATTAAGTGAAGAAGGTGCTATGGACAGGGACTTATGGAGGCAAAAGATTGTTGTGGGATGAAGAAAACCCATTGTATTGTGGAATATTCCTTTATATATATATATATATATTTCTGGTGTGATTATTTTCAACAATAATGCCTGAAGACCTACCCGATAAGTTAACATGTCATATTACGACATCGGTTTGTAATGTTGGTTCTTTTAATTTTATCTAATTATGTCTAAACTACTTGTTTAAGATTTTGCTAAAGTTCGTGTCCAAGCACTTTGACCGGAATACCGACCTAAGGTTCTGGTTACAGTATACAACCGTCGTTACATAAATATAAGAAAGAAAGAAAGAAAGAAAGAAATGAAGGGAGGTGGTGGTGACCAATGGCCTAGTAAAGGCATTGGAGGGCAGATCACGGAGTGACGAAGGTCAACAGCCGCGCACCACAGAATTACTCCTGAAGAATTTCAATGAGAGATACAGTTACCATGTTACTCCTCCTGCTACGTGCATACATACGTGCAGGAAGACAAACTGTAACCTGCCCCCGCCCGCTTCCGTCATATCAAAATCACGCCAAAGTTAATCTTCCATATAATTATGGTGTCGAGCTTCGTAGTCATCGCCATTACCAGCTCCTAGTTTCTTATCTTGCAGGAAGTTCATTAATTTACATCCGAATCTGCACCCAATTTATATCTTGAATATTAATCCAAATTCTTGTGTTTATAATACTTTTCTGGCATGAATTGAAAGGCTTGCTTCCAAATTCCACTCGAGTCATTTTGTTATTTTCAGGAGGATTGAAAAACTTATAAACCTATTCTATTTTAATAGCTATTTATGTATCAAGTAAGCAAAATAACGCTTTAGCGGACGAATATAGTATAGCGACCGAGGCGTAAGCATATGTGAATGAATATGTGGGTAGTGTTATTTGTCAAAGCTAATTGTATTGTAACTTCCAAACACTGTAAGGCAATATGTTGTCATGAGAACTGATTTGCGTTTGATAAATTCTATATATATTACCATAAAATAGGCACTAAATTGGGCATTACTCCTGTATCAGTCAACCGATTTGGTCCAACATCAATAGGCTTCGTCCCATGGATGTTATAAATGCGTATACCAAGTTTCATGACAATCCGATAAATCGTATTCGAGTTATCGCGCTTACAAACACACGGACGGATGGACAGACATTTTCCATCCACTACACAATCTCATAAAGTACCGTACCATTCTGACAATTAATAACCTGGGAGGATGAAGGTTAAACTGTATTCTAAAGAAGCTGCAAGATTGTGCTGATGACCAGTTCTGTATGGAGTTGTTTTAATCCATTTAAGCTCATGACTAATTATGTAATGCCTCTATCACACCGCTACTCCACATTCGTTAAATATCTATGCTTAACACCTGACATCTCATGGACTATATTAGGGCACTTTTTCTGAGTTTGTACCTACTTTACCGGTGCCTTTCACCACTCACTATTATCGGTAGCTTCAAGTGATTTTGGCTAAATTACTGAGTTGAGTACTTTATTTCGAAACAGAATCTCAAGAGCAACACTAGAGTTAGATAACATTCAATAATCTAGTTTAGCAGACGACGGCCAGCCGGTAAACATGATTGCAAAATAGTTTAGGCAACAAAAAACGCTACTATTTCAAAATTGTATCCTACAGTTGGAGGTTCGGGGTTCATATCCAGTGGCGGAAGCAGAATTGTTTTTTGGGGGGGGGGACGACGGCCAGCCGGTAAACATGATTGCCAAATAGTTTAGGCAACAAAAAACGCTACTATTTCAAAATTGTATCCTACAGTTGGAGGTTCGGGGTTCATATCCAGTGGCGGAAGCAGAATTTTTTTTTGGGGGGGGGGGAATTGAATAGGTTAGAAAGAATACTAAAAAAATTAACTTACATAAATGATTAGTTTATAAAACTGGCCACTTATAGTGACCTTTTTTCAAATTTCGGGGGGGGGGGATATATCTCCCAATCCCCCCCCCCTGCGGCCGCCACTGTTCATATCTATATAGGTCGCGGTAGCTACGGCGTGCTGCCTTGGAGTCGTGGTGACGGAGGCTGTGGATTCGAGTCCCGTCTGAGGCATTGGTGTTTGTGTGTAATAAGTAAAAATGGAAAACGAAACTGTAAACAAGATAACTATTTCAGGAAAATTGGCCTATGACCGGCTAAATTTAATTTAAAAATATGGACTCCGCATGTGAACTCAAGACTTTGACACACACACAGACTTTGCTGTATGGACGTTATCGTCGAAGTTACCTTCAGGCATTATAAGATACAGATAGCCGAAGATCCTTGGTTCGAATCCCAGTGTCAGAGGAATTTTTCTCCTATAATATTCTCACCGTACAAGAATATTTATTGTACCTGTAACATAAGATAACTGAATAAATATTGCCGGAAGAAGCCACCGGTCAAAATAACTGGTCCGTACCCCTAGGTAAACAAGTAATGCCGGTCCGTCTGGTGTTCATATCTACTTTGAGTGGATGTGGTGTGAAGTTCATTCATCGGAATACTTATTTACTCAATGGCAATGGACAATTCCTAAGCAAGCTAAAGGAATATTATCTATTTCATGGAACTCGGAGGTTCATTGCCGCGCTCACCTGAGCCCGCCATTCATCCCTATTCTGTGCTAACTCCATCCAACCATCCCTTGTAAATCCTACTTCCCTTAAATCAACCCTAATATTGTCCTCCCACCTATTTTAGGTCTTCCAATTGGTCTTTTTCATTCAGGACTCCCAATCAAAATGTTTGAGATATGTCTTTTCTTCCCCATGTGTGCAACATGCCCAGCCCATCATACTCCCTGATTTAATCACCCTTACTATATCCGATGACGAATACAGGTTATGTAGCTCGTCGTTATGCAGTTTTTCAGTCCCCATTTTCATGTCTCTTAGGCCCAAATATTTTCCTAAGTGTGTTTTCGAACACACTCAGATTATGTTCTTCCCGAAGGGTAAGCGACCATGTCTCACATCCATATAATACAAGCGGCAGGATAATTGAAGCGTTTAATTTTAAAAGGGTCTAAGTGCCAGAATCATGATTGTGTAGACAACAAGACATAGAGCCACAGAAAGACGTGCCGGAGATAGACCCAGCGATATATGTTAGAATTTATTGCTACTAACCTGGCTTTCCCTGGACCTTGGTCTCTTCTGTAATGCATTCTTCTGGGTACACAGATCCATTTAAAATTATAAGCTAAAAAATCATGATTTTGGCACTTAGACTCTTAAACGCTTCAATTATGTTATAAACTTTTATTTTTAGATTTCTGGCCAGAAGATAAAGAGTTTCTGAACTGCATAAAAACAGGCATTTCCTCACTCTTCAGAATAATTAAGTTAGTAAAATGGGTGTTGTACATGGCAACGCTGTTATTTGTATGTGGAGCACCAGAAAGTTCGAAATGGAAAGTGAAACCATGAACTTGGGCCGTGGCATACCCGCGTTACCACCCGATGGTGGCTGGATGTCACTCAATGGTTGACCATCGCGACAATCGGAACACTTCGCTACCGTCGCTGGCAGTATGTTGGGGAACACTGCTGTTGTAACGTGTGCTTTGCTTCTCGCGAGTGTATCAGGTAGGCCCACTGTAGCATGCATTGCATAGAGTCTAATATTACTCCGTATTTGTACCTCAAATTTTACGTAAATTTAATAGAAAACTCTATAATACAGCATATGGGTAAAACTGGAAGACATCTAAGAGACTTCTTTATGAAATATGTTGTGTTGTGTTTAAGGGCGAGATTTTTAATGTCTTTTTTATACATTACGTAAACTAAATTATTTTTCTGTATTTTAGACATATTTCAGAAGTGATATTACCTTTCAATAAGACGGGCACGCGAACATTATTTGATAACCAACATTTGAAACTTAACTTCCCACTGTCAAATATTTAAACAGTTTCCATCGAAATATCACAGTACGCTATGTTTATAAAACTAAAATCAAAATAAGTATCACATTATTTTTACTTTCTTTCCCCGTACCATAGGTACTATAGGTAGAGGAAGTATTGTTTTCGACCAAGAAATTCGTTTTTTTTAGGTACCCTGAATTCAAAAATACAATTTTCGGAAACATGTCTGTATGTGTGTGTCTAGCTCCAGAACGAAAATCGTATTAAAACAAAATTTTGTGTTTCGATAATTAAAATGATATCACAGTAATAATAATCTTCGAAATTTTCCTTGCTTCGTTACAAAAATAATCATTGCGAAACTTTTTAAAATAAATAGGACAGTAATATATTCTGCTTCTTACAGTGACCATGAAATATACAGAAGACATTGCACCGAAATTTCAACGCTCTTCAACGCTTTGAGGAAATTATAAATTTGTCATGCTAACTGATGAAATGTAGCCTACATATACAACTCTTTTGTGTAACATACTTAGGTTCACTAAAATTTTGTATTTAAAATTACAACATGTTGATTTTTACTATTAAATTACTGTTAAATTTCGTGTGCGTATAATGCAATTTTTGGCCAAATTCGATGCACTGTAACTCTGGAACCAGTTGAGTCTCAGTCACCAAATTTTTATCACATCTTTATATCATAAAGAGGTGTTACCTGTATAAATTTCATAATTTTTCACTTAGGCCCTTTTGAGATATTCTACTTCAAATATTGCCAAAATACGCTTTTGGGCGTTTTTGAAAAATAGTATAAAAAAGAGCAAAGTTCTCATGCTTGAAACTTCTACAGCAAGTAGTCCTATAGTAGATCTACACCAAAAAAAATTAAGGGTGAGTCTTTCTTCCTTTTAATAATTTTGCGGCACTAAAACTCCCGTTTTAAATTAATTTTAATTTGTAGTTGTGCATTTTTTTCGTCACTTTCCTCACTACTTAGGTAATATTATTTCAGGACAAAAATCTAGAGCATTTCATTCTGATAATTTTGGTCTTTATTTTGTCTTGTTATCTATAAAATTAACAGAGTTACATACATTTGTGCAAAACATGTTTCCGGCCGAAAAACTGTCACGAAGCAAACTTAAAATGGCCGCCAAAAAAAGCCTGAGCCTAAAAATATTTTTACCATAGTTTTGAACTCACCTAATATTGGGGAGTAACTGGTAAAAAACTTAGGAAAATAAAAAATGTTGAGCAACAAATTTTATTCAATTTGGTTCATTTCTAATGGTTGACCCATGCCCGAAGTTTGTAAAAGTATTTTTGAAACACCCTGTATATGTTATTTTTATTATAAAAGCATCGCTGTCGGGGAAAAACATCGATGTAGCAAAAACATCGCTTTTTTCCGTCGATGTAGAAAACATCGGCCATCGATGCTCAACCCTAATCACCAATCAGAATTTGCAGACTTCTGGTACTTTTTGAGGGCAAGAAGTGAAGTCAAATGGTTTCTCCTGCCCAATGACAAGACACTTGGTAGCGCCCATGGTAGAATTAGAGCAGGAACATGTTACGACAACACACTAACCACTTTAAATGTTTTGCGGATTATAGGAGTGGTACTCTTCTGGTGACAATGCTACCACAAACCAGCTCAATACCTACAAGCCTCGCCCAATTTGAAAAACAATGGAGCAGGTGAAAGTGTTTGGCTTCTAGCTGCTGACAGTGCAAAATTAATATTAATATTAATAGTAATAACAGTGATCTTCTACACATAATTTCCGCAGCCGTAACTGACAAAACGGTGCGCTTACAAAATCTGCCCCACGACAGTTATCTCAGAACTAGATTTTAAATTTAAATTACTTACATACGTACTAGTGTGTTTTGTCTTTAATATAATATATGCAATATATGCAAGGAGTGTCATACACTTGTTGGTTCCGAATAAATTACATAATTACAATTAAACTTATGCCTATAACGAAAGGCACTGGCAAACCTACCCGGTATCATTCTTCATTGCGGCTAACTCACAATTAAATAATTATCATCATATCTCTTCCTATAACCGTTCATCACAATGCTATTAAATGTTATACATATACAAACGGGGTGCGCGGGCAAAGAGAGTTAAGTCCATTTTCTTGTTAGTGAGAATTAGAGTTACTTAACGCACTATACCAGCCCAACGTAGCTTTAGAGATGGATAAACCCATGAGGCACACATCCATAACTTCCGTACAATTTTGAATATGACTTACTGGACTTAACACAAATGTAGAGAACATTTTTATCTATAACTCTATGGACATATCTCAATTTTTTAGGATGGTGGACTTAACTCTCTTTGCCCGCGCACCCCGGCATTCATGCTTCACGAGTGTGGTCATTTTTATGATCTAAGGGTGTGGCTTTGAAAATTTTGTTATAAACCTTTACTCCGCATCCCCAAATATTAGTCCTATGGAAAAAGTGAATTCGGTCGTCTTTATTACGTCCTCTGCCCGTACCATAGATAATGTATTGGACCCCCAAATTAGAAGTTGAGTTTTTAACATAAGACAGCGTTTCTCAACCTTTTTGAACCCAAGGACCTCTAACATGTCTAAGAGATTTTACGGACCCCTAATTTTAATCCCACTTTTAAAAGTAGCCTATATGTAGGCCTATATTCTTAACATTTGGGGCATTAATTATAGGTCATTATAACGAAAAAATCTAAATACTTTTTCTTTAATTTGACGGAAACACAGTTATTGAATTGGAAAAATATTAAAACCGGAGTTTTACTTCTTTACTTTCCACTTGCTTTTGATATTTTTAAATTATGTCTGCGGACCATCTGCACCATCTTCAGGGACCACCAGTGGTCCGCGGACCATAGGTTGAGAAACGCTGACATAAGATATTTTGAATCTAAAAATACTCTTTTCGGAAACATAATATCTGTGTGTATGTGTGTCTGTGAACATCCTAGCTCCAAAACGGAAACTCATACGAGAATAAAATTTTGTATTTGGGTTAGATACCTTCTGGGAATGTGACGACGACTTGCTCTTATTTTTAAGGGTACTTTTGACTTTACGTGAAGAAAATTTCGTTTTCGCGGTTTTCTCGAAAACGGCTCTAACGATTTTGTTAAATTTTGTACATGAGGGGCTTATACTGAGGGCTAAATCTTTTATGTTATTATTATTATTATTATTATTATTATTATTAAAAAATATATTTTAAGGGTAGGCCTACTTATAAGCCACCCACTATTCGTAGAAACTCAGTCTTGATTGGTGAACAATGAAGCTTTGCATCAGTTGAAACAACTGAATACGCGCTCTTTGAAATACGATCTCTTAAAATATTTATTGGCCATGCTTAGAGTAAAGAAAGTTACGTGAGTGCATTTATAAAATTTTATTTGGGTTATATAACTTTTTTAAAACAACTTTAGGGCCTACATGAAGAACATGTCGTACATAATTATATTATAGTGAATGTCAGAACTTTTATTTGGGCAGAGGAAGTTATATTTTTCAAATCAGATTTTTTTATGGCTCTGCTATATGAAAACATACGAGCAACTGCTGAGCTGAGCTATTGTCGATCAAAAACAAGATCTAGATAGTAAATGAGAACTGTGACCGTTTAACTATGTCAGCCTAATTAGTTTAATATTTTGTAATGCCTACATTAATTGACTTCAGTGAGTCGAGGGCCTTTACCTTAGCGTGCTGTTACATAAGGAAGTTGTGTTGCATTATGGGATGGAATGTCCCGCGGCGTGACTATAATTATTGGATCTGAGGTGTAAGCTGTACGCAAAGCTCGTTAGGAATAATAGTAAATAAACAGTAGATGACCCATTATGAAGTCAGCATCTGATATTTCAACGTAATAATAGTTGTTATTGTACTTAAGTAGATTAATTTTCGCCTCTAACCTTCTTCGACATTGACATTAAAAGTGGTTCGTTTTTATTTCATAATGTTTGAGGTCGCGTGAATTCTACCTAGAGCACTGTCAAGTCTTATCACTAAGCACGTTTTTGAGCTCATTTCTCTCGTAGTTTGTTTTGAGAAATGTAGAGAGTATAGATATTATGATGTTCTGAAAAAATTATGAAACAATAGGCTATAACTGCCCCTTTCACTTTTCTACTTTTACACCTACCCCAAAGTTATTGTTTCAGTGTTAAGTTTTATTCAGGTATTGATAAATATTATTCCGGTAGCATACCGAGGCTACTCAATATTATTGAAATTATATATTTTTTTCTAAAATAAAAGTAGCCTAATTACTAGGGCATGATTTTGCATCAAGATAGCTCGAATATAGGCCATACAGTATAAATGTGTATCATGAAATAATTGATTAAATAAGGGCAAATTGTTTTTGAATTTGTTTGCTTTCTTTTGCATTTTACGTAATTTTCAAGAGATATGTAATTTTTTAGCAATTTTTAGGTCATTTTCGGCAGTTTTAGATCATTTTCAGCATTTTTAAGGCATGTTTCAGTGGAAGTAGAGACGTCTTTTCCATGTACAAATCGTTACTTTCAGACAATCGTTTTTATTTGAGAATCTCCGCCAAGTGTTCATAGTTCATTTTCATTCAGGTTTATTGTAAACACCGTAGCATTTTGTCTTGTAGCTTGGATTATTATTATTTTTCTTTCTTTTTAAATGGCACATATTTGCTAGGGGCAATTTGATGGGCATGCCCTTCAGAAATAATTTCTTTTTCGCTAAGGGTGTCCAAGAAGTATAAATTTACTTACTTCTTAGGTAACAAAAGAAGTTGTTTTATTTTGTAAATTCTTATATAAAGCATTTTCATCCATTAAATTGCTTTTAGCAATGCGTTACTTAAAACACTAATTGTAACTAATTATAATGAATAATGTCAATTTTTTAAAAAAATTATGTGTCATTTTTTCACCATTTTTAGGTCATAAATGCATTTTTATTTAGCATTTTTAAAACTATTTTATGGTCATTAAATGCCATCCCCTAGTAATTGCGTTTTGACGAAAAGTGCATGATTGCTATTGTATTTTCATTTACAAAAAATGTCTAAAAAACCCTAAAAATATTTGTAATGCCATATATAATGTCAATCTTTTACATTTTCAAAAAAATAATTAATATACTTGGTAATTTAAAAAACTAATTATATTTAATTCTGTTCATACAAAGATGTGTATTACGGGTACATTAAAACCAATATTTCTAGAAGAAAAACATATTTTATAGCCTTATTTCTACTTTATAATATAAATCTAAAACTTAGTATAACATTTTTCATTGTTTCAAGCTTAATTATTTTTAAATTCAATTGGCATAAAGTTTATTTTACAGAAAAAAAATTGCTGCGCTTTCTAGATTTTCCGCCCTGGGCAAATGCCCAGTCTGCCCAAAATCAGGGCCTGAGTATAGCCGACTCTGAAATAACAATTCTGCCAGCTAACCCCTGCCTGCTAGATTGCATTCAGTATATAAAATATTTAACTCCGAGGCGCTACATCCCTTGCGGGACTATGCTTACCATCAGACCGTTACGTCATCTGCCGTAGGCAGATTGGGGATCATATGGTCAGCATCCCGACTCCCACGGCCGTTACTGATAGCCTTCTTAACCGGAGCCGCTACTTCGTTATTTCGTACGTTCAATCGACACCAAATTTTAGAAGTATGCACTTGACCTTATAAGCCAGCTCGTGACAGAGCCCAATTGTTTAATTTCGAAAAGTGCGCTCATCCCGTGTTAGGCATATGAGGAAATAGCTTCACTCCAATTTTATGTTATAGCTTCACACCTAAGCTACCTAATTACATTATAATTTCGAATTAAATAATACAAGAAGTGTTAGCAGCAGATATACGGGTACCAGTGTTAGTGGAATTTGCGTGATTGTATCGCACGTGCTGGTCGAGTTGATTACTTTCTTCGGAAACACTAACCTGTTGCATCACTTCCGGATGCAAAAATCACTATTATAAAATAGTGTCACTTTACCTTATTTAATCTCGCGTTTCTACAAGTACTTATTGAATAACACCGAAATATTTTACCTGTGTATAGAGGGGACTTTTACTATGTTGTTTAGCACACTTTCTCCCACATCTGTGCCAAATTTCAAAACTATATGATTTTCTTTGTCCCTATTTTTCCTTTCTTGCCTGGAATATAATGTATTTTCCATTACATGTACTGTGCTTGTACCATGATCGGATTTTTAATAAATTCAACTTTAATGGTTGAGTGATATTTTTCCACTTGTTTCATGATTTAAATACACAATATACAGCTTATATACAAAGATATAACCCCTAAATGTAGAGAAAGTACTGTTCGGTTTTCTTTCGAAATCTCGAAATTTTACCGAATCTTAAAATTGTTATAACTTTGAACATTTGAAGACAAAATAACAAATGACTACTCATTTTAAAGTGAATTTATTCTCCTACAACTTCTTTCATGAGAACATTGCTGTATACCTAAGGGCTGAAGCGCTAGAATGCAAAGTTGTCGAAAAGCGCGAGGCGAAAGAGCTTTTTTTCGAAAATTTGTTATTTTCGCTGGCGGATATCTCGAAAACTATTGGGAATAGAAAGAAATATCTAGAATAAAACTTGTAGGAAATTTTATCAGCTTGAATTTTGTATATAGCAACTTTTCCTCTATGATGCACCAATGTTTATATATTAGCGAAAACCTAAAAAAGGGACCTTCTGCGGGCCCCCCTGCCCCCCGCTCACCCCCACCTTCGGGGACTTTTAATATGTTGTTCAGGATACTCCCTCCGACAACTCTGCAAAAATTCAAAACTACACGATTTTTTTCCAATTTTTTTTTTTTCTATTTTTCGTTCGTTGCCTGGACTATAATTCAACCATTAAATTCGATGTCGATTTTCCAGTTTTGATAATAATACATTTTGAGGTTCCCTCATCCCTAAAATAATTTAATGTTGGCACTATTCTAGGACTGCTACATCATTATTACAGTACTGTTGTACAGTCAGTGCTGTAGTTCCAAAAATGTTGACAGGGTATACTCTTAATTTTTAGGCAACTTTTAAGGGGGGAGGGTCGCGTTTTGATTCAAATTTTAAATTTGAATACGTCATTTACGAATAAAATAATTTAATTACCGGAAAACAAAATGTTGCTCTGAATTCAAGATGACGCATTAGTATGAAACTTGACACAAAAAAGGTGGAAGACTTATCGCTAAAAATGCGTTTTAAGGGGAACAAAAATCTGACGTGAAATTCACGTACCTTCCTCCGCCCAAATAAAAGTTAGTAGGCCTATCATGTAAAAAGGTTTTCGACCCCCGAATTCTAACTTGAGTTTTTAACATAAATACAAGTTTTCAGGACCCCGAATCCAAAAATACTATTTTCGGAAACATATCCGTCTGTGTCTGTGTGTCTTTGAACAGCCTTGCTCAAGAATGGAAAATCGTATGAAAACAAAATTTTGTATTTGGGTTTGGTAGCTTCTGAGCATGAGACACGTAGATTGGTGACGACTAGATTTTATTTTTAAGGGGACTTTACATGAAGAAAGTTCGTTTGTCGCGATTTTCTCGAAAACAGCTCTTGCGATTTTGTTTAAGTTTTACACATAGGGTGTTTATATTAAGAACTAAAAATTTTTTTTTGAGAAAAAATTATCTGAAGGGTAGTTATAAGCCACCCACTCTGAATATGTGCCCTTCGGAATATGGCCTCTTATTCTATATCAGAATATGAAGCGAGAAAAATGTATTGGCCATGCTTAAAGTAAAGAAAGTTACGAGAGTACAGTAATCAGATTTTATTTGGGTTATATATCCTTCAGGGAGCAATGTGATGTGGTAACAACATTCTCTTCATGTTTACAACCGATTTACATGAAGTGAATGTCATACATTGTAGGGTTTAAGGCCTCTAGTAAGATGGACCGTATGAGAAGGAAGGGGGAAAAGGATAAAAAAATGAATTTGGACCCTACATCGAAAACAAAAAAAATAAGAAGTTCACAAAACTTGGAGTTAGTAATCTATTTATTAAGTTAAATACTGGAGGTTGCTATTTGTTAGTGAAGTGAGCGGAGAAAGCACTGATCACTGTTAAAAATCACTGATTACATAATATAAAATTAAAAACAAGTAAAATTGAAGAAATTCAACACTGCTTGAAACACGGTCTTGACTCGAATGATTGATGGATTTAGATCTTCTTGAGTATTGTTCTCTTGAAGTTGACTTGAGGTTGATGTGATGACAGTGACACAATCTTGATGTTAGTCACGTTGGCATGTGCAATGAATAATGATTTCCATCACCAAGATTTGGTGAAATAAATTTCCAGTGTTGTACAACCTTGCCAAGGAGAATAATGAAATAGTTACATGTTGTACAGTGTTGTATTGTGATGCACTTGGAGGTTATGAGCGACGTACTACATAGTGTTATGTTGTGAAGCACTTGGAGGTTATGAGCGACGTACTACATGGTGTTATGTTGTGAAGCACTTGGAGGTTATGAGCGATGCACTACATTATTACAAATTGTATGAAGGCGAAGCGTAGTAGAATACACTACATCGTAGCAGTAATATATATATAGGCGAAGCGTAGTATATGAATTGTATTAATAGAAACTAAGGTTCATGTTGTAGGTGGCGACACCGCCACATTGACGATGCATGGCAGCTGAGACTAGCTGGTAACCATGTCTTTGTTTGGTCGAAAAATCAGCGACAAACTTGCGTGCAGTTCTTCTGAAGATTACTGGCGAAAAGGCGGGCGTGAATCGCCCCGAGCGATTTTTATACGCATTGATTGCGCAATTGGTATAACATAAACAAATTATGTCATATTAATTCTGATTCGACGAGATTTGCCGCTCTGAGTTAGGTTTCACCAATAAGGTTAATTCATTACGTCATTATCAGAATTACCATAAAATTCATTAGTTGAAGTCCCTAATTAAAGACAAAGACCTTTCCTTTAATTGTTTGGTCAAACAGTCTATGTACTGAAATGATGTATGAATAATTGAGGTTAAGAACAGGTGTTGTAATAACATACGAGTTTCAGTTTTCCAATGAGTGATTTCAGAAATATTTGACATGCTTTATGCTAAGGCGTCATTACGGAAAACTATTGATTTAACGTATGGAAAACGTTGCATTCATTTACTGCGCTATTTTTGACCACCTTCTGTATGAATCCGTAAGAAGTTTCTAAATTCCGATCACACAATGTATCGAAATTCATAATTCGCTAGATTTCAAGCGATGAGCTGATTTCAGCTTAATTTGTGTTATGTTTGTGATGCTGAATCGATCACAGCGCCTCTAGTGAGCATTTGATGAACGATGCTTGTAATCAAATATGGCCGCTCTCTTAAGCATGAAAGTATTCAATGTTACACGAAATAATTCCTTATACTCACTAAGGCAAACAAAATTACATGAAAATTTATTAATTACGTTAGCACAGGTAATGGCAAATGTGAATTATATTAAGTAGAAAATATCTGCATTACCTTGAAACCTTAACCTTAAATTCTTAGGCTATATGCTTATGTTTCAACATACATAATAATTATGTTAGACTAAGAGCCTTAATATTGTTTGGGCAGAGGAAGTTATGTGAATTTCACATCAGATTTTTCTGTTTGTTTCTATTGAAGGACAAAGCTGTTAAAATTTGCCCATTTACCCTGCTTGTATGGAAGTATGTATGTGTATAATGGGTGCCGAAAAACAAAGTGCAGAAAACTGTAGAGTAGAGAGGCTACACATTTGAAGGCTAAGAACATGGGGTCACAGAAGCTGTTTCATTACGCGCCATGTATGAAAGTCATGATTGAGCACGGATGGTGGATCTATGTGGCCAGTGACGCTAACCTGAAAATACTGTTTGTGCGGCACAAATTGGATTGTTAGTAGTTATTCATAGGCCTTATGTGATAAAAAGTTTAATGTTTGGGGGGGATCAGAAAGTGGCTGCGAGATGAAGGCCGAGCTAGCGTTCCCCCACTACCTTACCATGCGCTTCCATTTACTGTCTATGTCTTTCCCCCACTATGCCACTAGCTCGGCCTTCAGCTCACAGACAGTACCTTGCCCCCAGAGTCAGCACCTATGGTACGTGGCTCCTTGTTCCTTTCCTCCAAATGCATAGTTTCATACTGCCTTTTTACTATATGTTTTCCTGCACCCGATATATATATATATATATATATATTTTTTAATCAATCCAGAGGATTTTTGCTCTTTCTTCTTAGTCACAACTGAAGGGTTGTGCTCGTTATTTTGAATCTATGACCACAGTATAAGTATTAATACAGTACAGAAACTCAGCCCGTTTTTCTGCCAGCCGAGCATGCGCGCGCATTTACTAGCGATCGTAGCGGCCATAAAGTAAGGCTACAGAAACTACTCCGGGAAGTATGTAAATAAATAGGGGTGTTGTATTTATTAGAACACGCTATATTCGAAAGGACCTTATTATTCTGCTGTAAAGTTCAGTAATAATAAAAGACAAAATCCTGAATTGCATTTCTTCACTTTCTTGAAACATCCAGAAAGGTAAGAACGAAAATAAGTAATATTTATTGTAGGTCTACTGGCTTACTCGTGATTCTGGTGTGGTTATGTTTCAAGTTACTTTAATGTTATTTTTTATATTTTATTCTGTTGTAATGATTTCTGGTGTATAAAATAGGTCATTAATGGTCGACAAGAAAACCTAGTAACAAAATATGTAAAATATTTGAGTGAAAATTACCGTCTATGCTTGACACACGCCGAAAACAGACAGTTTATGAATTCCTATAACAACTCGTTAATTAAAACTGCTGTACCGACGGTGTCTTCAATTCCAAATGCTCCTGAATTTTTTGTTTTGTTTAATGAAGTCCATCCTGCAGTAATTGACGCTACATAGACCTACAATAAATTGAAGTCGTATATTGCCATATAAGGCAAAGAATCAAAATACACGGTCAACAATGACGTGCAGGATGAACAACGTGACAGACCTATAATATAATTTACGTAATTAATATGTAGGCTATTTATGATCATAATTTGAATTATAAATTATATTAAAGGGCAATGATTTTAAAGGAAAAATACTAGGCCTAGGTACAGTCCTTAACAGTAGCCTATTTAAGTATTGTTTACCTCTTCTTAACTAGAACATAATACATTATCTGTTTTATTATTTCTTAAATTTAAAATTAGATTTGCATTAAATAAAAATATTCTGTATTTTTATCTTTTAACATAACATATTTTGCGATGTGTTTATGTATTTTCCCAAGCCATTTCATATGATGAGCACTGCCTTCTAAACTGTATTAATCGATGATGAGAATGTAGATTTACTCAATCTCCGCATGGAGCGCTAGTGTCGTCCAGTCAACATGTTGTCATAAGACTTTTAACACACAGTTTCTTTACTGTATTAATACTTATACTGTGCTATGACTGAGTGACAACCCATGATATATCCACAGATCAAACAGAGAAAGTTCCAGTACCAGTACATAGTTAATAATTATTCCAAACCACACTCTTCAACTTTCCATTGTCTTTTGTTTGGAGCTTAGTAAACATAATTAGTCTTTCCTTTAGAATATCACGGCACAAATGAACAATAACAATAACAACAAGAATCATCATCAGGGCCCGGATTTTGATGACCTAAAAATATTTAAAAAATGAGTCATAAAATGACTTCAAAAGTCATGACCCAGAAACTAAAAAAAATTGACCCAAAATATTTTTTTGAAATGCTAGTTTATTCATCAGATTTGTAGCTATTTAGATTTATGTTATTGTTCAATTACAGTCTTGTGATTACTTAATTGGTACATACTGTTAAATGCAAGCAGCAAACACCGTCTTTCTGTATCCAAATTATAACTGTGACAAGATTTATTTATTTATTTATTTATGCTACTTAGAGTTCCGATAAATAACATTCAATGCAAGTAAATGCACAAAAAGTCTGTATAAAGCAATAAACAACACAAAATGAGAAAATGACTTTATATTTAAAAAATTGCCTAAAAATATGAAATGTAGATAATAGATCGTAAAGTGGCCAAAAAATGACCAAATAATGACAATATGTTCTGAAAAAAACCTAAAAATAAAAATCGGGGTAAATGACCAAAAAATCACCGCAAAACTTACAATTTTTATATTCTAGGAGTCATTGTCAGAATATCTGTACTAGTGAGCAATGTCCATGGTGTACCAGTTAAAAGATGACATGTCTTCAAAATCCAGGCCCTGATCATCATCATTATTCTAATTTTTAGGCTTCTTGTCTGTTATGTTCTAAATGCTAGATCTCTTCCCCTTTGATGGTAAGAGAATATGACATTGATGGCATCTGACATCCATTCGAAAGTAGTCTTCGGTAACCTTTCTTGATTCAACCACATCACATGTCCATATCATATTAGCTGTTTTGTATAAATATTATGTATGATATATTTTTTAACTTCCATTTCCTGTCTGATTTTTTTATTTCTAATCTAGATATTCAAGCTGAGCACTGCATGTAATCCATTTCCATTGCCAAAAATTTTGTTCGTACAAATTTGATATATATAATGCAATTGTGATTACACATTGTGCATTTTCTATCTGCAGGTTGTCTGGCACAAAGCCTTTTACAAGAAGCACTGTACTTGGGCAGTGTCACCAATGCTACCAGAGATGACTGTATATGGAGAAGAGGCAACGACAGGGATCGATGTCCGGACCCACTGGTCAAATACTACATGTACACCAGGTAAAATTTACTGAAGAGTTTGTTGTACTGGCAAGACAAAGATGTGCGTAATGTTCAGCCGAAACACAATATTCTGTGCTGAAACTTGATCATTCTCCTTCTTATCTGTTCCCTCGGTGATAGGTTTATCAACTGTACAACACATTCAATTACATTAAATCTTGCCTGAAATTCTGTTTTTGTAATCTTGCCGGTTATATTATATGGATGTGAGACATGGTCGCTTACTCTTCAGGATGAACATAATCTGAGAATGTTCAAAAACAGGCTACTTAGGAAAATATTTGAGCCTAAGAGAAATGAAAATGGGGACAAGAGAAAACCTCATAACCTGTACTTGTCACTGGATATAGTAATGGTTATTAAATCACGAAGGATGAAATGGACTAGACATGTAGAACGCATGGGGGAGGAGAGACATATCTCAGAAATATTGATTTAGAGACCCAAAGGAAAAAGACCACTTGGAAAACCTAAACATAAGTGGGAGGACAATATTATAATATATTTAAGGGAAGTAGGATTTAAGAGGGATGGTTGGATGGAGTTAGCATAGAATATGGTTGAATGACAGACTCAGGTAAGCATGGCAATGAACCTTCAGGTTCCATAAAATAGATAATATTCCTTTAGCTTGCTTAGGAATTATCTGTTGCCATTGAGTAAGTAAGTAAGTAAGTAATTTCTTGATTCCTGATTTCAGCCTAGAACCGTACACAAGAAAGGAAGTGGACTTGGATAGATCAGACTGGTTGTGGGCAAATGGTTTTGACCAGCATTTGGAGACTGTTGTTCTTATTCATGGTTATGGTGGCAATGATGGAGCCTTTCCCATGGCTGTTCTTCGAGATGGTAAGCAATTCTCAAACTCTCAATTTGAACAAATTTTTAAAAAATCAATAAAAAAGGGTTTAATTCTAAGCCAGATTGGAGATTTTTGAGAAGTGGAAAATTTCCTTCCTTGGTCAGGATTAGGTGTTGGGTTGTTTCTTCATCTCCACCCTGCGGTAGTTAATGTCAGACAACTGCAGCAGAGCCATAGCTAGGCGGTGGCAAGATGTGCCCCCACCAAGGGCGCAGGCACAAAGAGGGCGCAAAATGAACCATGAAAAATACCACCTTTTTTTTAGACTGGTGCAATTTATCAAGCAATAAAAATTCTAGATTTTATGATTTAATTATTTTTTAAATAGTTCAATCGTCTGAAAATATGGTTTTAGTACCTCGAAAGTCCAACACTTAGTTCATTTTCAAATTGAGGTTTAGGTTTTCTTTAATAATAACAGTGTTTTTATATTAAAATAATAATTTTACATAAATTTTAAAAAATTGTTCAGACCCCCCCCCCCCCAGTATTGGAGGGTGCGGATTTGTCAAACTTGCCAAGGGTGCAGAACAGTGAGGGAAGTGAGGCGGTATGCACCGGTATGGAATACCGTCACTGCTTTTAAAGGTTCAATTGCATACCAGCACTGGTTTCAATCCTTAAAAAGCATACCGTCTCTGGAAATCAGTGGCTATTTAACACAAACTGTTAGTGTTCCTTTGAGTCGTAATATAATAATTACTTTTCATGATTATTCATCCACTCGTACGTTTTCATCGATAGCCAATGTCACTATAGAAGGCTGCGATGATAACTTGTGATGGTCTTTGTTGTCATCTTAATTGACTATACCACTAGATTCGATGTTTTCAAAAATATTTCTCGGTAACAAAATGTTGTAACTTTTATATTGTTTAAATAGGTCTTATATCTTTTTTGAAATGAATAAACTAAACTCCGTGGCGCTACATCTCTTAATGGACTAGGACTACCACCCAACCGCTGTTCATCTACCATAGATGGCAGGATTTGGGACATGTAGTCAGCATCATAACACCCACAGCCGGTACTGGTGGTTTCTGTGACCGTGAAATAAATAAAGGTCTGCCAATTGACAGTACAACATGTTCTGGTCTATAATTATTATGTTGTAAGGGAGGGATTGTGCTTTTTTAAATTCAGGTATGATAGGGAAAACTTCTGGAATAGCATACCGCCTCTGGATTTTTCCCATTTCCTTTACTGGTGCAGAAGGACCTTGCTACGGCCCTGCACTGCAGTATCACCTGCCTAGTATGCCAAGGACAGGCTGTGGTTCTTATCCCAGGGTTCTCATAGCATTCAAACTGTTCAATTCATCAGCATTAATTCATTATCAATGTGGACCTTTTTATATACTTCTCTTTAACCACACAATACAAAAACTTTTCCAATCAATAAGTATGAAACCCTACATCAGTTCAGGGACATACCTAACGAGCTTACAAAACGCACAACATGGGCCTGTTGAAATTTATTGTATGGACTTTAGTTATGGCACTAATTACTGAAATCAGTTTACCTTACTGAGAACTCCTGATTTGGCCTCGAAGCTAAAAAGAGTATAAACACAGCTGAATTAAAAAAAAAGTATGTGTAAATTTCATTTCAAGATGGTGAATATTTTAACTGATAAAGAGCATGTCATTTTTTTTTGGTACGAGATGTACTGTAAAATAATTAGTAGTAAAAAATGGTTAAAACACACCTTGGTCATGTTTTTAGCCTCTACCATAAAATTTTGTTTCCTTTTTTTAGTATTCTGCAACACATTTCATCAGTGTTAGTGATATAATTTTTTATTATTATATTTATATATTTATTATATTATAGGATTATTTTGATTGTATTTTATTCCAGCTTATCTGAATAATGGTAGCTACAATGTGCTTGTAGTAGACTGGGGTTCACTTTGCCAGCCTCCATGCTATGCCTCAGCTGTTCACAACATGAGGCCTGTGTCTCGGTGTGTGGCACAATTGTTCAGCTTTCTGAGGAACAGTGGAGTGTCTTTGCAGAGGACAACTTGTGTTGGCCACAGTCTGGGCGCGCACATGTGTGGGCTTGTTTCCCTCTACCTCATATTCAGAATGCACAGGATTATAGGTGAGTGGTTTATAACATACAGTGGACTCTTAGTAATTCGAACCCCAAGGGGAATTAGAAAAAAATAGCTTACCGCCTAATATAGCATAATTTCAAATAGCATTTGAAATTATCCAAATTTCAAATTAACTAAAACTGTGACTTTTTAAACGAAAATGCCGTAAAAATGTTAAAAATAAACTCATTGCAATAAATAATAATTTTTGTATAGTGAATCTTACCTTAATGACTGCCATCCTGTTGTTAGGATGTTAAATGAAATCATTTTTTTCCACACTAAAACTGTAACCCTAAATTTAATAAAGGAAGTGGTGTATGCTCTAAGCTTTGACATTTTCAAACACAGTCACACTTGGAGGATAAAATGAACACTAAAATTTTCACAGAAGTGTTGAATCCCTCCAAGACTGTAGCGGAGGGGGTGAACTTTGCATTCCATTGAACATCTATTCAGCAGAAGGAAGATACCGGTGGTTAAAAATACACTTTAGAACGGTACCTGCTCGCTGCTACCGACTAAGGTTCTTCAGCGAAATAGAGAATTCTTGTGGAATTCCTGGAAGCAATGAATTCTTGCAATCCTTACAACATTAACATGACACAAATTTTGGCTTCGATTTATCCAAATTAAGCTTAAAAAATTAGAATTAATTGCAATTTTTTAACATATATTTATATAGGAATTTCAAGGGGAATGAGTATTTATTCGAATTATACAATATTTCGAATTATCCAACGTTGAATTAACCAAATTCGACTGTAATTGCTTCTACGTATGTTCTACTTCAGTCAGTTCTTCAGATATGAGTTTCTTTGTATAGATTAGATTGGATTAGATCTGATGAGATTTTATTTGGTCCATCTGAACATAATATACTTGTTATGTGAGTGCACATCAAACCAATTGTAATTACCAGGGCCTGGATTTTGATGACCTAACAATACTTAAAAAATGAGCATAAAATGACTGCAAAAATACAAGAAAATAACAAAAACTCAAAGTCCCAAAAATTTGTATGAAAATTCTAGTTTATTCATCAGATTTGTGTCTATTCTACATTTATGGTGTTAACACAATTATAGGCTACATACAGTTAAATGCAAATAGTAAACACCATATTTCTGTATCCAAATTAAAATTGTAATAAGAACTATCTATTTATTTATTTAGAGTTCCGGTAATGTAGATCATCAATTTAAAGATGAGATAAAATTATTACAAGCTGTGCAAAAACCAAAAGAACTATTTGGGAAGAGACTTAATTTAAAAAAAATGGTAAATTTTGAACTTCCAAAGAGCAGTGACCTCATTGCTAAGTTTATATGACTAATAGAGACATCTATCAGTCTTCCAATGAACTCAGCAGATGAAGGAAACAAGAAATGTCTGTGAAACTTGTTCTTTATAGGTGAAAACAATAGTGAAGTTGATCTCTATTCTATGTCAATATTGGATTTTCCAGTTTAAAAGCTGCCTAGTTTTATGTTGGTCTCTGATAGAACAAAATTTCAACTATTTGTTGATTTTGTTGTGCTGTAGCTCTGGATCCAGCTCGACCTCTCATAAGGGGGATTAACAAACTCAGGAGCGTAGATGCTGCTGTTGTGCAAGTGATACATACAAATGCAGGGCAGTTTGGTGAGAGTGGCCGTCTTGGTATTGTAGATTTTTGTATCAATGGTGGTCGGGAGCAACCTACCTGTGAAAACAAAACACGTAAGTACATTCATACGTTGTACCAATATTATTTTCTACAGTGCCATCAATAAGTCTCTCCGCAGCTCTGCTTATATTCATCACCCAGGCGAAGGTTGGCATTCCTCCCTATCTTCCTTTCAGACTTGTAATAGGTAATCTAACTTTGCTATTGATATGCATCTGTTTTCTATTGTTAATATGTTTGTAGCGTCTGATAATTTCAACTCATTCGATCCCTGGTACATGATTAAACAAGTCAAAATTTATGCGCGCGCACAATAATAAATACGAACTACATGTTATAGTTATTATTGGAAAAACTTTTTTCAGTGGGCACACAACTACAAAATTCCAGAAACGCTAGTTTTAAGTCAACCGAAGATATCAGGATAGTGTCGGTAATTACTTAGGTATTATCAAGTCAAACTGTTGATATCCCATATTTCGACTATTTTAATTTTGCTAATGAGCTGTGTATTTGTTCTTAATTTATAATTTCCACCTATGCTGAATATTTAAAACAGTGGAAACCTAACCTACTTTAAAAACATAACTCGTCTTATTATAGTCTAACATATATAAGTAGCATAAGTTACTGGCCTGGAACAGGGTGCATTCAGCCTCATGATTCAAATTGAGGAGCTACTTGATAGAGAAGTAGCGGCTCTGATCGTGGAAACCACCATTAACAGCCATGCTGACCACATGACCACATGCCCTACAATCCTACCATCTGCCTATGGTAGATGATTCAGCAGTCGGGTGGTAGACCTTGTCCCTTCAGGGATGTAGTGCCACAGAGTTTGGTTTAGTTTATTCAGTTTTAATGAATATGATGCAGGATGAAATAGTGGCGATGAGTCATGGTAAGTAAATGAGGTGTTCTCTGGTAAACATTTTCAACATTTTCTGTAAATAGGTGAGTTTTATGAAAGTGACTTTTATTTTTACTTCATAAATGCTTGTAGCAGAACATTATAATCGTAAACTGGTACTGTCATCAGAATTCCGCTTCTTAGCAGATTCTTGCCTGCACAAGTGCTGTGGAGCAACTTCTTGATGGCACTGTATAATATCTTAAATTAGGTTAGGTATATTTACTTCCAGTTCTACACGTTATAATTTGCATCATATTATCTTGAACATAGGGTATGCCTGGCATGGTTGGTTGGGGCACTGTGCTACAAACCAGAAGGTTATGGGTTCAATTCCTGATGACTTCGTTAAGATTTTTCAATTGACCTAATCCTTCTGGTGGCACTATGACCCTTGGGTCAACTCAGCCTCCAATAGAAACGAATACCAGGAGCAATCTGAGGAGTGAAAGTAGCCAATGTGTAAAGCTGGCAATGTGTGTGTGTGTGTGTGTGTATGTATCTAATGCTGGCAATGTTACCACCATCATGTGCTGAATGCTAAAAATCTGGAAGCTTCAACCTTCTGGAACCTTCTGGCCTGTATAGGATCACTTTACTTTACTTTTTATATTGAAAAACCAAGTTATTGACTGAAGGGGAACGTTGTTACCAATTGGACACATGCAAAAACAGTGAACTAAGAAATAAAAAGTTTCATAAGTAATGTCTCACTTCATGCCACAAATTCCGTGTTAACTTCATATATATCAGTTATATTAAAGTGGGTTTATTTGTTCCAAGTGCATAAAAAGGATCTAGAAAGGCAAATCTAGAAGGTGAAGGTTTTGGAAATAGAATTTCATGAATTAAGTAGAGTTATTATTACTCTTGGCCTTTAACACGTCCCCAAATAGGGTACAAGGGTTTACCTATGTCTGCTTTTATAAAAATGTTTACAGTTGTCTGTATGCTTTATGCCAGGGCTTGAATGCATGATAATGTTTATTGTTACAGATGTAGCACTGTGCAGTCATGTAAGATCAGTGTGTTACATGGCAGAAAGCATCAATCCTTCTTCAGCTCGCATTGCCACTCCATGCAGCACAAGAAGATGTCCAAGTGGATCTCGTCGCTCAGTCTCACGAATAGGAATGAGTATTCCCACCATCATGGGTCAACACACACCTGACAGGTGAGATGCATATCTTTATCTACAGAGCTTCCATCTACTTCTGGGGTTAAATTGAGGGAAAGAAAGAAAAAAAATTTCCAGCACTCACCTAAAATTTCAAAACTTTCTATGTGGAATCGTATTAATGGGTTCTGGATTAACAGTTAGATATAATTGATATTTCATCATTCTGCACTTTACCAGCACTTTTATCTGACTTATCTTCACTCTGCCCTTCACAACTACTTTTATCTGCTTTCTTAAGCCATTTTAATTAGCTCATTTAAAACAAAAAAAGTACTAAATAATTTCAATCAGTTTCACTCAGTGCTTAATTTCTAAAACTCTAGGTGCCAGAAAGCATCCCCACACATTTTTACCTCTTTTCAGCCCCTCCAATAAAAGTCACAAACTTGAAACTTTAACGATTTAATACCGTGTACTATTTTAAATCTCTGGATGCATACTATGTTCCAGTGAGTTCTGGTAACCGAAACTCTATTAGACACAGTTTCATTAAAAACATTGTGGGGAAGAAAAAAAATAAAAAATAAAAATAATAATAATAATAATAATAATAATCCCTGGAAGATGCTAAAACACCGTTCTTCCACGTTCCAGCTGAAATAAAGCACTGCTTTTCACAGTATTGCACTAACAGTTCACAAAAGTAACATGATGTAATAAACTTCATGACCATTAAATATTTACTGGCCAGCAATGAGCTGTTCAAGTTTGTGACTGTTAAGTTCAATTTAATGGTGGTTAAGAGTTGATGCAACACAAGAGAGTATAACCTGAAGGACAGCTGACCTTAATCAAGGATTATCATAAGTGTACAGTCTACCTATTTGTCCAAAAGGACAGTTTAATCAATGGGGGAATAAATATACTAGTTAACCAGAAAATGTGGTTGATATAATGACTGCTGATTAAGAATAGTTCTTTGGGGAATCTTTATTGATACTATGATAAAGCATGCAGGTGATGGTTACAATGGCCAAAGAATCTCTTAATACATACTGCAAAACAGAACAATTAATACCAACATTTATTTTAAAAATGAAGATTAAAGTTTCAAATAACTCCCTTGGCATAAAAAAACAAACCACTTACTTCCCAATTTGGCATTCTATATTTCTCTTGCTTATGGGTCGTAATGGGATTTTTTCTCCACATCTTTTGCTTGGTTCATACACTGCTCAAACCTAACAGTCAGATGTAAAATATATTGATTGTACAAACAGCCACCACAATGTCAGCTCTCTTAAATGAATCAGTGTCAGAGACGCATGAGACATCTTCAAAGACTTCATATTTCTTCTGTTGTTTAAGAGCTTTTGCAATGGCTGATCATAAACTGTTGTGTTTGTTGTTGCAAAGAAGTTCACCCTTGTGACATTAACTGGCATTAAGTTGAAAATATACAGCCATTCATTTGTAGTGGATGGAGGTACATTAGCTCATTAGACTAGATACTGACGAGGTTCATCTATTTACAATTTAATTACAATTTACAATTTATTGTTCCAAATTACACGAAAAATATACATAAAAAAGTTTATACACCACCCGAAGAAGCAGAGCTTGTGTTCGGGGGTGGTTCAGTTTAATATATTAGAAAAAACTTATACTAAATAATTACTTAAAACAATACAAAATTTGGAGAAGTATGACAGAATATTATGTATAAAAGGTTAGAACATGCTCTATTTACAATACAAAGGTACGAGGTAATACAATAATAATACATAACAATTTATTTGTTCAAAATTTAGTAAAAAACAAAGAAATTAAGTTCTATCCAAATTTTAAAGTTTAATATGAAAAATGTTATAACAGCAATAGTAGAAAACAGAAGTAATAATTATATAAATTTTATAATTTTAGACCTAAATTGTTTGTTGTTTAAGCTATTTAGATCAGGATGGTTGGTAATAAATGAATTGAATAGTCTTGGGCCAAAACTTATCACCTGGTTCCCCAAAGATTCTAGAATGTAAGTTCTGATCGCGTCTGGAGATGGCATGACTAGTCAGATCAGATGCGCTTGCGCATGCATAGCAGTAGAGAGGGGGTAGGGAATGCTACAGTGCAGTTCGTCTTGTGATGCCAGTAGATTTTGAACAGTGCTAGGAGAAAATGGTTGCAATTATGTCTCCTGCCAAGTGCATTACACTTTTGCACAACAATGCACTGCCCATACAATCAACACCACACAGAAACACTTACTTCAGTTTGGATGGGAGATCTTCCACCATACACCCTATAGCCCTAACCTCGTGCCAAGTAACTTCCATCTCTTCCATCTAATGAAGCGATTTCTGGCAAGAAAATGTTTTCACAATGATGCTGAGGTACAGACGGCAGTGATTTCATGGCTCCAGACGTTGGCGGCAGAGTCCTATGACACAGGCATACAGTTGTGCATACACCACTGAGATAAATGCCTCAATAATGGTGGCAACTATGTTGAGAAGTAGCCAGTAAATCTCTGTAAATATTGCAATAAATATTCTTACTTATTGATGTTTTTTTATTTATTTATTTGTTTTATTTATTTTTTATTGGCGATCGGAACATACTTTCTGGATGTCCCTCATATTTACAGTCTTTGTGAGGTTCTACTTTACTGAAATCTTTACTTTGGATCATACATACTTAAATTCACTTCAGCAACTTATAGTAGCATAGCAATATACAACATGAACTGTAGTAATTATGTTTTTGAACTTTTATAGTGTAAGACTTTTTTTTTCCTGTGATTTTCAGTGCTGTAGGATCCTTCTGTGTCTCAAACTTTGATGAGCCTTTCTGCCCCAGTGGACCTGGTGAACCAGGTGACATCAGATGCTGTAACGATCAAACACAAAACCTACAAGAACTTAGAAGAAAGTGAATATTGGTTGTGCAATACAATAAGAAATCACAGAGTTGGACAGAAGTTATCGTATTATAATGTAAGCTGAAGTTAATATTTTATAAAGTAGACAGATAATTTTACTAGAATTTGAGTAGTATTACGCATGGGATTTCGATTCATTGTCATTATCAGGGCCCGGATTCTGATGACCTAAAATTGTTTGAAAATCGACCTATAAAATGACCCTAAATTTTAAAGAAAATGACTTAATAATTATAAAAAATGACCTAAAAACTGATATTTTATTTATAAAAAGATATTATAGTACCCACAAAGTTATAGATTAGTTTCTACATAATTGTAAAAACTGTACATAACTGCAATGTTGTGAATGTTCTTTTCTCACGGAAATTTATACTGGTACTGAGGCACTGGATAGTCAAAATTCGGCATTTCCTTTTGTGGTCTGCCGGATTATTCTCATTTCCGACTGAGACATGACAACACTTAACGCCGAATTTGCATTAAACAAACAACACTTCAAAGACAGCACCGCTAGCGATGGAAAAAAGCTAATACACTCAATGTAAATACATGAAAATGCCTAATAAGGAAGCAAATGACAAAATAATGACCTAAAATTGAAATAAATGCCCTAAAAATACAAAATTGCATAATATGACAAAAAAATGACATAATAAAAATGCATTTCTATAATCTAGAGGCCATGATTAGGATTTATCTACAAGTTGGCAATGTCTATGCAGCATCAATAAAAAGATGACATGTCATTAGAATCCATGCCCTGGTCATTATACAGGAATAATAATAATCAGAAGCAATCCTCCTGCATATTGCATTAGCCAATAGTAAACACTGCATTCTAGCCACTTGTATTATGCATTAGTTTGAGGAGTATGACACTGTAATGTCACTGCCTGGCTGCATAAAACAATACTTTTATTTATCTTTTATTACCTCTTTTATCATCAGTGACATACTGTGAGGTTACACGCACACTGTACTGCACTAATGACATTCACTTACTCAAAAAACACTTACATGGACACTTTAGACATTACGCTCACTGTGAAATGCATGACAACTTGCAGCTTTGAAAATTTTACTGAGTCAGCGGATTTACACCCTTGTTATGTAATACTGGTACTTTTCCCTAATATATTAATACTCGCACGTACAATTCTACCCTCCAACTCTTTCTATGTTCTGTTACATCTTTTAACCCTCCATAGCTACTTTTCTTCTTGATGTTTTCCAGTATCTTCATTCTAATTCTACTTCCAAGTCTTCTTGTTCCTTTTATTTTTTCTTCAGTTGCATCCAGCTGAAATCTTCTTCACCTTAACCATCTAGCTTTTCTTTTCCTTACATCTTCCAAGATAGGTCTTTTCTCATTCACTCTTCTTAAAACTTTTTCATTCGTTATTCTGTCTGTCGACCTAATCTTCTCCATTTTCCTCAGTCCTTGTTTCCACTCCATATGTAGCAACTCTAGCTTCTCAGTCAACAGAATCCTCTTTTTGTTGAAAGCAGTTTTGGCCATTTCTATCCTTTCCCTAATTTCTTTCATTCAGTGGGCCATCTCTTGGGATGAAGCTCCTTAAATATTGTGAGGTGCATACTCTAATACCTTGTTATCTATGAGACACCTAAGCTTTACTTCATTTTTCAAAATCTTCATCACATTTTAATTTTCCACTTTTATCTCCCTTCCATATGTCCTTCCCATCTCCATCAGTCCGACATCCTTTATAATGTATCCTCTGTCCTATAAGAAGCATTGTTTCATATATCTTACTGTTTGATTTACAAGCAAAATACTTGAGCTAAAGTAGCGTTTTGATACCTAACAAGCTGCAGCATCTAAAGATAAATTAATCATGCCCAAATATTGAATAGCAGGAAATTAACGTACCTTAACTGTACAATGTCACACATCTCTCAATCATACAAAGCTAAAAAAAGTCATATTCAGGAGGTTTGTTCTGCTCTACAGATTTTTCGATTCACTAAAAAATTACAAACAATTATGTTAGTGCCCTAGGTTATATTGGATAATGTTATTAGTTGACTAATTTATATTTTCCTCACAGTTGATCTGTTGCATTATAAAACAATTCCTTGCCTCTGAATATTCAAGTCATACATGATTTTTGCTTCCTTGGATATCACTTTTTTTTACTGTATAAACAGTTACTTTTAAATAATTGAAAAGTCCAAAGTTAGTTATCTGATCTTGGTTATTTCATCCAGTCTTTATAGATTTAGAGCAAGACTGCTTATAAAGTATATTTAAAAGTAATCAGGAACATTCTTTTCTTGTTTAAATCAGTGCTATGACTGACGTAATAGTCAGGAAGAAAATATGACAAGTCATAAACATCCGGGCCCTACTAATCATAAACATGGAGAATTGACACTCAGACAAAAACTAATACACACACATTATACACATATTGTTAGGTTTAAAATTGCCTATTATTTTTGTCTTTGAGGCCTTTTTCCCATTTAATTTAAAAACAGTATTTGCACTGTCATGACTGCCAGCGTGGTCTCATGGTTAGCGACGCTGGCTACTGATCCACAGACCTGGGTTTGATCCTTGGTACCTCCTCGGGTTTTTCTAAGGTAGGGAGATCTGGAAAAGGGTGCAATCAGCCTTGTGATATAAATTGAGGAGCTACTTGAAAGAGACGTAGTGGCTTCGGTCATGAAGACCATCATTAATGGCTGTGGGTGTCGGCATGCTGACCATATGCCCCCCCCCAATCCTCCCATCTACCTATGGTAGATGATGCAGCAGTCGGATGGTAGGCCTAGTCCCTTTAAGGATGAAGAGCCACGGAGTTTAGTTTTTTATTTTCACTGTCATATAATAACATTATCCAACAAAACAATTAGTTAAAAAAAAGCTACTATCAATCTTCACCTGAAAATGTAACAATTCTTCCAAAATATTGTGGAAATCCCAGCTGTAAGCCATTTATTAGCTGAATGGACAAAGTAGTTAGTGTAGTTAGATTGTAGTGCCTGTAGCTAGTTAATATTCAGTAGTTAACTTTTATTTAAAGTACAAATCATCATGATATTGTTAAACTTTTGCTTATTATACAGTGTGTCCGGCTTAAACGTATAACATTTCATTATTTTATTGCTTCAGAAGTATTGTTGATATTTACACCCGGTTTGCTTCTACGGGTTAGGTAACTCAAAATGTTTCTTGTGTTTGCATGGCAGGAGCGTACATCAAATGCGCGCATGCGCAGAACGTGGAAATAGCCAATTAGCGTCAATAGCCATGTGGACTCCATAGCAAAAGGCATTCTGTGTGCTTGTTCTCGCGGAGTTGAAATCTGTTACGCAGGTACAACGTCGAATTCGGCGTGAATATCAACTGCGACTAACTGACGATGTTCCAACGTACGTAACAGTCATGAAATGTGACAGATGCCTTCGTGAAACCGGGAGTTTGATTTCAAATTCGGGTCACCACACCAAGCGCGCTGTTCCAGTGGCTGATGTCGAATTAATCCATACGTCTTTCCAGAGGAGCCCCCGTAAATCCATCCGACGAGCAAGTTGGGAGCTAAATTTACCTCGTTCGACAGTACACGATGTCGTCCATAAAAGGTTGCGCCTATGGGCGTACAAACTTCAACTTCGTCACCAAATCAATCCTGAAGACAAGCAGCGACGGAGGGCATTTGCTGAGACAATTCTGGCAGACATTGATGAAAATGAGGCATTCCTCGATATGGTTTGTTTCTCGGACGAGGCTACATTCTACACTTCCGGGAAGGTTAACAAACACAATTGCCGTATATGGGGGACGGAACATTCCCACACAGTGGTAGAGTATGAACGAAACTCCCCGAAACTCAATGTGTGGTGTGCACTGATGGACAGAATCATAGGCCCATTCTTTTTTGCGGAGCCTACTGTTAATGCAAGAACATACCTAGACATGTTGCAGTTATACGCTGTGCCACAACTTCCTCCTAACGTGATCTTCCATGCCATTATGCGGATATTGTGAGAGAGTTCTTGGATAATGAGTTCCCTCATCGCTGGATTGGGTCCTTCGATTGCTTGGTCCCCCCTAGAAGCCCAGACATTACGCCACTCGAATTTTTTCTGTGGGGATTCGTCAAGAATCAAGTTTACCAGACACCAGTTCGTGATCTACCAGATCTGCGCCATCGCAAATGTTACACCTGCAATGCTGCAAAACACATGGAGAGAGGTGGAATACAGATTGGACGTCTGCCGCACCACCAATGGTGCTCATATCGAGGTTTATTAGGTTATTAAAAAAACATTTTGAGTTACTCTACCCGTAGAAGCAAACAGATTGTAAATATCATCAATACTTGTCAAGTAATAAAATAATGAAATGTTATACGTTTAAGCCGGACACACTGTATTTCATTACGATTTAGGATTGACTGAATGAGCTGAGTTGATTTCTGAGAGAACCTTCAAGTGTTTTTCTTACCTCTTTTCCACCCACCAGAAATCCCTGTTTGCCTGGAACTGTCAGTCTTTGGATTTAGCTCTCCATTCTCAGGTAGGGCTGCCAAATGGCTGGTATTTCATCGGCCAGGTCGGTTATTTTGGTCGCAAAAAGCCAGTTTTTTATGGCTGAGAGAATTATTCTTATGAAAAAGTGAATTTGTATGTAATTTTCGTGGATGTATTCTATGTTCTCCACATCTACTTAAAGTGGTATCCAGTGTTTTTGCTATTCTTCTTAGTAATCCTTTGTTGAATGAACATATAGCATTATGAACAATCTGTGGAGCCCTGAAAGAAACAGACTTGGTGTGAATCTTGTGAAAGCAGAACTTTGTTCGCAGTCTAATTTGAAATTATCATGCCAAAATTTTTTTCAATTCATTAAATCTTAAAAAAAAAAATGTTTATAAAGCAACGGCAAAAAGTACAATATTCTTAAGGAGTAACATTGTAACACATGTAGCTTTGTACTGTATGTACTGTCAAAAATTCTCTGTTACAGTAAATAAGATCATTTAGCAATTTTACTGGTATAACTATTAGTTGACACTTTCATTAATATGTTTATATGTAAAACAGTTTTTGCTAAACCTATATGTTCATTGTTGAAACCTACATTTTAGGACGTCCGCTGCTCCACTCATTGATATAAGCTTGTAGTTAGCCGGTATTTTATCATTTGGAATTTGGTAACCCTACTCCCAGGTAAAATGCTTCCTGAAATGTCCCTGGATTTTCTTCTAGAGCAGGCACCAGTGGCGGCTCGTGTATAGGCACTATGGAACTGCAGCACCCCCTATTTCCACTTGATATTATCGATAACTGTTAATATAATGAGTCCTTTTTTTCTTAAATTCTTTCTTCATACTTGTACAATATATAATCCTTAAGCTTAATGCTTCCACAGTGCCAATCGCAGCGTATTGATGAAAGGTGTGTTTTTTTAATTTTTTTTTCTACGTGTGTGTGTTGTGCTTGAAAACCATGTACCATATTCTTGAATTTGATAAAGTGTAGAATTAGATTATTATCTTGTTTCCAGCTATTCTATTTGACTCATTTTTTAGGTTCTTTTATTTAACAACTTTAACTGTGGCAGATCAAGGAGAAAATTATTGATCTTTTCGCGGAAATTAAAACTACAAGAATGGATTTCATTTTTAAAGTAATAGGTCAAGCTTGAACTGTAACAATTTAGATTAGAGTAAGTAAACATTTTTTATTTTGTTTTTTTTAGGGTTTTATCAAGTTTTTGAATAAATTTTCTTTTTATATTATGTATGTTTCCTTTTACACAATTTTAAAACAAAGGCTAAACATTGTCTGGAGCTGCAACCCTACTAATTTTAGCTACGAGCCACCACTGAGTTAAAACCCTAATATTGTTCATGAAGTAGGCTTACCCCTCCCTGACGAAAAAGTTGGTGTATAGGGCCCATTTATACGAGGCAGCAGTTGGCACCCCCAGATACGTGAATACAATTTTGCCCCACTTTTTAGAGAATTGGCAGAATGGGAGCGTCCCTTCGTACGCCAATATTCCGATAAAAAGAATTGAAATTGTTGAGGACAGAAGTATTAGTAGAGATCTGTGGCCTTCTCGTCCCCCAACCTAACCCCCCGGCGACTTTTATCTCTGGGGTAAATTAAAACATAACATGTTCAAGACAAACCCACACACTCGGGGAGAATTGAACGCAAAATATCCCCCAGGAAAATGACAGCATTTCGCAACGTGAACTACGGTATGTGATAGATGGTTTCTCATAAAGAGCCGTTTGGATAACGACGGTGGCCAATTTCAGCACCTCCTTTCATAACGTTGGTAAGTAAAGCCTTTAATAGTATATTGCGATACAAGTGCCGTAAGCGATGCATATGAATCGAGGAAAGAGTTTGAAAAAACGAGGCACTCGCGCCGAGTTTTTTCAATTTTCCGAGATCCGTTATGCGCTTACGGCACGAGTATTGCATGCTATTTTTTGCACGATGATTATGTATATCAATTTAATTATATTAATTGAGATATTACCTGAAAATATTATGTATGTACATTATTGAAGATAGATGTTTATTTCAGAAAGTTATTCGCATGTGTTTGTTGTTATGGGAACCGAATATTTGTCCTGGGGGCCTTGTCCATAAAGGCTTGTATTATGATGTGTGGCGTAAGTAAATTCTTACCGCACGGGAACTCTTACCGCATGGAAATTTGTTTTGTTTCCATAGCAACAAGATTGCGTGCGGGAATGTCAACTTACGATCCACGGCAAAAACATTCGTAAGTACCACTAATTAGTTAAGTCGTGCAAAAACATACATAGGCTACATAGTTACTTACTCAATGGCAATAGACAATTCCTAAGCAAGCTAAAGGAATATTATCTATTTTATGGAACCCGAAAGTTCATTGCCGCGCTTACCTGAGTCCGCCATTCAACCCTATTCTGTGCTAACTCCATCCAACCATCCCTCGCAAATCCTACTTCCCTTAAATCCGTTCTAAGATTGTTGTCTAGGTCGTCCACGTGGTCTTTTCCCTTCGGGTCTCCCAGTCAATACTTTTGAGATATGTCTTTCCTCCCCCATACGTGCAACATGTCCAGCCCATTTCATCCTTCGCGATTCAATTACCCTTACTATAACCGGTGAAGCGTACAGGTCCTGAAGCTCGTCGTTTTGCAGTTTTCTCCTGTCCCTGTTTTCATTTCTCTTATGTCCGAATATACAATATATATTATATTATATTATGTTTTATATATATATATTCAAAAGCGAATACTCTCAGATTATGCAATTTTAAAATGACAGAATCCATAAATCATATAAGCATTACTAAACATTTTGTATTTTTATTTCTTACCGTGAGAGGTTGTAAACCTCACGCCAAACCGTCAGATTTCCGAAATAATTTAAATAGCAGTAGTGAACTCTTGGGATTTTTTAACATAGTTTCATTCGTAATTTTTAGTTCGATTCGCGTATTCGTAGGCTTTGTTTCGTAATATAAATTTAACGTATTATTATCTTCACATAATTATTATCTTAAAAATGAAGTTTGAATGGTTGAAAAATATTATTTCTTTAAAATTTTGCACGGTTGACAGAAATCTTAAATTACGTTTTATTTCTATTTTCGACATGTAATAATGAAAATGGACGTAGGCCTAAACGTTGCTAATTTTGGTATTCATATCAGCTACAGTAAATAATTTTACTCCACACATTATCTTTTTTATTCTATAATTTTTAACATATCGGAATTTATCCAAGAATTTAACCTTTTCACTGCTTCAGACGTGTAAATTCATCACCTCAAAAAATTAAATAAAAGCAGAAATATAAAATTAATAGAGTAAAATGTGATGATTTTTAACCATTCTTCAGTGGATATTCTACAGAAATTTACCTCAGCAATATCAAACGTACGAGGGGTATTCCGAAAGTAAGTTTCGTCAGTTTGTCACACGGACACTTTATTGACCCAAAAGCAATACAGCATGGCAGCATGAACTAGGCCTATACACCGTGCACTATTTTTCGACATAGTCGCCAGCGACATTGAGACATTTGTCGTAGCGTGCGATCAGTTTGAAGAACCCACTGTGGTAAAACTCGGTGCCCTGCGATGCAAGGAATTGGCGCACAGCCTGCTCCACCTCAGCATTGTCGTGGAAGTGACGTCCCGCGAGTGTGGCTTTCAAGGCAGGGAACAGGTGAAAGTCCGATGGGGCCAGATCGGGACTGTAGGCCGGGTGCTCCAAGCGCTCCCATCCGAAGCGACGAATCAGTTCTTGTGTGAGCCGTGCTGTGTGTGGTCTTGCGTTGTCGTCCAAGAGCACCACACCGTCACTCAAGAGGCCTGGCCTCTTGCGTCGAATGGCGGACCGGAGGTGGGTGAGGGTGTCGCAGTAGCGTGCCGCATTGATGGTCCCTTCATGGAGGAACTCAAGGAGAAGCATCCCTTGCGCGTCCCAGAACACGGTGGCCATAACCTTTCCTGCGGAGGGTGCCACCTTGAATTTTTTCCGCACAGGTGAAGTGGGATGCTTCCACGTCATTGAGGCGGCCTTGGTTTCGGGGGTAAAGTGGTGCACCCATGTCTCATCGCCTGTGATGATGCGGAACAGAAACGCATTGCCCTCTCGCGCGTACCGCATCAGGTGATCGAGGCTGCTTCCCATGCGTGCAGACTTGTGCTCCGGGGTCAGGTTGCGCGGCACCCATCGGGCCGACACTTTGCGGTAACCCAACACATCATGGATCATGTGATGGGCCTGAGCACGACCAATCCGCAGTGTGGATGCCACGTCGGACACCGTTATGCGCCTGTCCGCTAACACCATGTCCTGTACTCGAGCAATGTTGCTTTCATTCGTGGATGTGGACAGACGCCCACTTCGACCGTCATCCTCGACACTCTGCCGTCCTTCACTGAACATGCGACACCAGCGACCAGCCATTTGACGCGACATGACCTCCTCACCATACACGGTCTGTAGGCGTTCATGGATGACGGACACACTAGTCCCACGTGCCCATTCATACCGGATAACAGCACGCACCTCCGTGGGCGACCACGTTGTCAGTACACGTCTGTCTGCCATCGTGAGCGGTACACTTACACTAATACCCGCGGGCACGCCAGTCTGCTGCGACTCGCTCTTCTACGGCGCAGTGCGCCTGCGTCATGCCTCCTCCGCTGACGCCACTTCCGTCGTGGAACCAGCCACGGGTGGGGATTCGTCTGGCGTTTGTTTGGTTCCCCTGGTGAACACGCCGCTCCTGCCATACATTGACGAAACTTACTTTCGGAATACCCCTCGTATCATGATTTCTTATACCAAATTTCTAAATTCAGCTCTGAAAGGATTAAAGGAACATTGATTAGTATTCCGCGTCTGTAGCCAACTTTGAAGCTATCTTAAAATAGCCCGGTTGAGTGGACCCTTTAATTTGAAACTATTATCAGTGATTTGTCTAGTTTGTTTGTATTTAATGACAGTCTTAAGTTGATCCTACCAGACCGGATCATAGACACGCGATGTGTTAGCAGCGTTCAAAAAGTTTCTACGCTCATATTTTCAGGGAACAATGTAATCTGGCTATTTTGTATCTGGACAGTTCTTACTTCAAGTGACTATTAGTATTAAAAAATAAAATAAAATATAATAAAAACTATTAAGATTATTGATCTCAAATTTTCAGGTCATTTTCATCCGGTTTTCATCATTTTTCGCAATATTACAGTGCGACATCTGTACTAAATTAGAATAAGTTACAGAGTTTGAACAAATGGTACTTTAGATTGTGTGGGGGATGGGAAAATGTCTGCCTGTCTGGCTGTGTGTCCGTAAGCGCTTTATAGGATTTTCATGAAACTTGGTATACGAATTTATAACGTCCGTGGGAAGAAGCCTATTTATTTTGGACCAAATCGTTTGAACAGTACTGGAGTAATGCTCAATTTAGTGCCTATTTAATGGTGATTAGTTTTATGATGCAAATGAGATCTCATGACAACATAAGTTATTGTTTTACAGTGTTCATATATGGCTTTGAAGTTGCAATACAGCTAACTTAATGCATCAATCTGGAGCTTAACTCGGAAATCGATTAAGAAATTACTTATTTTCTTCATATCATAATTGCAATGATTACTGATTAAACAAAAGCATTCTGGCACTTTGCTACATCAGTTTACCTGATTTTTTTTCGTAACTTTGGTTGAAGGGATGACGGAAGTACTGATTTAGCCATTGTGGGCAAAAATGCTCTTTTTGGGTTTTAATGTAAAATATATTAGCCTACTCTCAAGTTCAGTATTCAAAATGTTATGTTGTTTGGGTGCATGGATCACAATTTTTAACCCTCTGTGCAGTTCCAACTGCCAGTGCATGCAAACATCAGTCTCCTGTGTTCTCAGTTTCAATTTGTCTGTTATTTTTCCACATTCAAAATCTATCTTTTCCCAGAAAATTAGGGATACAGCTATGACTATTTTCACAATGTGGTTTACTATACAGAGTGTATAATAAAATTGCAAATAATTTTTTTATAGGCCTAAGTTTTGTTTTGTTTTAATATTTGTATAATCATACTAAGTCTTTTTTAACTTTTCATTTCTCTGAGTAATATATATATATATATATATATATATATATATATATATATATATATATATATATATATATATATATACCTAGTATACAACAAATCCATCAGCATATTCGAAAAGCAAGCAGGCCTATCAAATAATCACATAAATAATTTAGGTTAATATTTTAATATCTGTCAGGGGAGATAGGTTCCAATTTTCAAATTAATTAAATTAATTAATATATAAAAAAGAAAGTGATATATTAAAATTATATTTTAAATTTTAATTTTCGTTTGCGTTTTAATTCAACATATAGAAAAATTCAAGTTACTAGGACAAATTGTTTATAAAATCACTCTCAATACTTCGATTATCCCTTAACTATCCCTGTGGAAGGGCTTGCACACCAATGCCTGTACGAAAGGAGAGAGATACTGGTCAGCACTTGACGGGACATGAAAGGACTCCTAGTGAGGGATCAGCTCGATGCAAGGCTTCCTCCTAGGAATTTTGAAATTACAGAAAAATCCGACGTGAAACACAAAATCTGAGTAAAGATTTAGATTCAGGCACTAAAAATTGTAATTTTTGCTCAAGATGTAGATACAAAATGTATACCATTTTCCCCCTATACATGTTTCAATGGTATTCCGCGTACTTTTTGAACGACGACTAATTTAGAAGCACGTATCGTATGTGTCAGAATGTAGTCCTCATTCCCCCACCGACTCGCAAAGCAAGCAAAATTGCATTGACAGGTGTCGTGTGCGGTCAGGGACAAAGATGCAGCTCACAAGAAGTATAGCTGTCTGCTTGATATTGACAGGTATATAATATGTATCACATGTTTGTGTAACAAGTGCACCGTTCTTGCTTAACATTTAGATACTATACAGTATGAGTTCTGTTTATTAAGGAGTTAAGGAATGAGGCTACCCAGATTTGTTTTTTAATTTTTTGCTTTAATAATAGTCATTATCATCTTAATCCATCCTCGCCTTGTTCGAAATGAGAGTGTATGTGTGTGAATTGTGTGTCTCGTCCTATGTGTTCGTGTTGTCTCGAAGGTGGCCCCGGCATTGGGCGAATCACTTATCACATGTCCTTGTCTGGTCAAAAAAGTATGTACCGGTATGTGATACATAAGTAATTCCTCTCCTGACACGTCGCGGCCCTGTAAGGCCCGGGCGGCGTGGGTCGCTTAGTATGTTCTTAAAAGGGAGAGGTAAAAGTGAGGTAAAGATAGAAATAGTCATTTTCGTAATTTATGTAGTTAAAATGGCCCGTTAGAGACGAAGATTCCTATCATCAAAATTATAATATTCAAAAGGACTCAATTTTGGTGGGCACGTGACCCAAAAATGTTGTTTCAAAGAATAGTATATATCTCAGCAAATATTTAACCTAGAGACTTATTTTATTCACCAGACTGTTACCAAAAATTGTATCACTTTTCTCCAAGTAGGACATGTTAATATGGTTTATATTTATAACAGAAAAATCTATTTTTTCGTCTCTTTTTATTTCAAAATTTTTGTTCTGGAGGAGGCCTGCTATATGGTGTACAACAATTCCTTCTTGGAGCAGTTTACAAATTTAATGTCCAGTACAGTCTAAAAATTGCACTTTAGATACTTGGAATAACTTGGGATATTTATCAACTTTATTGTGTGGATGTGATAAAAATTCCGCGTTTGAAGTTATGCTTATAATATTTTACCTGCTTTGAATTATTTTGGTCACACAACAGATTAAAACAGCTGATGCCTGTTTTTTTTTTATGTTAGAATGCACTCTACATCTATTTGGAAGAACTAAAATTCATTTACCAGTAAATGATGCCATTTATGGGACACAAGGGGAACATGGACAATGGGAAAAAGAGCTATTTTCTATTACAGCAGATAAAACTTCCAATGACGTCGTTTCAAGGGCAAAATTATGAAAAACGTGAAAAGTATATTTTACATACATTAAGGACTAAATAATGCTTTATTTTTTATTTATTTTTTGTTATTTGAGGAGTATCTTCTACCCTTAAGGACATAAGGCCTTTTCTACCACTCAGCCATGGAGGAGAGAATGCATGAAATACAAGAATAAATTATGCAACGAAATTAATATATTTGTTTTAATAAGTTTATTGTTCGTATTAAAGTGAAAAAGTAAATCCGAAAATTGTAGGAATACTAAAATAAAACTATTTTAATATGTTTAAAAAATATATACAGAGTTTATAAAAACTTAAAAATCCGGCCACTTGTTGTAAGCTAGCTCGTTCGGCCTAAATATTCAAAACGCGTCGCGACCAAATATACACAATACATAAGCATCTTATTCGCGCGTCATGTGGGTGGACGAAGAAAGATTGACGGTAATCAGTAGATTTCATGTATTTTCAGTTTTACCTCCCATTTTGAAAGGGCATGTATGTGGCCCACGCCGCCGCTCGCCTGTTGGGAAAGGAATTTCCCTTGGATTACTGACATACTTTTTTAAACCATGGACATGGAGATCCTCATATGAGTGATCAGCACAATGTCGGGGTCACCTCCGAGAGAACATAAACACTCATTCCGAACAAGGAGCGGATAGGATGAAGGTGTTAATGATGTAAGGGCCTAAAGTTTCTCGACACCTTTCTCACAAGTGAAACTTGTCCTGACCGGAAATGTAACCGGTGTCCGCTGCGTGAGGATATTTCATATAGCCTATTTAAAGTTTCAAAGATTATATTCCATTTATTCAGTAAGAATTGGGTTGCAGTCGTCGATGTTACACGATTCAATTTGGTGGTTTTTTAAAATTCTCTGAAGGGTGTTTTAAGCCACTCACTGTTTGTAGAAACTTAGTCTAGCCTAATAAAACTTTGCATCAGATTCAAACAACTGAATACGCGCTCTTTCACGACCTCTTATTCGATATATCAGAATGTGAAGTGAGGAAGGTATATTGCCTATGGTTAGGGTAAAAGTTACGCGAGTGCATTAATCAGATTTTATTTGGTTTGTGTATTCTTCGGGGATGCGATTCGAAACGTGGTAACGACTTTCTCATCACTTTTACAATTAATTTACCTGAAGAGAATGTCATACACAGTATACGGTATTTTCTAAGAGGGAAAACTTTTATTTGGGCAGAGGAAGTTATGTTTCACATCACATTTTTTGTTTCTTTGTTTCAGCTAGTTACATTTCCTGCAATGAACTTCCTGAGCAATGGAATGGACTGCGATTGGATTGGTCACTAGGACCGTGCACTTTGCAGATATTCGAACCCTGCAACAATTCCAAGATTCGCTTTCTGCTGTACACAGAGTGAGTACATCATTATACTCTCAAGGCTGCCTCACATCAAACGATAGAAATGGCGGTGATATTAATATATTTATTTCAGATATAGGCCTATACATAGAGCTATCTTGCAGAAAACGCGTATTTTGGCGATCTGGTACCCATAATCGTTGACTGTGACTAATTTTGCAGCTTCAGCAATGAGCACAGCAATTCATAGAGTAAGGGGGCCTAATATATTTCAAGATTCTCTCTCTCTCTCTCTCTCTCTCTCTCTCTCTCTCTCTCTCTCTCTCTCTATATATATATATATATATATATATATATATATATATATATATATTTAGGGGAAAATCTACCTATTGCAATCGATTCCATGTCATGACTTTCGAAAAATTCTTTCATATCTTTACGTTTCATGCCTCCCTAAGTACGAAATCACCGCCCGTTCAAAAAAAATGTTGTGATATATACATATATATATATCTTTACACGCTAGCGGCCGTAATTTTGAAGATATTTGAATAAAATTTTATTATGCTATTTCTAGGCCCAATAGTTCAGACAAGTTCGTTAATGAGCAAAATTGGCCCAAGGGGAGGGGGTTGAAATTTTGAAAAATTTATATCTCGGCTCCTATGAAGTATAGAGGGAAACTTTGTTTGAATAAATTAGAGATTCCCTATGGAGTTCACAGTGACACCAACGATTCGGGGGTTTTGGGGGTACGAGTGGGGGTGGTTGGTGGGGGGATGGAAATTCGAAATTTTTTAAACCACGTCTTATGGGGTATCGTTGAAAAGCTGTTGATGAGTACTCTACAAATCAATAGCTGGTTTCTCGATAGTTCTCGTATAAGGCGAGATTTAGCACTTCGAAATCTACCTCAGCCTGTAGGCCTGCCTAAAGGGATTTTTTTTTTTTAAATTTGAGCTGTGTTTATACTCCTTGCAGCTACGAGGCCATATCAGGAGTTCGGGATCGTGTGTCTATACAGTACGGTAGGACATAGAACTATTGACTGTCAATTATTTTCTATCTTCAGTATATTTTATGGAGTAAATTTCAACTGGTATTAATTTAAATGGACTCGCATGAGAGATCCCATGTTCAAATCCCGAGGCCGTCAATTTGATAAGAATTTTTTCATGGTTTCCCCAGTCGTAAAGGCAAATGCCGAATTGGATATTTACATACCATGAATCATCCTCACCATTTTATCCTTTATTATATCCATTATTAATTATGTTAGAACAAAAACAGTCCCAAACTTGTCTATGTTGGTAATTAAGATACTGGTATGAAAATTATGAAACGAGCTAAATGAAAGTTGCTTTGCTCATTTCATAAACACACTTGTGTCTTAATAAATGCCGTTATATGATCGTTGCATAATATATTATTAGCTCACGCAATTGTATTTTTTGGGGGAAAAGGATAATAATGCATAATGTGTAAAAATTGAAATTCTTAGTAAGTAATATTAACATAATATCATTATCTGTCTTGCTACTGTTCATCATCGACTAGCAGTGGCGAAATTAACGCCTCTTTTTCCAGGCAAGATAACTAGTTCATTGTTTGTGATCTAAAGCATTAATGATCGCCATCCCTCTATTCGTATAAAAAAGACTGCCTCTACGATCGCTCAGGTCTGTGATAGCCTTTATGGATTACTTTCCTTAACAGTATGCTTCTAGGATGTCCCTAGAATATTCATGAGCAATTTCTCTGCATTGATTCCTTTCAAGGTGCTTGAGGAAGTTACATTATACATTCAAATTGGTACCCTACGTATTTATTACTTTCTCGTGTATGTTAAAGAAATAGAATTGTGTGTCCCAGAGTATAGAAAAGTATGGTCGAAATCATATTTCTCTCTCTCTCTATCTCTCTCTCTCTCTATCTCTCTCTCTCTATCTCTCTCTCTCTATCTCTCTCTTTCTCGTTCTTTCTCTCTCCCCTTCGTATTATAAATGGATTTGATAATTCATATATATGTACACCTTAATATATACTTTAATAACAAATGTGATAATTTATTCTACAACTGTTATAATTAATCATGGATTGAATTGATTTGACCTCGTATCTTGAAGTTATACAAAAAGTTTTTCACAATGAGGCGACTTACATAAAGGCACAATCATCAGGATTCAATAATAAATGTTTACCTTGTATAATTATAAAGGCCTGACTGTTCTTTTACAATTTTTTACCCAATTTCCTGTAAGGAATTAGGCCTAAATTGTTTTCACCATTTTATTTTAACTATAAATATATATATATATATAAAGTATGTTTGTATTTTTTGTCGTAATTGATTTCTTAAATGCCACTTTTTTATTTACCATTAAATACTTCAGTCCCGCTTTGGCTGTTCACATGTAGAAATTGCTCCGATATCTTTGCAGGAGCTATACCTAAAATATTGACATTGACATTTAAATTTAAATCTATTTTTTGCATATGTCCTTGTATCCATTTAAAACTATCATATGAAAAATCCTGATTTTGGGGGCCTTTTTTGTGGTCTTATGTCTGAAATATACGGTAGTTGCACCCGTTGTGTTAGTGTATATTGTCCTTATTTTTTCTCGACACATGTATAAAAATGGTCATTCTCGCCACATCAGACGAATGTGAACTCTCTAGATATACTCTGTGGTATTACTGAACAATAAGCGAACCTCATTAGGAAGGGACTCATTGTGAAACCATTCCACCTCGGGCGGTGGAGTGAGACGAGGATTTTGTGTTTTGGAACAATCTATACTTGAAGACTGCAGCTTTCACCACAGGTCTATGGTTACAGAGGACGAAGTCCAGTTGATTTGCAGCCACTTGATCCTGATCCGCCTCCGGAAATGTTTAACCCGAGTTATCCAACAGTGGTTGTGATTCATGGATATGCCGGTCATGCAGAGTTCAACACCACGGCTGTTGTCAGGAGAGGTAAGCTAATTTCTGTTATAAACTTATAACTTAGCTATTATTAGGTATCAGTAGGGATTCTGAATAGAAGTGTTAAATTTCGATAAAAATGTTGGGTTAATTTCGGTGATATTTCGCATAACAAAATCTACGTCCTACGTAATTTCATTAAAAAAAAAAAAAACCTTACGGCTCTTGTGGTACAAAATATTACATACTAGCAGGTGCCCGCGGCGCAGATGCTGTGAGGCGATGGGCTTATCACCTGTCACTCTGTCTTGTCTGGGAAAATAAGCGTAACAAAATTCACGTAGGTAATAGAAACATTTCCGTGAACGTCTGCACACATAAGATTATTTTAATTTTGAGATAAGTATTTTTTTCCATTTCTTTACAATTATACCACTGGCATGCCTGCTAACTCAACATTGAAGCGGTTTATTGAATATTTATTTTTTTCAGTTTGCACATATATTTATTCGACTTTCAATGTGCTTAGGCCTATGCCTATCATTTAAGTCCTTTCCAAAAACACGAGATTTCTTATTTTACGGGAGTGTAAAACGACAATATTTCACCCTACAAGTGTTTGAAACAAAATATTTTCATTTCATTAATGACAAAAAACACTCACTCAGGAAGACTAGGTACCTCTAGGTATTAAGTATATGTGTGCACATTGCGAACATACTCTAGATTGGTGCACTGATCGAGATTATGTTTGTGAAACTGTTTTATTTAACAGCTTATCTCAACAGAGGGAAAAATAATGTGATAGTGGTCGACTGGGGACCTCTGGCAAACCACCCATGCTTCTTCACTGCGGTTATCAACGTGTGGCAAGCTGGAAAGTGCACCTCACAGCTGCTCACAGGATTGGCCAACAAGTTCAACATGAGAATGGCCGATGTCCATGCTGTGGGCTTCAGTTTGGGCTCTCATGTGGCCGCTATTGCAAGCAATGGTGTTCGAGATAGCCTGGGTATTCGTCTGGGAAGAATAACAGGTAGGCTAATAGAAATTATTAAGTTCTTATTATTCTGTCCTGCTAAGGAAAATTGCAGTAACTTCAAGAAATTGAAAAGTGAGAAAATTCAGATCAATGTTTAATCTCTAGGTATTAGGTGAACAATAAAGTTTGGCATCGGGTTGAAACAACTGAATTAACCATGAAAAATCCCGCCTTTTTTAGGCTGGTGCAATTTATCAAGCAATATAAATTACACGTTAGTGGAAGAAATCTTTCAGGTTATTAAAAATTAATGTACGTGAACTATCTATACCTATAGTATTATGCCGATTGTCTACAAGCAAAAAGCAGTCATGCAACGTCCTTTAATTAACACGATTCATATTGACAGAGTAAAACATAAATCATGAACAGTATGGAAAGATATAACGACAATGAAAATTAATATGTACGTTATTATTGTGATGAAAGTGGTTCAACTCAATCCCTTTCCAGCTGATTGTCGTCCTCAGTGCTACTACTGTCGGCAGGATTGATTACAAAGCGATCAACAGTGGCATCGCTCATACTGTTACATGCTACATGCAAAAATGACTGACCAACTATATTATTACAACAGAAAAAGCCGAATGCGCAGATCTCAATTCCTTTTGTTATTACTATTTTATTATAAATTAAGTGTGAACTAAAATTTCTTATTTTAAGAATGTTTAGTTTTTTTAATCACACAATGTATTAATGTACATTAAAATTAATTTCTGTAACTTTACATTGAATAATATGTGTTGTGATCCCCGGTCGATGCACGCTCTGCCAGCTGGCAGTACACATGCTGTTTGTTTTGATCAAGTTCCCTTCTAAGGCCGGCGCTGATATTATAGTCGCTGCTATTATTTTTAATTATATTATACTGTATTATTATTAGGGCCCGGATTCTGATGATCTAAAATTGTTTGAAAAATGACCTATAAAATGACCCCAAAATTTAAAGAAAATGACTTAATAATTATAAAGAATTACCTAAAAACTGTTATTTTATTTATAAAAAATTATTATTGTACACACAAAATTATAGAATAATTTGTACATAATTGTTAAAACCTTAAATTCAGAGAGGATGTTGTAGGTCTAAAAAACTTTGATTTTTGCTGTGAATATTCTTTCCTTACGGAAATTTATACTGGCACTGAGGCACTGGCGAGTCAAACTTCGGCATTTCCTTTTGCGGTCTGCCGGATTATATTGTTTATTGAGGGTAAACAGTAGTTTGCACTCTCAAATACAAGCAGGTGGCAGACTGGTGCTAAGTCAATCTAATAACAACATTAATGTAATACAACATTTTGGCGTTCCTTTGATTCTCGTTTCCGACTGAGACATGACAACACTTCAACATAGAGTGTGTCCTTCTTGCATTAAACAAACACTTCAAAGACAGCACCGCTGGGGACGAAATAAATGCCCTAAAAATATAAAATTGCATACAATGTCAAAAAATGACCTAATAAAAATGCATTTCTATAATCTAGAGGCCATGATTATGATAGAAATGGGACCAAAAAAACCTTCTACAAGCGAATTTAAGAAATTCAGTTTTACAGAAAATAAAAAAAATTGTTCATTTGGAGGGCGCAGATTTGTCAAACTCGCCAAGGGCGCAGAAAGACCTTGCTACGCAATATGGCCTTTTATTCTACAGAATGTGAACTGAGAAAAGTGTTTTGCTCATGCTTTGGGTAAATAAGTTATGTGAGTGTATTACATCAGATTTTATTTGGAATGTGTCTATCCTTAGGGGAAGCTTTTTGAAACGTGGTAGCGACTTTCTCTTCATTTTTACCACCGCTTTACATGAAGAGTATTTAATTTTTGCCGATTTTTTTTTCGAAGGGAGGAGGAAGTTATGTGTTTTATATAAGTTTTTTAAGGAAAATATTGTGATACTATTTATTGTTTAGCTTTATGGTGATAAGCATAAGAACATTACATTATTCGTGGTGGTAATTAGAAATAGTGTTATGGCGGCCGGGTGAAATATCTTCTGCTAAAGATGATTATCTTTGGCAAAGATTGTGGGAATCACCACATGTTCAAGCACCGCCGTCTCGAGCGAGTAAACACGAGTGATACAGTCTAGAAGGCAGTGGTTCAAGTGGGGAGCATGAACCGGAACAGGAGGCTTTGGCAACACTGGTCAACAATACATTTTCGCCAATGGAACTAAATGTGCAGTGAGGTAGAGATTCATGTGCTAATTTGAAATCTGTTTTTACTCTTTCCCTAACACTTATAGTTTTCTATTTATTCGTTATCTGTTTATTTTCCTCTAAGTTTTGGTGATTAACCTCAATCGATATATGTGTGTTTTAACGTGTTTTTATATGTCTATATGTCTATATGTGTGTTTACGTTGTAGTTGTAGTTGTAGTTTAGTTTTAGTTGTAAAAATCTTTTTTAACGAAGCCGATAGCAAACATGTGTTTGACTAATATGGTGGATTGGAAATAAATAAATAAATCGGTCATTTTTAAATAGCACTGAATCCTCACGTCCTCTTTTAGCCGTTAATCAATAACTGCTTAAATGTGGACATCGTCTTAGCATAGGCTTTCATATCTACTGTTTGAAACATGCAAAAAAATATTACTTTTAACAAAAAACAATGATTTTCCAAATGTATATTCATAAGAATTACAAATCTGTTTTCTTGCATATTCCTCGCTTATAATATGCGTTAATGTGTAATATTATATAACACAGTTCACAGAAAACTTTCCTCAACCTTAGCATTGCGTCTTCCTGGCCAGATGACGCCTGACACGATTAGAAACCCCACATACAGTAGCATATTTTTAAGCAGTTGGTTAGTCCATGCATGGCATGGGGAAGCGAGAACGCCTGCAGCTTACGACTAGAAAACCCGCATAGCATTTTTGTAAGGGTAAAGCGATAGGTGAAATTGTACATGGCAGGGGGAATCGAGAACGCCTGCCACTTACTTAAATGTAAATTAGTTCTATCAATTAATGTATTATGCATAACTAAACATGTGTACGTGGTATGAAAAAAAAGGTATATCCATTATCTACAAGAAAAGTTGGTCTAGAAAAGTATATGTTTTATTTTGTAGGCCAGCTTATTAGTAAACTTGGAGAACCTCTTTAAATCGCTTTCGAAATACAGTAGAACCCCGATAATTCGAGCTAATTGGGGCTGAGGCTACCTCGAATTACAAAAAACTCGGATTATACGTAAATTTCACTAAATCAATGGGTAAATCGCAAATAAATGTTTAATGAGCACAATAACGGTTTAAATAATAAATAAATAAACAATATAGTATGCCTACATACCTGTATTACGCCTGTATGTATATATTGTCAAACATTTCCAATTTGCTACATCGGCATCCTTTAAGGATTAAGTCATTGTCTGACCCTTAATGAAGTGGAACGGGAAAGCGTTGCTACTAGGAAAACACTTTTAATTACCATTGTAGGGATTACTGTAACAATACAGTATTCTTTTCTGAAAGGATGGCGAAATATGCACTGTACAATTGATTGACACGAGGTCCCGACAAAGAAAAATCGAACCTCACGGTTTCTGTCAATCTGTAGGCTAATAGAAATGCATTAGCAGTCTGAAGCCAAGGTTATTTCTGTGTAGCCAATTATGAACAAAAACCCTAAGCGGGACAGTTTTACCTGCATTTTTGTACATGGAAAAATTGAAAGAAAGCTCAAAATGTAACACATTCGGAAGTGCGTAAAACTTACTTGCGGACACCGTATAAAATTGGGATTTTACTCTAGTTTTATGGATAGCCTGATTTTAATTTTCTTAAGACCAGCTCGAATTACACGGAACCTCGAAATACCGGGGCTCGAATTACCGAGGCTCTACTGTAGCTGGCAGACATACTCATCCAGCATGCCTTTGTCGATTCCATCCAGTACATATAATTCTTTTAAAATTCATGTGAAAGACTGCGCAAATTTTTCGGACACCAGAGTAAGAACAGTCGGCTGCGGTGGTCTAGAGGTAGCGTGCCCGCCTCTAGATCCGAAGGTCGCGGGATTAAACCCGGCCACAGTCGATGGGTTTTTCAGGACGTAACAATCCTGGGCACGGAGTACTCCGGGAGGGACTTTAAGATGGGGGGTCCGTGTCGTAGATTTACGGCACGTAAAAGAACTCCAAGTCTAAATTAGAGCCTCTGGACAAAATTTCTCGGCCCTTTCACGTCCAAGTTGTACCTTAGTTTCCGGAGGTGGGTTAAGGGGCGATGGGCTTACCACCTGTCCCTCTGTCCTCTCTAGGAAAATAAGCGTAACAAAAATTGACATCGGTAAACAGAAATCTCCACTTGGAGGCCTTTCGCCCCAACATGGGGGGCATAGGATGAGAGAGAGAGAGAGAGAGAGAGAGAGAGGGGGGGGAGGGAGGGAGAGGGAGAGAGAATAAGAACACGAACTGGATACATTTCATGAAGTTTGGCTGTCTGGTAGATGCAGATGAACCTCATCGTGGTAATCGGTGATAATTCATAAAAAAATGCCCCTTACGTAGCCAAGGTAAACAGATAAGTATTATTATTCTAAAGCGTCCAATAAGACTGGCCATTATTATCTTATCTCTCTTGTTGTTTTCGTGTCATTTGAAGCATGGCAGCATCGAGTAGATCTGGAAAAACTCGTGTTTTAATAGGCTACATTATATAAACATCTATTCAGTGAGGGTCACATGCGTTTTGTAAAAAAAGGAAAAGGTATTTATGTGAATTATTTATTCTACTTCTAGTAAAACTGTAAGTACTTCAAGACAGCCATAATATTTTTTCCCTATTTGTAATATACTGATTATGATGATGATGATGATGATGATAATGATAATGATTTGCCTATTGACATAGGCCTGTCACATTTATGCACACATAAATACCGTCGACCTGGGCCGGGATCGAACCCGCAACCTTGGGCTGAAGGGTAGTTATAAGTCACCCACTCTGAATACACTCTTTACAATACGGCCTCTTATTCTATACCACAATGTGAAGTATAAAGATGCATCGACTATTCTTAAAGTAAAGAACGCTACATGAGAGCATTAATAAAATTTTCTATGGGTTATCTAACCTTCGGAGATGCGTTGTGATGTGGTAACGGCATTCACTTCGTTTATGCAACCAATTTAGTTAAGAGAATAACGTACATAGGCCTAATAATGGGCAGAGTAAGTTATGTGAATTTCACAGATTTTTCTAGATTCTTTTCAGCTCAGCGTGCAGTTAATATAGCTAGCGTTCAGTCTATCTGAGGGCAGTAATAGAAGCTAAATAACATAACAAACCCAACTGATCCCGTAAGGGCAAGGGTCTCCTACTATTCATGTTAGGATTAGCTCTAAACTAGTCGCGGGATGAGCTAGTTCCTGTGACTTAACCCCGTGGCGCTACATCCCTTGAGGGATTTGGCCTACCATCCGACCGCTGCGACTTCTACGTGAGGCAGATGGCAGGATTGGGGGCATGTGGTCAACATGCCGACACGCACGGCCGTTAATGATTGTTTCCGTGACCGTAGTCGCTACTTCTCAATCAAGTAGCTCCTCACGAGATTAAGTGCACCTTGTTCCAGACCTCCCTACCTCAGAAAAATCCGAGGAGGTACCGGGGGTCGAACCCAGGACTGCTGATTCGTAGCCAGCGACGTTAACCATGTGACCACGCAGGCGATCTGTGACTTTGTTACTTATCTGTTTTACCTTAAATAGCTTTCACACAATCTAAGAATATAACTAGAGATTGTTTTGATCCTCACTCTTATCTTACTCACTTTCACACTTATCAGAGTATCCACACACTTGAAAGAACTTAACTTAAGTCAGAAATCACTTGTTTTCACTTCATTCTATCTCTTGTAGTTCTCGTCCACTGTGTCTCCACTCCCATTTTCAAGTCTTGTGACCATCTGTGTGGCGGACGTCCTCTGCTTCTTTTCCCTATCCTCGGGTCCCATTTGTTCTACTTCGTTCTGACTAAGGCCGAAGTAAATTCACCAAACACTTTCCCTGTGTTCTGTGATCAAGAGAAGGTGATGCGACGATCTTAGAACAAATATGGAATCGTTTGTTGGCCGGAGATATAGCTTATGGTTCAAATAATCCGGAGGTGGGCATCCTCCCCAGCGCTACTAAACTTGAGTAGCCTCGCTCTGGTTGCTGCATCTTCCATTCCACTCTTCTTCTCATTTCTTCGTACCTATTTTGTGTTTAAATCTGATGTCCAGTATTCTCTCCATTCTTCGTTGACACACGTGTATTTTATTTATTCGGCCTTTCGTGAATACTCGTTGTTGTTATTATTATTATTTTATTACTTCAGAATATTCAGTGACGTAGACCATTAAGGGCAATCAGTCATCGGAGAGAGGTTCCATCTGGCACTGTGAAGTGAACTTTGGCTTAGCTCAGTTGGTAGAGCAGTGACACGGATTGCCAAAGATCCTGGGTTCAAATCTCAGTGTCAGAGGAATGTTTCTACTATAATATTCTCATCACAGGGACCAAATGCGACGAACGAAATCAGTAGTCTCAGAGTAACGTGTTGGAATATTTTATTCACAGCTAATTCAAAATAATAACAAAATTAATAAATAAATAATATTTCAAACAGATCCCCGCCCCTCTCTTTCCCTCTCCCTTTCCATCTCCCTCCCCCCCCCTCTCTCTCTCTCTGTCTCTCTCTCTTAACAATGTGTCTGTAATTATTATTATATTTATAATTTATTTGTAATTTTTTCTGTCATTGTGAGCGGATTGTATGCATAAAAGGAACGTTTAAGTTCTACGCTTACAATCCTTAAACTAAAATCAATTCAATTTAATTCTTTCTCACTGTTTAAATAAAAATTAGAGTTCATTTCTGGATCTGATGCTGTAGGCCTATATTCTCAAATGAAAGTTCAAATAATTACTGATGCTTTTCAGACTAGTACAATGATGTAGGTAACAATAATTCCAATTCCAAATTGTTATCAATGTGTTTGCACCCTTCCTTCTTGGCTGCAGTGGAGTTCAGTAAGTTTGCTCAACTGCATTACCAGAGCCTGCGAACGTGGACGCGAAGGATAGGATTTTCTGCTATTCCTTTCAACTGTGATGTAGCATTTTGGTTCATAAATTTCACATACATTGCAAAGGAATAACAGACGTTAGGCTCCGTTATCGCTGCTGTGCATTAAACAAAACAGCGATTCACCAAAAGACCAGATCTCTTTGCACTAATTTGCCAAAATAGTAGACACTTTTCCAAAATAGTCTACTAATTAGTCTTCTAAATGAAATTCAAAAAAATTTAGTTTTGTGCTACAATCTGGTCTTTGGTCCTATGAGTTTCTTTAATTATGTTTTATACTTAACGGTAAAATCAACATTACAACGATTTTTTCTATAGGCCCTACAGTAATACCGGTAAAATATTTTCCTACTTCTCCTACTTCAGTTTAATATTCGCATGTCTCTTTGAACTGAGATGTGATCTTGTGTATCAATTTTTAAAAGTGTGTTTCTGCCTAACGTTCAAATCAACATTTTTACACTGATTTTCACTCCACACTTAACACAGCAGTTTCTTCTTGCGTAGTCGCATCCACATAATGTTCCCATTGTCTCTCTCAATTTGTTGTAGATCCCACAGCATCTATCGGTCGCCATTCCCATTAATAGTTTTGAAGAATTTCCAGATAGTTGTTGTGTATCCTGCAGAAATGAAAAGTCTATTTTAAATATAATTATATTCATTTCAAAATTAATTTTAAAATAAGCACTTACAAAGGCGTAGTGTGACAGTATTCTGTGGGGCACAATTTGTCAAGTAAGCAGATTTTGATAATTCTATTCTTATGAGTACATAAACCTATAGCCTGCATTTGAACTGTTTCTAACATAAGAACTAGGCCTTAGTAGATCGGCCTTTCATGAAATATTGTACAGACATTCAGTAAATTACCTCTCCCTAGCGGTGTTATCTAACTCCTGTGAACTGTATTTCCATTCTCCACGCTGATATCGAATATTCGAATCCATATTTAGATTTATCTCTTAATGCTTTGAAATTATGATGTATGTTTTCCATACCGATATTTATTCGTAAAGGCGTGTTCTGTTTCCTTGGAAATATAACGGATTGTTTAATCTTGTAAAACAATAGGTTTGTATTATCAGTTCAGATCGTCAATAAAGCTTGATTTTATTCCTTACCTTCATTCGCTCCCTAACTGGATAGGATAGGTAAGATGAAATGTTTTGATTTTGGTCCCTCTGATTTTCGGAAAGTTAAGGGGCTCTGGGACCGAGTTTCGAAAATGCCACATTTTTTTATGAAGGTTTCTCATTTTTACTTCCTCTGTCGATAGAGGCAGTTGAATTACAGTGTGATTGTCATTGCAAACAATGAAATCGTTTCTTGTACAGTTTTCTATATTTATCCGTAGTCGTGTCAATATTATATACAGTAAGAGTCCCGTTTTTCCGAACTAATTGGGACCGAACGCCGTTCGGTTTAGCGGGAATTCGGAATAGGCGGATTTCATTAGTAATATCAATGTATTGGCTTGTTAAGGCGTAAATTAAGTGCCAGCTTTCATTCCAATTTGGTTTCAGGCGTTTTCATCAAGCTTAGGCTCTATGTATATCTCTATTCAACTATTTTGTAACTTATAACAATAAATGTACGTTTTTTCACGAACGTCTTTTTAATTTCTCCTATTTTTAAGTTTAAAAAATAGGTATTTTTTTCTGAACTCTGTTCGGAATAGGCGGATTTTCGGAATAGCGGGACTGTACTGTATGTCCATATCGGTAACCGATAAAAGGGTGGGAGTATGAAAGTTTTAAAATATTTGACCCACCCAATGTTTTCAAAAGTTTGCGCCACTGATGGAAAGCCTGTCTTTATGAGCATTGCATAGGAGCCAACAACGGACGTCATTATAAACTTGTGAGCAGAACCGAATCCTCTTACATTATGTAATGTCTGATGTCTACATTTCCATGACTAATGAGTAATGGTAAGACAGCGCTCGTGATGAATAAATTGTGTGCTGCCAGGGCTGGATCCCGCTTTGCCGCTGTTTGCCACGCTGTACGACGAATGGAAACTGGATCCGGATGACGCCGACTTCGTGGATGCTATTCACACCAATGTAGGCGTGTTCGGCAAGATAGAGGCTGTAGGTCACGCTGACTTCTTCGTCAATGGAGGCACCTTCCAGCCAGCATGTGCAGGACATCGAAGTAAGTACCAGCATTATACTGTATCGCATCCTTTGATTTCACAGGGTGAGGCAAGAAGGTTAACAAACAGCTAATAAGGCTGACCATCAATGACTGATCGTTCATTGCCCACCTTCAAGGGCTAAGTTTGCAAGACATTCTGCATGACGATGCCAATATATTCACCAGGGTCATGTCCTTTTTACGTGATAGTGGCATCTATGCCCTGATCTAGAATAAAGTACAATTTCTTCCCCCATCTTCGATAGGCCCCCATGACAGATGTTGAAGGGCTTCTAAACTCCAACACTCTCTCTCTCTCTCTCTCTCTCTCTCTCTCTCTCTCTCTCTCTCTCTCTTTCTCTTTCTCTCTCTTTCTGTCTCTCATTGACCATTGGTCATCGTGCTGACATTATGCGATATTATTATTCTTTTATTATTATTATTATTCTTATTCTTATTCTTTTATTATTATTATTATTATTATTATTACTGGACTGCGCCAAAACCCAAAATCCATTGCAGTTATATTCCATCGCCGTTTTCGTCTTTTTTTTAAAACAAAAAGTTTGCGTGGAACGCCACGCGACAGAAGTGAAACTTGTTTTAATTTTTGGATGTTTTCAATTTTGGATTATTGATATTTCAATTTTGAATTGTTGGAATTTTTATTATTGCGTTTTTGGACTTTTTAAATTTGAATTTTGGATTTTTTAAATTTCTTATCTTTTAATTTTTTAATTTTGGAATTTTGGATTTTTTAATTTTGGATCTTTGAATTTTTTTATTTTTTGGATTTTTTATGTATGGATTTTTTAAATTTTATTTTTTTTTAAATTTTGGATAAGCCTAATCATTGAATTGATTGTTTTCTGTGCAGTCCGTTCCGTCACACCTCACTAATTTCGTGACGATTTTGAGTGTGACACTAATTTCGTGACGATTTTTGAGCGTGACACAAGCTCTGGATTTACGCCTACCGCGGCTAAAGAAGTTTCACTTCAAAAACCCTTACGCTCCCTGTTCCCCTATTTTCTCAAAGATCGCATTCCTCATAGACTTCAGATATGATACGGGTGTAATTGAACCGGTACTCACCTGTATAGTAGGCAAATGTGTTTTTTTATTCTAGCATTAGGGTAGCTAGGGAGCTTTGAAACTGAGGAAAATTTAATTTGGAAAGCTGGTTTCCATTAATAACAATCATAACATCTTCTTAATCCGGTATTCATGACTGCTGACGCAGTCTTCCGGAAACCAAACGCCACTCTTCTATGTCTTTCCACTGCTCTGGCTCTATGTGTCTTCAAATCATTGCTTTCTGTACTCCTTCTTTCCATCTCTTTGCTGGACGACCTCTTTTCCTTCTTTCTGGTGGTATCCATTCCATAATTTGTCGTGGAAGTCGATCCTCCGTCATTCTTTTAACATGTCCGTACCATTGTAGTATTTTCGTCTCTATTATATCTATGATGTCTGGTTCTCCCTTCATTTCCATAATTTCTTTTATCTGTGTATTCTTTATTTTTTTCTCTTCTTCATTTCCTTGCTGACCTCCTTAAAACATCCATTTCTGTAGCTAATACAGGGGTGCCCACAGGGGGGGGGGTTTAAGACGCAGACTGCGTCATTGAAATTTCTGGGGGGGGGGCAAAATATTATCGTTTTATGAATTTTCTGGGGGGGGGGTTGAAAATTGTTGCAAAATTAGAGTTTTAAATGTTAAAAATAAAAACGGTCAAGTTTTATAACTTCAAATGGTTTCTTCTAACAGTGCATTAGGAAAAGGGGGTCCACGGGGTTTGGACCCCCAAAAGTCAAAACCTAAAATTCTATATTTGTATTTAAAAAAATATTTATTTAATTAAACAAGATTTGTTGGTGTGTCAAATAAGTTATGATATAGCAGTTATTTTCTTTTCATAACATAATGAGTAGGCTTATTATATCCACTGTTCCATGTGTTATTCAACTTTTCTTATAAATAGTAATAAATATTACAACTTAAGTAACAATTTCTTGTTTAAGTTGCCGTGTCTTAGAGTATAGTAAACAAATTTTCCGGGGGTGGCCCGCTACTTAGGTAATGATTTCTTATTTACATTGGCATGTCTTAGAGTATGGTAAACAAATTTCCTAACTAGTTCTTCTGTTCTAAAATAGCGTAAAATTTGATTTTCATTAGTTCAATACTTAACAATTTTCTGTGGATGGACCCCCGACCCCCTTTTTGGGGGGTATTCCTAACCCCCCCGGCACTTTCGACCCTCCCCGCAATTATTTTCTGGCTACGTCATTGTTGCACTTATTATATTATTAATATAATGTTACAATGTGGCCCAAGAAGTTAAAGCAACAAAAAATAGATAAATTAAAGAAATAACCCCCATCCTAGAAAATATCATATGGGCGCCCTTGACGATAGCCAATCAGGTTGGGGGGGTGAGTCATGAAGCTTGAGGGGGGGTGGGCACCCCTGGCTAATATACTTTTTTTCTGAGAGAAATTTGCCAAACTCACCGGGAAAAAATGCTAAAAAACCAAACACACAGCCTCGGAAGGTGGATACTAAGGTACGACTTACGCGACGGAAAAGGACTTTACGATTTGAAATTTGGAACAATCGTAACATGAAAAAAAAAAGTGTGCGTGGAACGCCACGCGACAGAAGTGAAACTTATTTTAATTTTTTATTTTTAATATTAGGTTTTTGGACTTTTTTAAATTTGGATTTTGGACTTTTTTTAAATTTTGATCTTACTTTTTTTAATTTTTTAATTTTGGATTTTTTAAATTTTAGATCTTTGAATTTTTTATTTTTTTGGATTTTGTTATTTTCGATTTTTAAATTATGGATTTTTAAATTTTTTGTTTTATTTTTTAAATTTTGGATTTTAATTTGTTTAATTTTTAATTTTTAAATTTTTCAATTTTGGACATTTAGATTTTTTAATTTTAATTTTTAATTTTTTTTAAATTTTGGATTTTTGGACTGCTTTATTTTGGATCTTTAAATTTTTTAATTTGGAATTATGGATTTTTTAAATTTGGGAGCTTTGAATTTTTTGGATTTTTTTAATTTTGTATTTTCATTTTTTTAATTTTAGAATTCTAGAATTTATAAATTTTGGATTTTTAAATTTTGAATTTTTGAATTTTTTGATTTTTTGATAAGCTTAATCATTGAGTTTTTTGTTTTCTGTGCAGTCCGTTCCGTCACACCTCACTAATTTCGTGACGATTTTGAGCGTTTACACAAGCTCTCGATTTACCCCTACCGCAGCTAAAGAAGTTTCACTTCAAAAATCCCCACATTTTAACACAAAGCATTACTTTATTAATCTTAAATCTTTGCTTTTACACAATTTTTTAGACGACGCATTTATACGTCCCAAAACTATGAAAAATCAATATTTTGGTATAGTGCCCTCTTAATATAATTCAGGTCAGGATTATAACGTAACGTTTCCCTTCATAATAAGGGGTTAGACATGACAAGATAGGAATCGAACCTATACGTTGAATCCCTACGACGCATGCACGGAGCGAAATTGGAGAAGACCCGGATCGTTACCGGGATGTCAGTGTTCAGTGTTCAGAACAGCCGCGTTGCTTGCGTTTATCATTTCCGATCCGGTCAGAGCACATGTCCACCGGCAAAGCATGTGTGTGCCAGTTCACAAATAGTAGATAAGAAATGTTTCCTTTTATTTCTGACGCACACATCATGGAAGTTTACAACCTCTTCGTGGAGAGATTCTTGGAATGTACACTGCTGTTTTCGGTAAGTTCAGTGAAGTGAGAGAGTTAATATTACTTTTATTTATCATTGCTTTTTCCCAATTTTTTTAAGGAGTGTTCATTTTGAACTCCTTTACATTTCCAAGAAAACCTCCAGTGTGGAGGTACAAGCCAGTAGGCTACTTTCAGTCAATAAACAATATTGTTTTCATTTGAGAATCTCCGCAAAGTTTTCATCCTCGTTTCAATTTCAGTTTATTGTAAATAGCCATTTCGATTTGTTGGTTGGTTGGTATATGGTTATTTAACGACGGGTATGTACTGCAGCATAGGCCTGTGACTGTCGCCGGTGTGCCGGAATTTTGTCCCGCAGGAGTTCTTTTACATGGTAGAAAATCTACTGAAATGGGCCTATCGCATTTATGAACACATAAATACCGTCGACCTGGGCCGGGATCGAACCCGCAACCTTGGACACAGAAATCCAACGCGATACTAACTGCGCCACCCAGGCCGACATTGCGATTTGTGTTCTAACAATAAATTATTAAATTTTCTTTTGTTTTTTCATTTTAAATGGCATATATTTGCTAGGGGCAATTTTATGGGCATGCCAGTTCGGAAATAATAGTTTTTTTTTTTTTCACAAAATGTGTCCAAGTTGCATTAATTTATTTCGTTAATAACTAAATAAGTGTTTTATATTGTAAATTTAAACAAACAGTTATCCATTGAATTGCTCTCTAAAGTCAACCCATTACTTGTAAAAAACCTAATTACAAAAAATAATGTGTAATTTGTCATTTTTTAAAAATTGTGAATTTTTGTTGTTATTTTTAGGTCATTATTGCATTTTTTGTTTTCCTTTTCCCCTAGTTTTGGTCATTAAATGTCTTGCACTAATGATAACATTATGAGGTTTTAAATACGTTTTAAACCATTAATATCTTCAAATCTGAGACATCTGTAATGAATATCCCTTATGTAATCGTGCCACTTCTATTTACTATTCCGTATTATAAACTTTCCCTTTACCATTTTTTAATGTTTCGTCCCTCAGTGTTTTTATACTTTTTAAATATTTGCTTTTTTTCTCCGAGTAGGTATTTCAAATGCTTCTACTTTTTTTCTCTCAGTCATCCAGTGGTTCCCAACCCGTGAAAGTCTGCGGACCACTCAGCCTGAAATTGAATCATGTACGGATGCCCTTATCAGTTGTAACCCTTCCTCAGCGCCTTCCCCATAACCAAATTCAAAGGCGATTAAGTAAAACAGTGTTTTAGAACACATTATTTATTATTCCTATCAGTTAGTGTACAGTACAACTTAATTGGTGTACGCCGCAGCGTAGCCTAGTAGTTGAGACGCTGCGCTACAAACCGGAAGGTCGCGGTTTCGTTTCCCGATGAGATCGTTGAAATTTTTCAAGCCTAATCCTTCTGGTGGCACTATGGCCCTGGGGTCGACTCATCCCCTAACAGAAATGAGTACCAGGAGCAATCCTGGGTGTAAAGTCGGCCGGTGCGTAAGGTTCGCTTTAACCTCACCACCTTCACGGCCCGAATGTCTAAAATCTGGGAGCCTCAACCTCCTAGAACCCTTTGCGCCTCCATGGTCTGCATAGGGAACACTTTACAACTTAATTACAAATTATTTAATATATAAAATTACTTTTTTACAATGTATAGCCATTACATAATAATTACAGAGCCTAAATATAAAAAAGTCCCAATTACAAATTTATGTTACAACAACGCAGATCGCTTTAAACCCCCATTTATTGTCATTTTTTATATCTGCTGGCGAGCCTTCCCGTGGACCACCGTACCGGTTGGGAACCAGTGGTGTATCTGAACCGTGTAAGCCACACAATTTTATTTCCGGTTCTCTATGATCTTATAATATAACCAGTAGCCTCTTTATTTTTCTCTTCAATTATTTTAGTTTTTAAAATAATTTGGCATTCTTCGTGAGTCCGCCATCGGTGTGAATATTGCACATGACATCTGTAATTGTTTCAGATGTGCCTCTCTGTAGTCACCTCTTGGCGCCGGTGTACTTTGCCGAGTCCGTGAGTTCGCAGGTGGGTTTCTGGGGTGCCCCCTGCCCCAGCATTTGGTATCTTCTTCTAGGCTTCTGCTCCGAGAGCAATGTGCCTGAAGATAAGTTGGTACTGATGGGAGAACCCTGCAATAATCAGTGAGTACCGTCACTTTTATACTGTTTGATCCTACTGTAACTTGTTTCGTCACTTCAACTTGTCTTCTGGTAATTTAAACTTTTATACAGGGTGTTAATGAATAACACCGAAATATTTTACCTGTGTATAGAAGGGACATAGACAAGCAACTTTTATTAGATTTTTCCTCTATGGATTCAATTTTTCCTGTTACAGCATAAAATCTCCCAGGGCATGGCCGCCACTGACATCTAACATCTGAAAAAATGTTAACACTGGAGTTATGGATAAAAAAAGAACAAATGCAGTGGCGGGCAGTCATGTGATTACTCTGCAAATTTTGCAGATTATGGAAACACTAATTTATCATATAGCTGTTGATGAATGATTAAGAATCAGGTTTTTATCGATCACTAAGAAGGTATGAAGTCAATTTATTGATAATTTTAACCCTATTTCGCTTTGCTATTGACTTATCTGTACCAAATTGTAATGACTTTAATGCCCTGTAGCATACGTCATAGAGCAAAACTCTCCTAATAAAAGTTGCTTGTCTATATCTCCTATATTCACGGGTAAAATATTTCGGTGTTATTCATTAACACAATGAATACAATATATTGTATACAATTTGAGCCTGGGTCACAGAAACAATACTAATATTAATGACGACGGTCTGGAAGAAGGGAATTATGTTAAGATATAAATAACTAAGGATAGGGACATTCTGACTTATGGAAAGTAATTCCACTCCAGTTTTCTCCTGTAGGAGTGGAGATATCTCGGAAAAGAAAATTCGGGATTTTAACCCATGAACTGCCAATGCTAATAATTAATCGGTCCTGGAAGAGAGTTTCTCAATGCTGCTGCTGCAAAATCACTTGAATATGGCTTCAAAGAGATCTGATAGTTGGAGTTCGGATAATTGGAGTTCTACTGTAGCCTACTAGTAAATGAAGTTTTGTGCCAGCGAACAGTCATAAACATGTTAATTAGCGAATTCCTTGAAGGACTGATTAGTACAGTAGTTTTAATAGCAATTGTCTGCGCTGAAGCAGCAGTTTTCCATTGTTCTCGTATTTCACTTTGCATGTGAAGAAGCAGCTGAGAGGAAATCGATAGACAGTTTATTGCTGGTTATAATGACTGGCTGTTAACGAATTCTATGCAGGAAGGTTTCATGTTTCAGTGGAGGCTTCTAAGAAGTGAATATATCGGCCACCCTCGAGAATTTTTTTGTTAATATATTAAAACTATTAACAGATAATTTTATCGAACCAAATATTCGCATTATTATTTTAATTTGCAACTGTTATTTACCCGAACTCTATAGACACCTTAAGTGAGCATTCACACCGAAGTAGCATAGCATGCGAATCGCACTACCTGGATGCAGGCTGCACATCGAGTTGCACGGTTCACAATTTTGCATTCATACCGAAGTAGCGAATGCGATCTGCAGTTTAACGTAACCCATTTAAAGTAATGTTATTTACCTAAAGAGGATATAGCTTCAGCAATTTTAATCCAGTCTTTTTTTATACTAGTTTTGTTTGCCATATCGTATAGTCTACGCATGTACAAATTGTATGTTAAATAGCTCTCTTTCCAGCAGTTTCCGTGACATCTTTGCCATAATCTACCGCTACACAAGCGAATATATGTTGAATTTTCTTAACAATTAGAAAACAGCTGAAAAGGCAACTGTACACATGCGCCATCCCGAGTAGCGTCGCATGAAATAAGTCCAGATCTATCTGAAGAAATGAATGTCGCACTCTGCGAGCTGCACCGTTGCTACGCTACTTTGGTGTGAAGCCTTGAACTTGTTTATTTTGGCTTTAAAAAGAGTAACGTGCAGCGTGCATCCAGGTAGCACGTCGCAAGTGGCATGCTACTTCGGTGTGAATGCTCCCTAAGGGTTAGTACAGTTATTCATTGCATAACCAGGTGGCTTTGTTTGTTAGGCTTATTGTCACCGCACCTATCAGATAGTTGTCTCAGCTAATCAAAATCTAAGAATGTTTTGTGACAGCTACCAGTCTACTTCGCGTGTAGTCAAAAGCTGGTTTTTATCTACTTACAGTAAACAATAATACGTGTGAATTGATTAAACCGAGGGAATAACTGAGGTCAGTGTTTGCTTTTGTTTTGGAATGCGGAAACCGAGACCGACTTGGTCAGGTCAATTAACGTAAGGAAACACCGACTTAATAGTTTATTCCTTAACAGCTTATAATGAGATCAGTCAAGAAGCATTCTTTTAAAGAATGCGGACATTTTGCCAATTTTTAAAATGCTTGGCCTAAAAGAGGGTATTGACAAACAGGTCATGACATCCAAAAGCCGGACAACAGTCCACCCAGCTCCGCAATAGACAATTATTTATTAAGTGCCAGAATGGTACTTTCTGAGATTGTGTGGTGGGTGGGAAAATGTTTATCTGTCTGTCTGTCTGTCCGTCCGTCCGTCCGTCCGTCCGTCCGTGTGTCTGTAGGCGCGACAACTCAAATACGCTCTATCGGATTTTCATGAAACTTTGTATACGCATTTATAACGTCTATTGATATTGGATCAAATCGGTTGACCGATATCGGAGTAAGTCCAATTTAGTGCCTATTTTATTGTAATATATTAGAAAGAATTTATCAAATGCAAATCAGTTCTCATGAAAACATTGTTTTACAGTGTCCATATACGGCTAAGAAAATTGCAATGCAGGTAGCTTTGACAAATAACACTATCCACATATTCCTTCACATAAGTTATGCTTATCGAACTAGACCTTTGTTCTTCCTTAAGCCCTGCTCAATGAATCGACCTGGAACTTAACTCAGAAATCGATTTAAAAAATAACTTTTCTGCATATCACAATTGCAATTATCACTGTTTAAACAAAATCATTCTAGTACTTTGTTACATCAGTTTACCTGAATTGATTAATTTCCAAAAAGTATCAAGAAACAAGCAGGCATATTTCAAAACTGGTGTACTAAGTGGTAACGAATTATTACTGTAACTAATCACTTTTTTCAGCTGAAATCGGATGTCTCGTTCATTATATTTTACTGAAATGCATAAAAGCCTTGAAAAGAGTTAGCCACTTTGGCTTCTGAAAGACCCACATAATCACGTGCGTTCTACATTACCTGACAGGAATATTGAATCTTTCAAAGAAGGGGCGGGAAGAATCAATATACAAATGTGTTTATCATCGCTACATATTGTTGGTTATTGATCCGTCTGAAAGTAATGTTCATACACACAGTATTCGCGATGTTCCTGTATTTATGTTCCACTTTTTCTAAGAATTCTCAGGGCTAGGTAACTGCGACCTCCTGAATATGTGTCAGCGACATTACCTACTTGGCCACCTCTCTCTGTTGTATATATGTTTTATTATAGTCAGTATTAAGAGAGATTGGCCTTCCTTCCATCCTACTGAGCTATACGAAATAGCCTACGTACCCTATACATCCCAAAATCCACCCGGAGAAGCTCTAATCAGAATACTGTGCAACTGTAGGCAATAGGCCACAAATGGGACACCCTTAATTCCCCCCCCCCCGTGGACATACCGTAGTTGTAACAGATGAACATTTATAACAGCATTTAATTTCCAAACAATTTTGTAATAATTCTTTCCAAATAATTGATTTATGTTGAGAATTTTTGAAACATTTTTAACTACGAGGGTCATTTCAAAAGTTCTGCACACTTTAAGATAAAATTAAAGAAAATAACTCATTTTACAAAATACCTTTACAGGCCTTCAATATAATCTTCATTCTTGCTTATGGCAGCTTCCCAATGTTTTGGCAAATTCTGTATTCCAGATAAGGCACCTTCATTGTTGATCTGTTTGATTACTCAGGTCACCTCACTGGAAGCTTCATCAATTGTAACAAAACGTTTTCCACGAAGTGGTTCCTTCAATTTGGGAAACAAATCAAGTCTGGTGGGCTCAAATCAGGACTGTATGATGGGTGGGGGGAAGTCTTTCCCATCCATTGACTTGGAAAACGTTTTGTTACAGTTGATGAGGCTTCCAGTGAGGTGACCTGAGTAATCAGACAGCTCAACAATGAAGGTGCCCTATCCAGAACAAAAAATTTGCCAAAACGTTGGGAAGCTGTCATAAGCAAGAATGAAGATTATATTGAAGGCCTGTAAAGGTATTTTGTAAAATGAGTTATTTTCTTTAATTTTATCTTAAAGTGTGCAGAACTTTTGAAATGACCCTCGTATGTATTCCATTTATTGGAAATACGTAGTTTTACAGTTTTGTTTGTTTGTTTGTTTGTTTGTTCAGTATGCTTGCATAATTGCAACTTGTTGTGGATTCGCATGTTGTTGCAATAAATAAGATCTTCAATTTGTGTGCATTCGGGAGGTCCCAGGCTTAATTCCTGTGGCCGGCCAATTTGACACGGTTTTTTTTCCATGGTTTCCCAAGTCGTAAAGGCAAATGCCGAATTGGATATTTACATACCATGAATCTTCCTCACCATTTCATCTTGTTTCATATCCATTTAAATTAATATCAGTTGAAATTTTCTCCATAAAAATACACCAATAATAGAAACAATTGACAATCAATAGTTCCAATAGCCTACACTACTATATAAATGCACATCCCGAACTCCTGACATGGTTTCGCAGCTAAAAGGCGTATAAACACAGCTGAATAAATAAAAAATAAAAAGTTTGCAACTAAGGGGAAAAGGGGGAAGGGAAATACGCATATAGCAGGTGCCATTTTGTCACGGTAGACTTTTACTTGTTACAGTAGAACTCCAGTTATTTGGATTAATTGGGACCAGACCCGATCCGGAATATCAACTGTCCGGATAATTGGATAAATCATGAAAAAGGGCGATTTATTAAAGAAACTAAATTTTACAGTACTGTACTTTCATAAAGGACATATACCGGTCAGAGTCAGTTGTCTTGCTGACACACTGTCGATTTTGTGGGCTAAAAGGTTGTTTTTTTGCAGATATTCAGTCCTGGGAATGTGTCCTCAAAGCAATCCGGATAATTGGTGATTCGGATAGTTGGAGTTCGAATAATTGGAGTTGTCTGTAATTTATCACAACAGTCGTATTTAGTCCCTTTTGCATTCAGTTAATCGGGTTTATCAGTCTTTAAATCTACCCTAATTTTACAATAATTAGTTGCCGCAACTGAATTAAACTTTAGTGATTTTAAAGGACGAATTCTTGCATATTATGTCAATAGATGCAGCATTACAGTGTTATTAACAATTTTACTGTAGTAGAATTATAAAGGATGTTATATGTTACCAATGAAAATCTGGTATTAGGCAAGTTTCACCCCCTCCAAAAAAGGGGGAAAATCCCGATTAATCTGGATGAATGGTCAACTGTCGGACAGATACAAAAGCAAAAATCCCAGTAATGGTTACTCATCCTAAGCGTTAAGGTAGACAATTCTTCAAAGTAAGTGAAATAACAGACACCACAAACATTGGGATTTTATTTGTATGAGGTTATGAGTATTGGTGCGCAGGGCCGTAGCTGGCGAGGTGGGCACCCGCCAAGGGCGCAGGTACAGAGAGGGCGCAAAATTAACCATGAAAAATCCCGCCTTTTTTTAGACTGGTGCAATTTATCAAGCAATAAAAATTCCACGTTAATGGAAGAAATCTTTGAGGTTATTAAAAATTACTGCACATGAACTATCCGTAGTATTATGCCGATTGTCTACAAACAAAAAGCAGTCATGCAACGTTCTTTAATTAACACGTTTTTTATTGACAGAGTATAACATAAATCATGAACAGTATGGAATGATATATCAGTAAAAATTAAAATGTACATTATTATTGAGATGAAAGTGGTTCAACTATTCGAAAAAAGTACTTTTACCTATATTAATGTGTTAAACATTTTAGTAGGCTTCGGGCCTATTATGTAAGTTACTTTTGATACTAGATTTTATGATTTAATTCTTTTTTAAGTAGTTGAATCGTCTGAAAATAAGGTTTTAGTACCTTGAAAGTCCAACACTTGGTTCATTTTCAAATTGAGGTTTAGGTTTTCTTTGATAATAACAGTGTTTTTGTATTAAAATAATAAACAATTTTACAGAAATTTAAAAAAATTGTTCAGACCCCCCGAGTATTGGAGGGCGCAGATTTGTCAAACTCGCCAAGGGCGCAGAAGGGCCTTGCTACGGCCCTGTAATGGTGCGTTTCCTTTTGATTAATCTGTTGTTGCTGTATGGTTCGTTATTCACTACAACCTTCACAGGATTACGGGAATCAATACCTCTGTTAATGATTTATATTGTGATTATTGATTTTTTCAGGACACGAGGGATATTTTACTTGGATACCAGCGATTCACCTCCTTATGCTTTGGGAAAGAGACGTAATACTTTCAGGAACCAGCACAATACACGCACTTCACTTAGCAAGAATTTAATATTCCTACATAAATACTCCAAAATAGGATTCAAATAAGCTTCCATCGAGATTTTATCGAAAATATTAAAACATAACGAACTATATAGTTTTTGAAGAACTAAATTGAAATTCGTCAGCTTGTAACGTTATAAGAAAAACTTCAATGTGATGCGACTGCTGAAATCATTTATTGTGTGCAAGAACCAAGCGTGTTAATTTTTTTGTTTGTAGTTTTAGACACTTTAATAAATAATGATGTCAGGCTTTCAGGAAGTGGATGTTACATGACGGATATGGAATGGTGTCATTAATATCACGTGATCTAGATCCACAACGAACAACGTTGTATTTTTTGGAGACATGTTTCTAATTCATAAACTTAAACTCGTATACCGCGTTTCATAAAGCTTCCAAACATGTTTTAGGAAGGTCCACGTGAAACCAGATTTAACTATGATTCGCTGGAATACATCAAGCCGTACATAATCAAGAACTTGATGAGTATAAATAGAAAGACCAAAATATTTTTGCATTGTTGACGGAAGATTTTGTTCGAATTTTGAGCGTACTTCGAATGTTAGTGCTATCATTTGCTGTGAGTGAATCCCACATTGGGTTTGAATTGGAAAATCTGATGCGATGTTTTGAGTGACACTTGAGTGTTGGTGTAATGCCTAGTGCATTCCTAGTGCTTCCAGAATGTGACCGGAAGAAGATTCGCAATGCTCAGCGTTTTTTATCTGATCGATCCTTTGCCGACTAGGTCAAGAAATAATTTCCGGCATTGGAAACGTGCTTAGATTTTGGCCAAGTTATGATCCTATGGAAAGCATGATTCGGTATGGACGCCATGTCACGCTTCAATGGTAAACTTCGGAAGCAACTTACAATTCTTCTGCTTCTTGTCACTGGTAAGCCTTCTTCATTTCTGAATGAAAACATAGGTACTGTGTTGATCTTTTAAGTGCGCAACTTTTGTTGCTAATGTGACTTTTATTATTATTATTATTGTTATTATTATGGCAAGGCATCCAGGCATTTAATGACCATAAAATAGTGAAAAATGCAAAATAAAAAATGCATTTAAGAGCTAAAAATAGTATAAAAAAAGACACAAGAATTAAAAAAATACCAATAAATTTACCATTAATACTTATATTTATTTTTTAAAGTAATGATTGCTCAAAGCAATTTAATGGATGACTGTGTTATATCAATTTACAATATAAAACACACTTATTTTATTACTAAAGAAATACTGGTAACTAAATTCATACTACTTGGACACTCTTAACGAATAAAAATTCTTTCTGAACTGGCATGCCCATCAAATTGCCCCTAGCAAATATGTGCCGTTTTAAAAGAAAGAAAAAAATACTTCTTTATTGCTACAAGACAACCTGTTATGGTGTTTACAACAGACCTTAATTAAAATTAACTATGAACATTTGGCGGAAATTCTCAAATAAAAACGAATGTCTGTTGTCTGAAAGTAACGACTTGTACAAGGAAAAGCTCCTCTTTACCCCCACTGAAACATGACCTAAAAATGCCGTAAATGACCTAAAAATTGCCAAAAATGACGTATCTCTTGAACATGACGAAAAATGCAAAATAAAGCAAAAAAAAAAAAAATCCCTTATTTAATCTATTTTATGATACACGTTTATATGTATTCGAACTATCTTTTAACCTTCATATAAAATGATGCAAAAATCATCAAATGCCTTGCCCTAATTATTAATATTATTATAGCCTATTATTATTTTTATTAGCCTATTATTATTTTTATTAGCCTATTATTATTTTTATTAGCCTATTATTTTTTATTAGCCTATTGTTATTTTTATTAGCCTATTATTATTATTATTATTATTATTAAAGTTTTATACTCATGGGAATCTCCTAGGACTTGGACGCAAAATTTGCCATCCATATCCTCTATCAGTAACCAGTATTTCCTTTTCTCCTTTAAATCTTTCAGCGGATTAATTCTTTTCCTTCCAACTTCCCTTCAATGACGTCATGCAGCAGACAAGTTCTTCTCAAAATATGACCTATCTAGTTTACTTTCCAAAGAAAAACTGAATTCAGGGTTGTTCTCTTTTCGTTCACTCTCCTCAGGACATTTTTCATTTGTCACTGTACCTCCCTTTTATTTTATCCATTCTTCTCTAGCACCACATTTCAAAACTTTCCGTGTACGTCTCCATTTTCTTTAGTGTTCAAGTTTCTTATCCGTATAAAGCAGTGATTCCCAACCTGGGGGGTGTTTAAAAGTCTTTGATTTCGTTGGTGCAGTAGACGTCATTCGTCAGCAGATTTCCGAAGTGCTTGAAATGATGAAATTTTTCTAGTTCTCAGTTTCCCATGACGATTCACACACAGTTCTTTCTTTTACGACATTCTTGTGTTGATACTTGATTTCCATTCCCTAGCTGCTTCCTGTTTCCACTAACCTATTCACATAGCTTGTGTGTCTATAGATCTAGTCTAACATTATCAATAAATTCTTACTATAGCACGCTATATCTATCGAAGGCTGTATTAATTTACATGAATCCTGTTTCTTTCATTTCAGGGATTACCATATACTTTATCCATTTCTTTTCACATAAAGGTAAATAGAAAAAAGCATATACTTACCCCTTAGCAATGTTTGAATACATCAATGTTATAATTTTATTTATAAACTTATTGGTTACTTAATATTAGATTGCATATGTCTAGAATAGTTTTAACTGGAGCGAAGCTCCATTAAGTTCCCGAAAATTGAAATCACCGGAAACATAATCACATTTGAATAGTTTATCTTTTCTGATGTCAAGGAGATTATGGTTTATTTGAGTCTAGTGAAAGCCTCCTTATGCTCCTAGCTTAGCCCATGTTGATGTGCTGCTGTAGGAAAATGTTTCTATCTACTTCAGAACTAATCTCAGGCCTAGTCTAGTTGGCAGATTTGAATATGTTGGCTTCTGTATTCTCGAAGCTGCTAATTAAGTAGGGTACAGCGGGATTAATAGAATTAAGGGAAATAGGATTTGTGAGGGAAGGAGTTAGCACAGAAAAGGATCGAATGGCAGTCTCATTTAAGGGCGACAATGAACTTCCGGGCTCTATAAAATAGATAATAATTTTCCTTTAGCTTGCTTGGGAATTGTCTATTGCCAGTGACTAAGTAAGTAAGTAAGTAACAGCAAGGACCAAGCGAATAATTTCAAATTCCTTCAAAATTTTACAGAAAACACCACTATTTTCCCTTTAAGATGCAAGTATGATTCCTTCATGTATAACCTGCCATCCTACGAAATTTGTAACTTAGGTTTAAAGCTATTTTACGGTATGGCTTTATTCGTTATAGTAGGTTTTCAGGCATAATGCAATGGCGTGGATTTTAAGTCGCACGTTATTAATTATTTCGGGTTTTCTTTTTGGTTGAGTTTGTTAAAATTGTATTCGTTTATGATTGCTATTTAGGGCATGGTAGTGCATCATTCCAGCATGTAATCTTAGAATGGCAAGTGAATCAATATAGTAAGCTAGTGCCGTATTTTTCGGACCATAAGACGCACTTTTTTACTTGAAAACAGAGCCTTGAAATTTGAGTTCGTCTAATGGTCCGAAGTAAACTAAAAGAAAAATTACGTTAAATAGGCCTAATATCATAATCATAAACAATAAGCAAGTCGTGTTGTACAACAATAAGTAAGTTGCAAATTGGGGCACAGCCTGTACATTGGAGTACTTGTGACAATCATAAAATGAGAGTAGTGAGAAGCCAGCTATACAACGCGAAAAAGAAATAATGGGTTCTTTCATACAGAAGGATGTCTTTATGGGGTGGTCTAAACTGCCTTGTTCCGTTACATTCACTGTATGCTGTATAGATTGTGAGAGAGTGTGAAAGTATTTTCAGTATTTCCCGAATTTTCGTTTAGAGTCACATTAAACTTTTCCCCTTAAATTTCCATGCTAAAATGAAGATGCGTCTTATGGTCCGGAGGGTGTTATAGTCCGAAAATTACAGTAGATTTTTATAAAAAATGCACTGTTTTAGGCTCTCAGCATTTCAAGGTTTACTATGTAGAAATAAAACCACAGATATCATAAGGAGAGAAAGTACAGTGTTCTACCTCGAAATTCGAAGTCGAGTTTTTAACATAAATACAAGTTTTTTGTTGGGGGGGGGGGGCAGTGAATCCATTAAGGGGGGACATACAGCTTTCGGTTAAATTCATGGGTGAGAAATAGGTGGATTTCATTATTTTCTTCAGAAATTGTTCTACAATCTTGCAATCTGACATGCTCTTTATTGAATACTTCTACAATTGGATACTATTTTCAGAATTAATCAAACTGTTAACAGTTATGGGTAATTATCGTTACAAAGTGGCAGCCACGTTTCATGCACTAAAATGCTTTTTCCTAGATATTTTCCACAAGTGGCAATATTTTTTTGTGATTCTTTTTTCTATCTCATATGAACATCATAATCTTCGATCCTTAGAATATCTACAGTATAAGTATTTTAAAAAATTCATTTTTTATTTTCTTTTTCGTTAAAGTATATATAAATATATTTTAAAAATAAACTAATAACGTTAAATGAATGATTGTGCATAGTGTTGTTCATATGATATTAACAAATACACAGAAAAATAATCACTCAGAAATTTGTGGAAGCTATCAACGAAATGGCATTTCAGTGCACGAAATGTGGCTGCCATTTTGAAACAGTAATTACCCGTAACAGTAAAAGTTTGATTAATTTTGAAAATAGTATGCAGTTTTAGAAGTAGTCAATAAAGATTATGTCAGATTGCAAGATTGCAGAGCAATTCATTTTTTAGGAAAAAATAATGAAATTCACATATTTCTCACCTAAGAATTTTACCAAAAGCTGTATGTCCACCCTTAACGAAATCTGGACCTGTACAGTACCATTAGTAATAGTCTACTGAAAGTTAAAAAATTTTGTTTAATTAACTTGATATAGGTATTGCCACACGATTGGGCGACAAATTGATATAGGTGCCGAGATTGGGCAACAAATTGATATTGGTGATGGGTTGGGAGCTGGATTCGTTGTGGAAATGTACTTACTTCGATTCTCCGTTGGGCTCCTTCAGTTCTGCACCTATATCTTTTCCACGGCTTTTGTAGCTCAGGGTATCACACGAATCATCTGAGGGATTGGTTTATAACTAGTTATGTCTTTATAAATGATAACTGCACTATAAACGTTTTATATCGGAATTTATTCAAATTAACTGTGTTCTGCGTAACTGTTTGTGTAGATTCACCACTTCAATTGCATTTATCAAGTACTTACGTGAATTTCTGTTTTCTTATTTGTCACTATGTAAATAAAACTCACACGCTATCTTTTATAACATACAGTCGTGTTTGATAAGTGGCTTTAGTGAGAATCGCCATTAGGCTAGGTAATATTCCCGCTACTTTCCACAAGAGCAACGTACGCAGGTCTGCTCTCCTCGGCGAATATGGTGGAAGTGAGCTCTTGACCACGCTATGTTCGCGGCTTATGGATGCTTCTCTCTCATTGGTTGTACTTTTCATTACGTAAAACAGTTCTATTGGTTAAAACAATTCGCGGGCCGAAACTATGAATTTAGTACGTTGTATTTTCAAAATATACGTTTCTTTTACAGTTAAGATTTCAAATTTGGAATTAAGAAATAATAATAATAATCTAAACGAGAATTTTGATACCGAAATAATAATAATAATAATTTGAATGATTTGAATAAATATGAATTAACTATTGTTTATAATAAATCAAAAGGGGTGGAATAATTACAGCTTCAAACTGAACATATTCCATTTCTTTTCAGCTTCTGCCGGTGAAACTAGACAGTTGTCTACATCCATCATGCAATACCATAAAGCAGAAGTTTACTTCGGTCACTGCAGATTGGTACTGGATGGAACCTGTCCTGACCCAGATGTCCAGTTCTTCCTTTATACAAGGTAATGAAAGAACTTTAAACCTGAAAATTGCCACATTCACCTATTAAAAGTCTGAGTAACCTTCTGTTGTTTTTCTTTCCATGATCACTCTTTTTCTTTGTCGCTCTCTGTTCTTTTCCTGTCCTCTTACTTATCCATTATAGCCGTATTCCCTTCCTGGACTCTCTTTTCTTTCATCATTGTACCTTTCCTGACCCGTCTCTATTTCTTTGTCCTTTGTCCCTATTCTGTCTTCTTCTTTTTTTTTTGCTGTCCTGTTCCTTTCCTGTCCTCTCTACTTCCCCTTCTCATTCCCTGCATCTTCATTACCTCCTCTATATCTCTTTTTATTTCTTTTCTTTTCTTTTCTCTTCCCCTTTGTCTCTTTTCTAACTCACCTAATAATATATTCTCTACCTATTATCGTTCCCTCCCTTCCTTCTACCTTTCCTTTTTCAATTAATTTAATCCGTTTCTGGATTTCCTGCACTTCTTTTATTCTTTCTTCTCTCTTTCTCCGACCTCTTTTATGCCCCTTGCTCTCGCTCCCCTACTCTTCTCCCTCAAGCTCTTACTTCTCAACCTATCTCCCTCTCTCTCTCCCCCAATTCAATTCAATTCAATTCAATTCTCTTCTCTTTATCTCCCTCTATCCTTTCTCTCTCTCTCTCTCTCTCTCTCTCTCTCTCTCTCTCTCTCTCTCTCTCTCTCTCCCTCTCTCTCCCTCCCTCCCTCTTTTCCCCTTTTTCATGATCTTTACTTTGATCATACACAACTATTTCTTATTCTTCTCTCTCTATCCACTCTTTTCTCCACGTCACTGTCCCTCATCTATTTCTTCTCCCTAATCCTCTTAACTTCCTTTTCTTTTCTTTCTACTTCTCCCTATATTATTACCAGAAAGATTTAACTCTATTTATTTAAACCTACTATTCCAAACCTTGATTTCAATTTTATGTTGTTAATATTTTTATTTACTTCTCTTTGCAGAAAGAATCCCACCGACCCTCAATTGATAGATTTGAGTGAGGGAATCCTCAATGTGTCTTCCTCTTACTTCAACGAAACTCAGGATACCAAATTCGTCATCCATGGATATAATTCTGATATGCATCTTGATGTTCTAGAAGACATCAGAAAAGGTAATTTCCATTTCCTAGCAGTATTAACATTTTCTCGCCTTTATAAAAGTTTACACATTATTATTATTATTATTATTATTATTATTATTATTATTATTATTATTATTATTATTTTTTTATATTATTATTATTATTACTACTACTGTTATGGTTTTATTGTCAAGAGGAGTGCAAGGACCAAATGTCACATAAAGGACCAGTATACAATAAATAGTACATAATATATGCTTTGAGTATATATAAAATCAAATACTTAATGCTGCATACATTTAAAAAAACTAATTAGCTTACCTTTCATGATTTTCTTTTTTCTTAAAATTACTTGATCTTCTTATCTTTCAAATCTTTCAATTTATTATACACAGCAAAAAGAATAATTCAAGGCTTTTATTCCAAAAGAAGTATATTGTGAATGCTCTATAATAATTATATTATGTTTACTCTCAGTATCACAAGAATGCTTGTCTTTTTTTGTGCCTGCCCTTCTCCCCCAGAGCAACTTTGGCCAATAGGCCATAACTCCGGTCACCTTTGCCGAAAGTTAAATGTCCCTATTTACTTTCTAGCTTCCACCTTCTGCAGTCTGGGAAATGTGGGTATGTCGTCTATGACTCAGTTCGAGGTAACTGTACCCGTCTTTCCTTGTGGGTTGTTATTCTTTTCATTTTTGCAGTTTTTCTTTATGTCTGTTATTAGTGTAGTGAAGTTAATTTCTAAATTTAGTGACTCCTTACCAGGAAAATACAGGGGGTATCTCCAATCCACTATTCACCTATGAGTGAGGGAAACCCCCTGTTGAAAACCTCATTCGGATTGGTTGCCACAAAATGTTCATAATTAAGATTTGAGTGGACACTGTTATGAAGTACTTTTTATATAAAGACACCTGCAGTAAATTTAATACGTAACTGAAGTGGGGGGGAAGCAAAGTATACAGATCTCATATGCAGAGACCGTTGCTTTAATAAAAATACTACCCTGAATAATGTAATCGTTATAAAATCAAAATGTGAATCCCTTTTGATTTGATAATCCAGTCTAATACCATTTTCAGCATTTTGAGATGTATTATCTAAATTAGATGTTCAAGTATAGAGGAAGTTTTGTCCTGTTTCAACAAAAATTTATTACCTGACACTACTATTCTTTCTTTTAATTAATTCTGGCCCCAAATCTGATAAAGGAACAGAGGCTCCAACTTTTGAAAAACATTGGGTGGGCTGAAATACATTAAAAATTTCACATTTCTGCCCTCTACTTTATTCATGAAATTAATTTATGTACACTATTAGTGAAATGATTGTGGAAAAATATAGAATATATTATAATCGCACTTTCATCACGGCATATTTTTGGGTGCGTTTGAGCCCCATGGGCTCATATAAGTTGGTGCCACTGTGAAAGAATTCCTTTGACCAAACTAGACAAGTTTTACATGGATACTTTTAATCATATCAACACAGACCTTAAATACATCAACTCCGCAATTTTCTCAGCTCCAAACAAGATAAGGGTACTGCAGAAAATGCAGTTTCTCAATTGATTCTGCAGAAAGTTCAGTCGATACCTTAGTGATAAGAATTTTTTTTTCAGAAACCCTTGGTAAAACCGGGTTCTTCACTTTAATTGTCTGTTTTATTTCAGGATACTTGGAGGAAGGAGAATTTAATGTGATAGCAGTGAACTGGCCGAGACTTTGTCCTGGTCCCTGCTACCCCACAGCTGTACACAATGCTGAATTTGCTGGCAAATGCATTGCCCAGATGATACAAGCTTTACGTCTTCTTGGAGCTTATGAGTTCCATGTTGTGGGGTTCAGTCTTGGGGCGCATGTTGCAGCCTTTGCAGCTAATAACCTGCAACCCTACAAGCTCCAGAGGATCACAGGTATGTACAATGAAACCTGGTTTTCAGCTCCAATTAGTAGTAATAGCTCTATTATTGCTCTATTGCAGCGTTCCTCAACCTTTTTGAACCCAAGGACCTTTAAAATTTCTAAAAAAAAATACGTACTCCTAATTTTAATCCCATTTTTAAAAGTAGGCTATATGTAGGCCTATATTCTTAATATGTGGGGCATTAATTACAGGTCATTATAACGAAATAAATCTAAATACATTTTTTTCAATTTGACGGAAACACAGTTATTGAATTGGAAAAATATTAAAACCGGAATTTTACTTTCCACTTGCTTTATGATATTTTTAAATTATGTCTGCGGACCATCTGCACCATCTTCGGGGACCACCAGTGGTCCGCGGACCATAGGTTGAGAAACGCTGCTCTATTGGTACTACAAAAAAACATAACTCTCTACACCTTTGTAACTTATCTATTACAGTTAAACAACTTTGAATTCAAATTTTTCTTATGTGAATCAGTTGGATAATTTAATGTTGTACTAGGATGTTGCCATGGTAGCTCAAGTAGCAGAGCAGTGGCGCAGAGAGCTGAAGACCTGTGGTTCAAATCCCTGCTATGGTTTTGAATTGTTCAGTCTGATTCTACCTTTCTAGCTTAGTCTATACACAGCCATTGTGAAAGAATTGTAATTCTATCTGTCACTTGGTACTGTTTATGTTCAATTCATAGCATATAGCAGTTTCACTTATAAATAAGAAGTAGTGTGATGACCAAAGGACATTTTCAGGTTTGGACCCTGCTATGCCCTTGTTTGTAACAGTTGACAAGGAGCATAAACTGGACCCCAGTGATGCAGAGTTTGTGGATGTGATCCACACGAATGCTTTCATGCAAGGGAAGTTTGAAGCCAGTGGAGATGTGGATTTCTATGTGAATGGAGGAATTAATCAGCCTGGATGCTGGAGCGAGTCCAGTAAGTTTAGTGTACTGTTTTAGTAAATAGGGAGCTTTGTGTAAGTTCAATGTGAATATCGTATATTTAATTTTTTTCATCAGGTCCATTTGGATGTCATCACCAAAGGGCTGCAGTTTATTTTGCTGAGTCTATCAATACTAGGAAAGGATTCTATGGTTGGCTATGCAAAGGATATTTTTATTATCTCCTAGGATTGTGCCCGCCAAGATTTCCTTCAATACTGATGGGTGACCATGTACCTGATGCGTGAGTATTATTACTATACATTAAATTTCAAAGCAATCAACTTCACATAGTTTATATCTAGAATTTATATATTTTTTATTATGCATACATTAATTCCTTCTCTATCATATTCTTATTTCATTAAAATTCTCTCAATCCTATAAGGATCTTGTTGTTTGCTGTGAACAATGTTAAGGAGAGAAGAGAAGAGGAATTATCTAGGAAATAACCATTGGGAATGTGATGCTGGAACATCATCAATAACCAATGATTTATTGCAGAACTCGTGGATTTTATCTGGTGAAAACAGCTTCCCACTCACCTTTCGCACTTGGCCCATGGTTGGTGGCACCGATGGATGACATCATACAGAGACACCGGGATGTTGATAACCAAGTGGATGACTCGTGGGCAAGTCCTGTGCCACTTGGTTATGAAAGTCCTACGGTCGTATTAATAAATCAGGAATCGTAAAATTATTATGCCTCATTTGTCAATAACGTGAAATACTCATAACAGACAAAGATTTTGTTGCAGATACGGTATTGTGACATTTTCATACATATTAATCCTTTTGGTGCCAAGAGCTAATATGATTGGTATCACCCTCTCTGTCTGCTTAGTGCCAACCTTTGTATTGATTCTACCTGCAATGAGTGACAAGGCTTTTCACATAAAAATGCACCGTTATTGAAATTCTTCATAAAGGACAGAGTTTTGCCCCCCCTGGAGGATAGATGGTTTTTCAGAGATATGCATAACATAGGTATGAAAATACAAGGGCTATTTTTTTTAACCTCCAATGGGGCTTAAAATGAAAACCACAGTGAAAATCAAAACTGTTTTATTTGGAACATTTAGATAGGCCTACACCTTCTAGCTACCTCTACATATTAGGGGCTCTAATTGATACATTTGTCGTAGCATGGTACCAACTTTCCAATACCCTTCTCATAGAAGCTTGTCGCCAGCGTATTGAGAAGGGTCTTCACAGCATTTTGAAGTGTTTTGAAATGTTTCGTTTGTGTGGAAGCCAAGTCTTGAGTTTGTTCGGGAAATTTGTGTGCATCTATTGTTTGGTTTGTTCTTTTGATTCTGGATTGTTGTAACGAATCCACGTTTCATCCCCTGTTGCAATGAATTTCAAAAACTTGTTCCCATGCTGAGTGACTTTCATCTTTTTTGGCAGCTGAATAAAGGTCTGGGAGTACAGCACTTCCAAACCAACGAAGAACTTTAAAACACTTCGAAATTCCATAAAGACCCTTCTGAATACGCTGGCGGCAAGCTTCTGTGAAGAGGCTATTGGAAAGTTGGTACCATGCTACGACAAATATCTCAATCGAAGCATGCCTATGTAGAGAAGTAGCTAGAAGGTGTACCTAAATGTTCCAAATAAAACAGTTTTGATTTTCACTATGGTTTTCATTTTATGCCCCATCAGAAATAGCCCTCGTATATTGTATGTATGTTATGTTTATCGCTATATAATATCTGTATGATCGTGATATCTCCATTTCTGCTGCTGTCACATAAGTCACTATCACTTTCACAGGGTAAATCATCTGGGTAAAAGCTGCACTGTTCTAATCCCTCTAATAATTATTCGTTATGTTTCCCACTAACAAATATGTCTTGCAAACATTCTCCCGTGGTTACTAGTGGACAAAGAATTGCAATAAAATGAAAAGGTCCGACAATCTGTTTCACAGAAAAACAAGTTTCCTTCTGAAAGTCAAAGTCCTTACAAAATGCGTCATTTTAAAAGGGGAGAAGTCTGTGGCTGTTGACATATTTGAAGGTACAAACTCTCTCAAAAGTATGTATAATATTTAAAAAGGTGAATTTCGCTGTGATCGTTACTGGCATCCAAGGCTGTGGGTATCAAAACCGAGTGAATCGGGAGGTGGCATTTTAGAAACCGTTCTTTGTCAAATAGCTTTATGCTGAAAGGGTTAGGAGGTACAAAAGTAAAATCCCATCTTGAACTTGGAACAGAAACTGATATACCGGTATCACATTAGTTACTGGTAGTGTTGAAAATTTTCTAGAAGCATAATTTACAGAAATTTCTGGGACTAAAAAGGTGTCTGACATGATTGATTAAAATCAGTTTTTTCTGTTTTACAAGTTCTGAAGTCCTTAGTCCTTATTATAAACATTAATAATACTGGTATCCAGTTTTCATCTTTATTTATAAGTTATTTGTAAATTTTATACTTAGCCAGTGCAATAAGGTAGCGAAAATGAACAATTTTGCACTATTATAGTGTATTAAACTATTTTATAGACATAAAAATGTTAATAATCTCATTGTGCAACATATCAGTTTATATTGTAAATATTAATAATTTCTTACATTGTTACATATTGCTTTCTTCTAATTTTTTGTTGTTACTCCCTTTGCATTTCCTATTTATTTCCTTGTCTTCTTTCTAGACAACATTAATAAAAAGTCGTTTCCATTCCTTTTTTCCTTCATAGCCACTGACTTCATCTGCACACCTTCCATCAGAATTTGTACAGCCAGAAGGACATCCAATGAACAGTTAAACAGACCTTAGGAATTCAAACATATAGTGGAAGTTAACACAGTGAAGCTGTATTACACAGGATATAATATTGAGTTGGGTCCAGCACGTAGACTTCACTTTTAGTATAAATACCTGAATTAGTATCGAAGATCATTGTCATTCATAATCATCAGAATAATACCAACTGCCGGCTGGACATTTGTGTTGTCCTCTCGAGGAAGTTTGCTGCATTTGGCAATGAGACCTTGATCTGTTGAAATGTCGAAGTTCATGAGGTGTTCTTTATGTTTTTGGATGAATATTGTTTCCCAAACCGAAAGTTCCTTGTGACCTTCGACACATTTAATGAATTTCAGATCCCTATTGATATCATGGCCTTAATTTAAAAAGTGGGCTGCTATTGCAGATTTGTCTGCAATCCACAAGTCTAGCACCTAGTGTTTCACCAAAAAGAAAATGGCCCTTTAGTTAAAAGGTTGAAGACCACTGGATTAGTGTGTTACTTAGTCCTGACATTGTTTTCAGCAGTACGAATACAATCATCATCATCATCATCATCATTATTATTATTATTATTATTGTTATTATTATTATTGTTACTGTTATAGTTATTATTGTTATTATTATTATTATTATTATTATTATTACTGTTATAGTTGTTGTTATTGTTATTGTTGTTATTGTTATTATTATTATTATTATTATTATTATTATTATTATTATTATTATTATTATTGGTTTATTTCTACATATTTCCACTACAGCGGTTCGGTGTTGAAGAATGATGTTTACCTGGGCGCCACAGTATAATGCATATACTGAATATTTCTGATTTGTTGAACCCGCCTCCGGTCTGCCAGTCGATCGTTGAGCACTTCCCTCTAGCTTCAGGGTAGGAAGCGAAGAACACCTTAATATTATTGCTTGAATAATAATGCAGTTTCTTTGAACACTGAAGGAATATTCTGTTTATTCAAAACGTTGGAAATACAAGTCCAGTCATTGACAATAATTACAAAATTTGTTTGTGAATAATTAATATTGTTACAAGTTCTCGGTAGATCGTTACTAGTGATACAATTGCTGCCGTATATGATTTTGACTAATCGCGATTGAAAGTAAGAATCCTTCTAAGTCGATTAATTCCACAGCTAAAATTTTATAAGTCCAATTAATTCTGTGGGCACGCGGCCTCAAAGATAAGTAGAGTGATTGATGTAGGCACGCGGCCTCGACGTAGAGTGATTTTGACTGTTCTAGGCACGGGGCCTTGAAGTAGAGTCCTGTTGACTGCTCTAGGCACGGGGCCTTGAAGTAGAGTTGAATATGACTGTTATAGGCGCGGGGCCTTGAAGTAGAGTGATTTTACCGTGCCCCGGTAGGCCTAAGGAAAACTTTCTTGGACAAACATTTATCCCTACTCTTCTTATTTATTATTCGTGAATCCCGGCACGTGGTACTATAGACCAGTTCTTATTGGCAAATCTCCCGACCAATAATAATATGTTAGTTTCCCACGGAAATCAATTGGATTTTCCCTTATTCTCAAAACCCACAACTTAGCGTCTCGGATTTCTAAGAAGGTTCGGACAGCGTGTTGTATCAGTAGCAACATCAGAAGCAAGGCTTGAACTCAATAGCCGACTTCTTAGAATTACTTAAGTGGATCAGTACCCTTTGATTATATCTTGGGAGATTCCCGATACATTGTACCTGAGTACTGCATTGCATTATCTCGCACCCGCTAGGTCTGCTAGGGAAATTCCCAGCTATCTCTGTCTATCCACTGCAATCTCATTTTAATAGTTATTTAAAATGATGTTGTTAAACTTTTTACCTTTGCCTTCTTTCTAGTTAATAATATTTATAATGAATGTTCCGTCTTTTCACGGTCATTTTAAGACCAAACACGGGCTATGAGATTTTATGATTTTAGTTTGAATAAATTTGGGCAATTAATCTGTCATTTATTATACTTAATTTGGTTATCTTGTTTATTTCTTTTTTACCGAAGTATCTGAACTGCAATATATGCCCCAGTCTATTAAGACAGGAATCATCATAGCCTATGATTGACTTACTGGCTGAATATACTGCATCTCTCCACAAAATATTATACCTTATTTTCCTCCAGTGTTGCAACTATCTTAAACAAATACATAACTAATTTAATTCCTATCTTGACACGAGACTTCACCTTAAATCCTGTCCCACATGTACAAGTTTTCTGAACCTATCACATTCATGCATTCATACATCTTGCGGTTTCCTGTAATGTTACGTTGCTTGTACTTATTACTTGGTTTATTGCACGACCAAGACATTACAACAAAATTTTACGTAAACACCATAAATTTACCGATATACCCTCGTGAGACCATGAAAATTAAGCTCAAGCAGTTCTCACTGAAATTTTATAAAATATATTGAATGCATAAAGAAAAACAAAAACACTTTTTTTTTTTTTATATTGAGACTTTGACAAGGTCGATCAAGCAGTTCTCACTACACCTACACTATATTATAAAGAAGGCATAAAAACACTTTTTCATGAGGCTATGACAAGGTCGATCAATCAGTTCTCACTACTATTACACTACGTTATAAAGAATGTATAAAAACACTTTTTTTTTATGACAAGGGCGCTCATTCAGCCCTCACCGCAATTTCAATACAATATATTGCAATGCAAAATACACACGCATATTTTACTCTCATTCATACCCATTCCTCTAATCCTAAACCTATGTGGGACTGATAACCCATCATGCCAATAGCTATTTTACCGCGTAAAATATACATTGCAGGTTATAGGCCTACATTATTCCAGCTCAGTACAATGCCTTTCGGTTATTCTGCCCTGAAATATGGTCTAATGAAGCTGCCTTCTTTAGTGATTTTTCTTCATTATTAGGTCTCTCTAATCCTCGTAATCCCCCGATCTGTGGGACGTCATTTCGACCCTCAACTGCATCTTTTAATCGTTTAAAAGGCCTATTTTGCTTTAGATGTATTTCGTCATTTCTGTGACGGACATTCTCCAGAGCATAACTGTTATTTCCCGTGCCACGCGTCTGGCTCGTGTCATTTATTGCTTCATCTGTGACTACTCGGTATGCCGTTTCACTGACCCAATTTCTTTCGCTTTCAATGTCAATGTTCCCCTGGCTTCCTGGAATTCGATCATCTTCATTCTGCGAATTTTTCATCGGCATCCTCCCACAAAATCGAATATTATTTTCTTGCCTGCCCTGAGGCCTATTTTCTTGATTATTGCCTCTTCTATTCCGGTTCCTATTGTTCATATAATTGTTATTATTGTAAGTGGGTCCCCTGTTCGATTCTCTATTTCTCTTGCAGTACTCTTGTTCCCATTTCCCTCTATCATTTGTCGAGCCTCTTCTCGTGTCTTGACTTTCCTGCGTAACTTCGGTATTTTCATGATACTCTTCCCCGTTTGTCTCTACTTCAAATCTTGATAGCAATTCTAAGGCCTTGCTGTAACTTTGGGGACAAGCTACTATAAGTAGGTTGCATATTTCCGGCTGAAAATGTCTCCGTACAATCTGGATCGCTACATCTTCCGGCATATCTGGATCTAATTGTTTCATTAGGCCTATTACTCTTAGGAAATGGTCCGATAGAGAGACGTTGCCCCTAGGTGAATATCTTCCATTATAGACTTCATTTCTAGCTAATGCTCTCTTCTTCTCTCCCCAATATCTTTCTAGGAACAGCTGTTTAAAATTCTCATAATTACCGTCCGGTTGTACTATTATTTCAAACCACTTTTTGGCTTTTCCATCTAAAGCTCTACCGATAATCAACATTTTGTACTGAGATGGAATAGATTTTAAAATAAAATATTCCTCAAGATCTCTCAAAAAACTATGAGGACTCGTATTGCTCTCATCGAAGTTAGGAAGCGTAATGTCGTTCCCTATCAGTCTCCCTATATCTATTCTATTATCGATAGCTACAGGCATGCTAGTGGCTACCGTCTCGTGTAATGTATTACAGAATTCCTTCCTAGTACTGAGTGTACTATGTGTATTTTCCACACAACTACATGTGTTTCTCTTAAAATTTTCAGCCGAACTATCGACTATAGGCCTATGACTCTCCACTTTTTTAGCTAGGGTGCTAACTTCCTTCAACATCTCCCCTACTTTCTGTGCTAATACATTTTCAAAATGCACTACCTTGTCATTTATTTCTGTGATTTTATCTTCTACCTCTACTTTCACCTTGCTCACCTGAACCTCCATATTCTCTATTACGCTAGATTCTGATTTCTGTAATTTTCCTTCTACAAGTTTAATCTCATTAAATACTATTTCTTCATATTTCATACCTTGAGATTCTATTTTCTCATCAACAATTATCATTTTAGCCTCTATTTCAGACTTTATTTCCCCTTGACTTTCCCAGATTTCTTGTCTTATGGCCCTCTCACTCATCATCATTTCCCTACAAAATTCCTCTCTAATTTGGTTACATAAGTTGGATTGAACCTCCCTTATTTCAATGAGTTCCTTTTCAATCCTATCTATATTCTGTCTATTTTCTTGGCTCGATCGTTCTATCTTATCTCCTAGTTTCTCTATCTTTTCCCCAGAATTTATTTCCAGTTCCTTTATACATCCCATATAATTTTTTTCCAGTTCCTTTATGCTTTCCCTAGTATCATTAGATTCCCTCATCATAGTTTCATTAGATTCCCTCATCATTTCCTTAGATTCCCTCATCATAGCTATCAAATATGCAATAGAATTCGGATCCATAGTATGATTAATTTCCCTAGGCCTATGTTCAGTTACGCTATCACTTTCAGACTGCTGAATTTCTGCTACCTTATTCACCTGACTCTCCTTAACTGCATGAACTGTAGTATTTTCATTAGTTGCGGTACTATCCTCATTATTCTCCCCTATTTCACTATTTATTTCCCCATTAGTGGGCATTTCCTGCCCCTCTCTAAAACCATAGTTTTCTGATTTAATCTGTCTCTTTTCGTTCCTAATTCGCATATATAACTTTGCTACGAAAATGTAAATTGCCTGTACTACTTGGGTAAATAGTATAATTCTGATAATAGTTGCCACACTATCTGCCATAATCCTTCTCACAATTTTCTCCCTACTGAGCACGTCGTGCCCCTCTCCAATTATTATAGTACTCATCTTGCTAAAACACTTGTCGCTTTCCAGCCACATACGTAAATTATAAGGGTACTGATACACTCTTACGATCTACCTTACCTTTGGTTAAGAAGTTCAACATATAATGCATAACATGTATAATTATACCCTTGCACAATAAATATTCGATATGCCTGAGTTCTTTTAATTTGAAAAAGATTTTATTTTACTTGAATTTATTCTTTAATTTACTTAGTGAGTTTCAGTTTAATTTTACTTTGATCTTAAATTGCAAACTTTTCAAAAAAATATTATTTGATGTCAGGCTTACTAATTTATTTAATTAATATTTACTGTTTCTTAAATTATTGATAATAAAATTGTTTACTTTACTGAAACTCTATGTATATTTAAGTTCTTATCTGTTGGTGATTTTTGATGTTTTCTGCGACGGTCTCCGGAATTGATGTACCACGATCTTGAATTCCAGCGGTGCCTTTACGGGTGACGTTCTAGAAATTCTGCGGTGTCTTCCTTCCGTTTTGGGATGATTTTTGAAGTTGGTGATCCTTGATGTCCAGCTTCACTCGTGCCTCACGTTGGGAAATAGCCATGTACAGCGGTTCGGTGTTGATATGGTGATGTTTACCTGGGCGCCACAGTATAATGCATATACTGAATATTTCTGATTTGTTGAACCCGCCTCCGGTCTGCCAGTCGATCGTTGAGCACTTCCCTCTAGCTTCAGGGTAGGAAGCGAAGAACACCTTAATATTATTGCTTGAATAATAATGCAGTTTCTTTGAACACTGAAGGAATATTCTGTTTATTCAAAACGTTGGAAATACAAGTCCAGTCATTGACAATAATTACAAAATTTGTTTGTGAATAATTAATATTGTTACAAGTTCTCGGTAGATCGTTACTAGTGATACAATTGCTGCCGTATATGATTTTGACTAATCGCGATTGAAAGTAAGAATCCTTCTAAGTCGATTAATTCCACAGCTAAAATTTTATAAGTCCAATTAATTCTGTGGGCACGCGGCCTCAAAGATAAGTAGAGTGATTGATGTAGGCACGCGGCCTCGACGTAGAGTGATTTTGACTGTTCTAGGCACGGGGCCTTGAAGTAGAGTCCTGTTGACTGCTCTAGGCACGGGGCCTTGAAGTAGAGTTGAATATGACTGTTATAGGCGCGGGGCCTTGAAGTAGAGTGATTTTACCGTGCCCCGGTAGGCCTAAGGAAAACTTTCTTGGACAAACATTTATCCCTACTCTTCTTATTTATTATTCGTGAATCCCGGCACGTGGTACTATAGACCAGTTCTTATTGGCAAATCTCCCGACCAATAATAATATGTTAGTTTCCCACGGAAATCAATTGGATTTTCCCTTATTCTCAAAACCCACAACTTAGCGTCTCGGATTTCTAAGAAGGTTCGGACAGCGTGTTGTATCAGTAGCAACATCAGAAGCAAGGCTTGAACTCAATAGCCGACTTCTTAGAATTACTTAAGTGGATCAGTACCCTTTGATTATATCTTGGGAGATTCCCGATACATTGTACCTGAGTACTGCATTGCATTATCTCGCACCCGCTAGGTCTGCTAGGGAAATTCCCAGCTATCTCTGTCTATCCACTGCAATCTCATTTTAATAGTTATTTAAAATGATGTTGTTAAACTTTTTACCTTTGCCTTCTTTCTAGTTAATAATATTTATAATGAATGTTCCGTCTTTTCACGGTCATTTTAAGACCAAACACGGGCTATGAGATTTTATGATTTTAGTTTGAATAAATTTGGGCAATTAATCTGTCATTTATTATACTTAATTTGGTTATCTTGTTTATTTCTTTTTTACCGAAGTATCTGAACTGCAATACCACTGCGAAGTCATATTGTGTAGGAAACACAGACTATAGCGAATGTAGAATGAAAGTCCAAGTCTCTACTGCCTCAGCAGCCTTGCTTGATATCGTTGTTGTTGTTGTTGTCATTGTAATATTCGTCATTGATGTTATCAATATTATCATCATTAAACATAATCCACTTTAATTGCAAACATACAACAGAAAATCCTTTGTTCTTCACATCTGTATATGATTTGTTGCCTCATAATTATTACAACATATTATAATATCTTAGCACTGCCTATATATAGATATATATATCTATATATATATTAGTTCTAAATTTTAATTATCACAATCATGCCTCATCCACTGATTTTATGTTCTAATTAATTTGCATCATCTACCTTATTCTCCTTTCCTTTTAAGCTATTGGATTGCGGGAATAATAACACCTTTACAATCAGTACAATGTAAGTTAACTATTATTTATAACTTTATGAAAACATTCATTTTAAGTGTACTGCTCTATAAAGATAAATTGTTGTTCTCAAATGCTTATCTCGGAGACGAGAATACTTACAAGTTACAAGTTACAAGTTTGATTGTTAGCAGGTGGGCACTGAAAAGGAGTGGGTGTTACTTAAAGATTTGTAACCTTGTTCTTACCAACTCACTACTATCATTTATATAACTGCAGGAATTTTGTAAACTATTTTGAGTATTCTGTCGTTGACTGACAATAATAACACTGATGTGATAAGACATACTTGTTATAGAAACATTTCATAGTAACACTCTTACTGAAGCACTTTGTCACATATAATTGCTTAGCATATTGTTTTATACTATTATTATTACTGGTATTATTATTATTATTATTATTATTATTATCATTATCATTATCATCATCATCATCATCATCATCACCACCACCACCACCATCAAAATCATTATAATTATTATTATTGCTAAAGTAGAGTCCCGATAATCCTAACTAGATGGGACTAGACCCTATCCGGTTCACTGAAAGTCCAGATTAAATGGAATTTGGCCTAAAATGCACTTAATCTACTATAATACAAGTTTTAGATGGGTAAAACTATAAAAATAGATTTTTAAAAAATAAATATAACTTTTCCTATAACTTAATTTTAGTTTTAATACTACTGCATTATGTAGACCTAAGTTTTTAGCCTATAGACTGATGTAGGATTAACAAAATAAAACATCTTTGTTATTAAAACTCAAATTTTGCTGATTGTTTGTCCATCTGGATTAACTGGATGTCTGGACAAACACGGTACTGTATTACTATTTATACTTCTGTTACATTTATTACTGCTAGTTTCCTTGGCATATAAAAATAAGCTTGCTATTTATTTTAAGACAAGGATATTAAAGACTGGGTATTAAAAAAAACAATAGGGATCTTTTCAAAATTTTCCTACCCTAAGCATTACCAAGGGGTTGGGGGAAGATAGTGCTACCTCTCACAAACATATTTTGAGATATCAAATTTTTAAAGTTTGCTCAAATCTGCGGGCCTTATTGTAGCTTTTTGGGGGGGGGGGGTACGTATTATGTTACTGTCAAGACTTGCCGACAGAATTAGTCTATGCTCAGAAACACTGGAGTAAATAGTGACTAAGAAAAAATATAAATAATGCAACAATCTCAACTTTTACAAAAAGAGGGTTCTGTCTAATCCTTCAGTTTTTCTCTGTACAGTACATTCTGATCAGAGCAAATTGAGCATTAGCAAGCAGAAGACCTTTTTCTTTTAAAATGACAAATATTCAAAACATTTTTGAACCATTTGGCCGGTCTCTTCCGAATTTTGCAAAGTGACTGGGGACTTGCAAGACTAGATTAGTAATAATAAAATTGAAATGAGATGTACAATTAAAGAATAATCAGAAAACACTGCATTACATTCCGTTCATAGCTGGATAAAACTAAACTTCGTGGTGCTACATTCCTTTAGGTACAGGGCCTACCAACCAACTGCTGCACCCCTTACCTTGGGCAGACGGCAGAATTGGGAGCTTCTGGTCAGCATGCCGACATCCACAGCTGTTATTTATGGTGTTCGCGTCTGGAGCCACTGCTTATTTCTCAAGTAGAGGTAGCTCCTGAGTTGGTGTCACAAGGCTGAATGCACCCCGTTCCAGGCCTCCCAAGCATTATATATAATTCAGTTAAGAAATTCAGGTACAGTAATTCCCTTGATTCTTGAAAGTTATAAAATAGATATTTGGTGGTGAGCTCATTGTTTCTAGTTTGGCTTTTCTAGTTTTATGGAAAGGCGCTTCTAGTCTATATAATAAGAGGAAGTTTTGTCTGTCTGTTTGTACGCGATGCGCAGCAAAATCTACTGAACGCAGAGATCTGAAATTTTAAACATAGATGGACTGAAGGGTGGGCGAATGCACCTCAGAAAAAGTGCATTTTTTGCGCTTTCGAAGCACTACACCATTTCAACCTCAATTTCGGAGAAAGTAATTTCAATTTCGGAAAAAGTAATTTCAAATTCGGAAAAAGCAATTTCAAATTCGGAAAAAGCAATTTCAATTTCGGAAAAAGTAATCTCAATTTCGGAAAAAGTAACTTCAATTTCGGAAATACGAGAGCTATTTTTTAAAACATTCGATGGGGCATAAAATGAAAACCACAGTGAAAATCAAAACTGTTTTATTTGGAACATTTAGGTACACCTTCTAGCTACTTCTCTACATAATCTCGCTCCGATTGAGTCATTTGTCCTAGCGTGGTACCAACTTTACTATACCCTCTTCATAGCCCTCGCATTTCCGAAATTGAAGATACTTTTTCCGAAATTGAAATTACCTTTTCCGAAATTGAAGTTACTTTTTCCGAAATTGGAATTACTTTTTCCGAAATTGAAATTACTTTTTCCGAAATTGAGGTTGAAAAGGTGTAGTTTTCAGTAATAGGCCTACATTTCAATTGTAAAATCAGTTTCAGGTGGCTTTGCCTATTTTTTTTTATCATACCTTTGATATAAAAGCATCGCGATCGCTTGAATTTTGTAAGCCCACCCTGGTCGAATCATTTGTTTATAATGTCAAGGCCCGCAGACATCTGAAATTTTCAATATAGACGTAGGGAAGGGGCCCGGACCTCCCCCGAAATCAAAACCTAAAATTCTATTCAAGTTATTTAAGCTCTGTTTTGTCAAATATCTAATTATTTCCACTGTTCCATGTGTTATTTAACTTTCCTTGAATATTAATAAGTGTTATAACTTAGGTAACGATTTCTTTTCCAAGTTGGCATGTCTTAGAGCAGCGTTTCTCAAACTGAGGGCCTCTAAAATGTCTAAAAAAATTTACGGACCCCTAATTTTACATCCCATTTTTAAAAGAAGGCCTATATTCTTAATATTTGGGGTATTAATTATAGGTCATTATAACGAAATATGTGAAATATTTTACTTCTTTACTTTCCACTTGTTTTATGATATTTTTTAATTATGTCTGAGGACCATCTGCACCATAGGTTGAGAAACACTGTCTTAAGAGTATCTACTCTTATACAATTCAACGGCCCTAAATAGCGTGCTTGCTCGCTCGCCCGCTTCGTGAGACATCGGGTATACTCGGCGATGTTCGTCTCTCGCAGTGTAAACTTTCATGACGACTACAATATTAGGAAAACAGTTTCTTTATTATATAAGGCCTAAGTGAAACGAACACAATGAACAAATATTCTAATTTTATTTTTACTTACAATTTTCATAGCTCTGAACCACAAACATTTTTAATAATCTACCAGTGTAAATTTCTTTAAAATCCTGGAGTCAATGAATAATGGCGGGCGAAGCCGGGGGCAACAGCTGTAAAATATTGATGGTTTAACTCTTGAAATATCGCCGATAATAATAATCCAAACAAACCATGCCTTTCCTTGAAACATTATATAATTTCTGAAAATTACACTGAATTGATCAAATAAAATTCACATCATATTCATTTCAATAAACAGTTGAGAAACAATACGTATTATGTGTTCATAGGTTCCTATGGAACTGCATAATCGATTCTGATATAGTTTTCCCAGGGGGCGCTTTCATATCGTGGAATGTACTCTAAAGCAGGAATTTTAGCTGTTTCATTAATTATTAATGGCTTAGTTTATGAATGATTCGCGTGCAAGTGTTAATAAATATAATGCTTTAATAGTTATTATACTCTTAATTTTTAATTTTTAAATTAATTATCGTGGGCGAAGCAACGGGCACCTGCTAGTAGTGAACAAATTTGTTAACTAGTTTTCAGTGCTAAAATAGCGTAAAATGTGATTTTCAATAGTTCAACATTTAAAAATTTTCCGGGGGTTAGCCCCCAAGCCCCCCGGCACTTTCGACCCTCCCCGAAATTATTTTCTGGTTACGCTACTGCAAGCAGGTAATGACGTAATCCCTTAAAAAAAGTAAAATAGGACGATCAAAAGAGACGTGACTTCTTTTCCGCCAAATATAAACAAGAACATGTAACGTTGCTAATAACTCTTACCGCTAAGTTTGGAAACACTCTTTATCTATCAATCATACACAAATGTCAGTTACGCAAATCCTTGAGTGTTTTAGTCGGATGATATATCACGTAGAGCACGTAATTGATGCGAGCGGAAATCCGAGTTTAGCTCTGTCCTATAAAATGCGAAACAGGGAACTTGTTAGTGGGAAGGAATTATTGTTACGAGGAAAATGAGGAGCTTCGTACTTGTTGTCTGCTTTGGGCTGAGTATCGCTTCTCACGGTAAGCCCACTTACACAATACAGTCGAATTTGGTTAATTCGACGTTGGATAATTCGAAATATTGTATAATTCGAATAAATACTCATTCCCCTTGAAATTCCTATATATTTATATAGGAATTTGTTAAAAAATTGCAATTAATTCGAATTTTTGAAGCTTAATTTGGGTAAATCGAAGCCAAAATTTGTCTCAAGTTAATGCTGTAAGGATTCCAATAGTTCATTGCTTCCACGAATTCCACAAGAATTCTCTATTTAGCTGAAGAACCCTAGTCGGTAGCAGCTAGCAGGTACCGTACTAAGTTATTTTTAACCACCGTTATCTTCTTCCTGCTGAATAGATGTTCAGTGGAATGCTAAGTTCACCCCGTCCGCTACAGTCTTGGAGGGATTCAACACTTCTGTGAAAATTTTAGTGTTCATTCTATCCTCCAAGTGTGACTGTGTTTGAAAATGTCAAAGCGTAGAGCATACACCAGTTCCTTTATTAAATTTAGGGTTACGGTTTTAGTGTGAAAAAAAAATGGTTTCGTTTAACATCCTAACAACAGGATGGCAGTCATAGGTACGATTTACTATACAATAATTATTATTTATTGCAATGAGTTTATTTTTGACATTTTTACAGCATTTTCGTTTAACAAATCACAGTTTTGGTTAATTCGAAATTTGGATGGTTCGATTTTTTTCTGATTCCCCTTGGGGTTCCAATTACTAAGAGTCCACTGTATAACATTATTTTATTCTACATGCTACATACTTACTTACTTACTCAATAACAATATATAATTTCTCAGCAAGCTAAATGAATATTATCTGTTTTATGGAACCTGAAGGTTCGTTGCCGCGCCCGCCATTCAACCCTATTCTGCGCTATCTCCATCCAACCATCCCTCGAAAATCCTACTTCCCTTAAATCTATCCTATTATGTCCTCCCACCTACGTCTAGGTTTTCCAAGTGGTCTTTTCCCTTCGGGTCTCCCATTCAGTACTTTTGAAATATGTCTTTCTTCCCCGCATGCGTGCAACATGTCCAGCCGGATGCCCAAACATTTTTGATGTTTTGGGGGGACTTTTAGGACTAATTCTGTAAAATGTAATTTATAGTGAGGGTAAATAATATTACATAATTTATCTGTGCAAAGTATCAATCCAAAATCTAAAAAAATTATATATATATGCCTATACAGGATGCTAATGAATAACACCGAAATATTTTACCTGTGTATAGAAGGGACATAGACAAGCAACTTTTATTAGGAGATTTTTGCTCTATGGATTCAATTTTTCCAGTTACAGCATAAAATCTCCCAGGGCAAGGCCGCCACTGACTTCTAACATTAGAAAAAATATGCAAAACAAAGGAACTTCGTTATTAACACTATAGTCAGTAGTTATGAATAAGAAAAGACTAATGCAGTGGCGACCAGTCATGTGATTAGTCTGTAAATTTTGCAGATTATGGAAACACTAAATTATGATATAGCTGTTGACGATTGATTAAGAGTCAGGTTTTTATCGATCACTAGGAAGGCATGAAGTCAATTTAATGAACATTTTAACCATATTTCGCGTAATTATTGATTTATGAGCACCAAATTATAATGACTTTAATGCCCTGTAGCATACACATTTTACGTCATAGACCAAAAATCTCCTAATAAAAGTTACTTATCTAAGTTCCCTCTATATACAGGTAAAATATTTCGGTGTTATTTATTAACACCCTGTATACCTTATTCGTACTTTCACTAGACTGTCCCCTGAATGGAAGTAAGATTTAATGGGAATAAAAGGTAAAGGTAAAGTGATCCCTGTATGAGCCATGGAGACCCGTAGGGTTTCCGGGAGCGTGAGGTTCCCAGATTGAGAAATCGGCACAGCAAGGTGGTAGGGTTGTCAGCCATAAGCACCGGCGGCTTTTCACCCCCAGGAATACTCCTGGTAATCGTATCTGTTAGAGGCTGAGTCGACCCCAGGGCCATAGTGCCACCCGAAGGATTAGGCCAATGGAAAAATCCCACCGACCTCATCGGGAATATAAACCCACGACCTTCCGGTTTGTAGCGCAGTGCCTCAACCACTACGCCACGGCGTGGCCCCAATAAAAGTAGTATAATATTAAATATTACAAAATAACTAACAACTATGCCATATTTTAACAGTGGAATATTATGACTACTCAACGGAGTTGGTGGTGAATCCTGAAGGAGATGTGCAGCCCTTCCTCGTCAACTTGAACTCCTTCAACCCCGTTCAGGACGTCGTATTTCAGCTTTACACCAAGTAATGTATAAGGCGTTTAATCTCTACATATATATAAGGCTTTGTCCTGACTGACTGAATGAATGAATGACTGACTGACTGATTGACTGAATGACAGGAATCAACGTACAGCCTAAACTATAACAGGTAGAGACTTGGAATTTTGACAGTACCTTCGTTTCATAATGTAGGCCTAGGTGCTCACTAAGAAATGATTTTGAAAAATTCTGATTCTAAATGCCAAAAATTAAATCTTTTTGAAAATACTTAATCCCTTTTTACATAGAATTATCCATTCCAAATCACAGAATATATTGTTGCCAAATGGTATCAGGTGGGCTTGAAAAAAACAAATGAAATGCACTTTTGACAAATAAGAGAAGTTATCAAAATAATTCATGTTATAAATAAATATTACAGAATGAAATCCACTAAAATAATGGAATCACATAACTTTCTCTACCCTGGACATAGAGAAAACAAAACGAGGTATGGTAATGTGTATATTATTATATTATATCGCAGGTTTTTGGAGAGAAAAGTATGAAAGTGATAATGCTTTCTGTTTAATTTCATCTCCAAAACGGCTTTATGGTAACATAAGAGTGGGAAATTTCCCGCCTCGATATTACAATTTTATGTTACAGGAATTTCTGTTTCTTCTTATTTAAACCTCTACCAGGCTTGCTGTGCACTGTACAAGCGATGGGATGCAAAATTCTAGATCCTCTATGAGCCATAAAAAACTATATCAAGCGTTTTCTGAGGGAATAGTTTGAGTGTAATAAGTCATTCTTCCTATTTCAAATTATAAATGCCTATATAAGGACCTAGAATTTAAAATTGAAAATCCTTCATAAGCTAATTTCCAATCACAAAATACAAAACCCGGGCGACGCCGGGTCTTTTAAGCTAGTTTTCTTATAAAAGGGTATGAATCTGACAGTTATTTTATACTAGCATGTATGTTCTTAAAGTTCTTAAATTAGTATTATGACGAGCTTTTATCTGTCACAGTATTCTGTGTACAATATTATAATTGGGGTTCGCATGTTTATGACCTTAAAAAGTGGAAAAATGACTGAAAATATGCCCTTAAAAATGACTGAATATGACACAAAAATCCTAAATATGACCTAATAAAATAATGTATTTTCAGAAAATAAATATTCCAATTTAAAACGTTTAAAGACACTAAATTCTTATAATGATCGAATAATCACTTTTTAACAATTTTGCTGATTTACAGTTTTACTTGTAGTGAACTTCTATTTTTAATGAATTTTCTCCTGTTTGCTGTTTCCCTATAAAATGTGAAAAGTTGCATTATTTTAACATTTTAGTTACCAATTAAATGGCATAAACATTAAATTAATTAACTAAATTTCAAATTTAACTCGACCATGGAATACATACACTGTATAATTGTGCTCCTTTACCGAATTTATAACTGAAATATGTCGTTAAATTACAAATGTGGCCAAAATATGACCTAGACCACAAAAATGACCAAAATATGACTTTATATGCAAAATAAAAACGATCCGATCAGGATAACAAGCGTGCAATTCGTATTTAATTTGGGTTTGCGGCGAGAACGGAGGTCAGGATAAAAATATGACATGTTATAAAGATCCGAACCCTAATTATAACAGTGAGAGATCAGTGGTCATTATTCACGGACAACCTGTAAAAATTATTCAGTATTTTAAAGAATAATCGAATATGCATATTATGTGCCGGCTTCAGGACAATAAAATATGATAATGTTTAACGGTACGTTATTTTCCGTTAACTCGTTTTGAAAGTAGTGTTAAAATAAATGTCAGATACTGTTGAGCTCGATCAATGAAATAAAATAAATGTGATACCAGCTTCTCGACGAAAATTTATTTTATAATTCGCCACCTAGGCCTTTCGGTGTGCTTGCATCATCTTAAGGGCATCTTTTTTGCTTGGTTTGAAGTTCCATGAATTAAAATCAAAAGTGCATTTTATAAGATTTATAAAAAAAGATAAAATTCACAAACCAGCAAAAAAAAGGTGCCCTGAAGATGGTGCAAGCGCACCGAAAAGCAAGGCGGTGAATTATAAAATAATTTTTCATTGAGCAGCTGGTATCACATGTATTTTATTTCTTTGAAGGTGGTGTTATTGAATTCAACAGGCTGTTAAACTTTGATTCACAGGAACTGGTCGTAAATATATTGCATACAGTGGTTTTTGTAAGTTACCGATTTGTTTATTCCATTCCATAGGGATTGGAAGTAATACTGTAAGAAGCATTGTTCTAGGCACAATCCATCAACTTACACATCTCTAATTCCCTATCAGGACACCACACTGGGATATTTCAATATGAGAAATCCAACAAGACTCGTCATTCACGGCTGGTTGTCCAGTGCTGAAAAGATGTCATCAATAAAAGATGGTAACAATATTTATATTCCAACAGTAATGTAGTTTTCCTGGTCCAATTTCTCCACCTTAGCTTTTCTAAAGATAGTTTGGTTGCACTCTTCTTACACTACATCACCAAATCATGTTCTCTTTCAACTCTTTTTTTTTTTTTTTTTTTTTTTTTTATTATTATTTAATTCTTTGATCAAATAACATTGCACGTTCTTTCTTACACCACTCAACAACGTTCTTTTTCCAAACTTTTCCACAAACAGGGACATCTAGCCGACAACTACGGTCGACCACGAGGGTCCAGGGTACAGAACATAATATATAACACGCAGATAGAAATGTATAATAGAAAACATAAGTAAAAGTGACAAACATAACCTACATAACTATATCTCTCTCGAATCCTGTGCCCACTTGTTGGGGCGTAGGGCCTCCAGTTGGAGGTTTCTGATATCTATGTGAATTTTGTTACGCTTATTTTCCTAGAGAGGGCAGAGGGACAGGTGGTAAGCCCATCGCTCCTTAACCCCTCTCCGGAAACTAAGGTACTACTTGGACGTGAAAGGGCCGAGAAATTTTGTCCAGAGGCTCTAATTTAGGCAATTTAGGCCGTAAATCTACGACACGGGACCCCCAGCTTAAAGTCCCTCCCGGAGGACTCCGTGCCCAGGATTTTTACGTCCTGAAAAACCCATCGACTGCGGCCGGGTTTGATCCCGCGACCTAATGGATCTAGAGGCGGGCACGCTACCTCTAGACCACCGCAGCCGACACATAACTATAAAGATATATATATAAATAATTTTGTAGGATCAATAAGATCAATAAGCAGGTTATGTATAGGCCTATGCCCCCCTTGAGAAATTCATTTTGAGGAAGGGAGAGAGTTTGTTAATTTATAAGAAGTTTTTCTGGCAGATTAATGAAACTGCATTCACGTTTTTCCCCCTATAATTTGACGCTATAATTTCAAATTCCATTGAGTTTTACAGGATTTTAAAACAAAGTGGAAACATGTTTTCAGCCTACCTATCTGTTGGTGACTACAACGTAATTCTTGTGGACTGGTCCAACAAGGCAAAGAATCCCTTATATTCCAGTGCGAAAAAAAGCGTTGCAGATGTTGGGTCATACGTTGCCATGCTTCCGGATTACTTGGCCACCAAAGGAGTGAACTTGTCTGATGTCCATATTGCTGGACACAGCCTTGGAGCCCATGTTGCTGGTATAGCTGGACACAGTATGACTTCAGGGAAGCTGGGAAAAATCACAGGTAGACTTTAGCAAGTAGTTAAATATAAATTGAAATTTAAATTAATTATTGATAATTAACAGAGCCCGGATTCTGATGACCTAAAATTGTTTGAATAATGACCCTGAATTTTAAAGAAAATGACTTAATAATTATAAAGAATGACCTAAAAACTGATATTTTATTTATAAAAAACTATTATTGTACACACAAAGTTATAGACTAGTTTATACATAATTGTAAAAACTGTAAATAACTGTAATGTTGTGAATGTTCTTTTCTCACGGAAATTTATACTGGCACTGAGGCACTGGTGAGTCAAAATTCGGCATTTCCTTTTGTGGTCTGCCGGATTATATTGTTGTTTATTGAGGGTAAACAGTAGTTTGCGCTCTCAAATCCAAGCAGGTGGCAGACTCTGGTGCCAAGTCAATGTAATAACAATAGTAATATAGTACAAAATTTTGACGTTTCATTGATTCTCACTTCCGACTGAGACATGTCAACACTTTAACGCCGAAATTTCCTTCTTGCATTAACCAAACAACACTTCAAAGACAGCACCGCTAGCGACGAAAAAAGTTAATGCACTCAATTTAAATACATGAAAATGACTAAATAAGGAAGAAAATGACACGAATTTGACCAAATAATGACCTAAAATATAAATAAATGCCTTAAAAATATAAAGTTGCATAAAATGACAAAGAATGACGTAATAAAAATGCATTTCTATAATCTAGAGGCCATGATTGTAATTTATCCACAAGTTGGCAATGTCTATGCAGTATCAATAAAAAGATGACATGTCATTAGAATCCGGGCCCTGATAATTAATAATTCATAATAATAATTTACCTTTAAATGTCATTGCACGAGATGACAGCTATAATAGGTTGTAAAAAGAAACTTTTTTGGGTTCTCGTTGGAAACAGGTGTTGTGAAATACAAATAAAGTAAAGGAACGCGTTTCATGTTTGTTGCTTTTAGATGAGAAGAGGTTCTTATAAAAGGTAGCCTAATAATCTTCTATATCTATCTGTTTATGAACAGCATTGCTTGAGAACAGAAAAAAAAGCGTAAAAAATTATATTTGGGTTAGGTACGGTACCTTCTGGGTTTTTTTTTTTTTTTTTTTTTTTTTTTTTTAAGTAACATTTTATTACAGCATGCTCCATTACATTTCGTAATAATACATGCTTATGTACTACTAATTATAAATATAAAATTCCTGTATAATGATTATTGGATCTTATTAATTACGTTCTGCCAATTATTTGCAAGAGTTCAAAGTCTATATTATTTATATAGTTTTGAAATAGTTTTAGGTGCTTTTCCATGAGTTCCTGTTTGTTAATGGGCCACTTCCCGCCTTTCTGTAGCACATCTTTCTTGAAATTGTTTCTTTCACTGTTTAATATTTCACACTCCCATAGAATATGGTCTACTGTTTGAGTTTTTTTCCTACACACGCATGTAGGGTCATCAGTCAACTTGAATCTGTGGAAGTATTCACCAAACTTTCCGTGGCCTGTAGTTATTGCTGTTAGATTGTGCGTTAGAGTTAATTTCAAATTGTGTACATGAGTTGCTAAAACTTTTATTTGAAATGATTTTTGGGGGAAAAAATTCTGAAGGGTAGTTAGAAGCCAATCACGTTCATAATAACTGTCTTGCCTGGAGAACGGTAAATCTTTGCATAAAGTTGAAACAACTGAATACGTACTCCTTGCAACAAAAATGTGAAGTAATAAAGGTGTATTGCCCATGCTTAGGGTAAAGGAAGTTATTTTAGTGCGTTACATCAGATTTTATTTGGGTTGTGCATCCTTCGGGGATGCGATACGAAGCGTGGCAACTACTTTTTTTTCATTTTTACAACCACTTTAAGTTATATGAAGAGAATTAATTTTTTACTTTCTCAAAAACGGCTTCAAATTTATTGAAAATGATTCTCAGTAAATTCTCTGAAGGATAGTTATTTATAAGCAACTCATTTCATACACAAACTTGGGTATTGGCTCACGTATAATATGGCTTTGGGCCGCCTCCATGGCTGAGTGGTTAGACCGCTAGCCTGCCACCACTGGGACCCGGGATCGGAAGTAGGTGGATCCGTGTGGAATTTTGTGATGGCCAAAATGTGGTCGGGACAGATTTTCTCGGGTTGCTCCTGTTTCCCTTGCCATATATCATTCATCATGCTATGATCATTGGTTGCAATAAAGGAATTACTATAAGTTAATATGACTTTGAATTGGAACTGAGGCCATTGAATGTGCACTACTGCAATACAGCCGTGTACTGGAATGCATTAAGGGTAGAGGAAGATATGTGTTTAACATATTTTAAAAACTTTTCTGAATGTAGGTCACTATTGAATATAGATGTTATTTACATGAAGAACATTATCTGTACCATCAGGATTGGATCCCGCATTGCCGCTGTTCTACAGCGAATCTCTGGAGAAACGTCTGGACAAGAACGACGCCAACTTCGTAGAGATAATCCACACATGCGGAGGTCTTCTGGCATTTTCTGACTCTCTGGGACACGCTGACTTCTACCCAAATGATGGTCGTCCAATACAACCCGGATGCGGAGTGGACCTCGGCGGTAAGAAGTTATCTTATTCCGGAATTCAAAGCACACCTCTGTTTATTTCCATGATCTGACAAAAAGCACTGAAAATGTGGTTTCGTTCGTAGGATCTTGCAGTCATAGCAGGTCACATGATTACTTCAGGGAGTCCATCGTGACCAAAGTTGGTTTCTATGGCCGTCAGTGTTCCTCTTGGAAGGATTACACCAGCGGGAAATGTTCTGAAAATCCAGAGGCTGTCATGGGCGAGTACACGAATCCTGGGTGAGTTTTATTAAGGTTATAATTAGGGTTCGGATGTTTATGACATGTCATATTTTTATTCCGACCTCCATTCTCGCCGCAAATACAAATTAATCACGAATTGCACGTTTATTATCCTAATCGGACAGTTTTTATTTTGCATATAAAGTCATATTTTGGTCATTTTTATGGTATTGGTCATATTTTGGTCATATTTATAATTTAACCTCATATTTCAGTTAAAATTCGGTAAAGGAGCTCTAAACAGTCGAGTTAAATTTGAAAGTTAATGTCATTATTTTAATATTTATGCCCATTTAATAGGTAACTTAATTTTAAAATTAATATAATTGTTCATATTTTATAGGGATACATTTGCTCTACAAAATATTTGCAGCTGATTAAACGAGCAAAGAGAAGATAATTCTTTACAATTAGAAGCTCTTTACGAGTAAAACTGTAAATCACTTGTAAAATTAAAAAAAAAAAGTGATTATCTGATTGAATTCATGTGATGTAACAATTTAGTGTAATTAACCGTTTTAAATTGGAACATTTATTTTTATAAAATATGTTTTAATAGGTCATATTTAGTCATTTTAAGGGCATATTTGCGGTCATATTTTCCACATTTTTAGGCCATGAACATCCGAACCCTAGTTATAATTTTTTTAAATGTACAGAAGGCTGCGTAAGGGATAACTTGTCACCTTATCTACAAACTTAGGCTTTTATGCTCTGCTTCACGAACAATACGTCTTTGTGTGTGGCTGAGACTACTGAATATGAATATTGGACAATGCAGCCACTAACTCTATGTAGGAATGTGAAGCAAGAGAATCGAATTGTAATGCTTAGGGTCTAGAAAGTCATGTCATCCAGTTGTTTGGAAATTGATTTGCATTACTGTTAATTTAGGGTGTCCATTGGTCACGTTTTCCCGGGACAGGTTATTTATTTATTTATTTATTTATTTATTTATTTTAACAAAATGTTCCACTGTCCCGAAAGTTTTATAGGGGACACTCAAATGTCCCACATTTTTGTGATTGTGATTGGCCAGTGGTTCAACAGTGAAGGTCTTGCTCATTGTCGAAACATACTTTACTGGAGTAAAATGTGCTGACTTTTATGATAAATGAGAAAAAGAAACGTATTTCTCGACAGAATACATAAAAGTGAAATGTACAGTGACCATGAGGTAGTCCTATCTATCTATTTCTGTGGAATAAATCATCTATACTGCCTGCAGAAGAAATTTAAGAAGTCATTTGAAATAATTTGTATGCATGAGACAAGGGTAAATTGTAAATATTCCCTAAGTTTTGTGAATTAAATATGTGTACCCTTTTTTCTTAATTGTCCCAGGATCTTTACAAAAAAATTAAAATGTCCCGTTTTTATACTATAAACATTATATGGACACCCTATGTTAACTTCATAATTTAAATGGTCTTTCATCCTGGAGACATGTCACTTGCGTCAGTGTCAGTACGATATAACTCCAGCTCATGGGCGTAATTTCATTTTTTTAACTGGGGTGGCAAGGTCTGCCGGAGGGTCTGGGGGTAGGGAATTTTTTTAAAAATTTGGCGTTAAAATGATGTAGTTTAAGCATTTTAAAAACTTTTTTGGGGTGGCAAAAAGAGGGGTTTTGGAATTCTGGGGTGGCAACTGCCACTCCTTGCCACTCCGTAATTACGCTGCTGCTCCAGCTATAAGTGGTAATATCAGTTTGTTTTCTTCTGGCATTCACATGAGTAATTACTTTAAACATACGTCCTTGGGAAAATCTGGCCAGGGGTGTCGATAAAAATTAATATTGAACGCGCCTTCGTGTTTCGCTCAGTATGGTAACGCCAGGTAGAATGGTATGGCAGAGGTTCGCTTTAAATCATTGACTCGTTTGTTACCTTGTTCGTGCTTAGTTTATGATACACAATTGAACTGATGTCGGTCTCGGTGATACAGTTTGGTATACCACTGTGCTCATGGTCGCTGGTTTGATCCCGGCCCAGGTCGATGGTATTTATGTCTGCATAAATGTGATTGAGATTGAGATGCAGATTTACAGGCATGTAAAATAACTCCTGCGAGATAAAATTCCGGCACATCGGTGACGATCGCAGGCCTAAGTTGAAGTACTCTCCCATCGTTCCAGATCTATAAAACCAACCAGTAATTGAAATTGATGATCGGGATATTTTATATTTTAACGTCGTAGCTATTCAGTCTTAAATTTATTCTATAGATCCATCTTGTACTCGCCATCGCATGTAATGTAGCTAAGTTACATGTAGTTTAATTCTGTTTCAGTACCAGGGGAGTATTCTATCTGGAAACAGCCAGGTCGTCTCCATATGCTAAAGGTCCTTAGCTCGGTTCTCCATCACTTCCTCACAACATTATTCCTGATAAAGACTGTACATAATAAAAATAATGAAACAAAGTCCACCTTTATTTTTAATACCCAATCCATGTCGTTACTAGAGTCTCCTCCTTTCCACTAGACCAGCGTTTCTCAACCTATGGTCCAAGATGGTGCAGATGGTGCAGATGGTTCCCAGACATAATTAAAAAATATAAAGCAAGTGGAAAGTAAAATAAAGTTTTTTCAAACATTTCGTTATAATGACCTATAATTAATACCCCAAATATTAAGAATATAGGCCTTCTTTTAAAAAAGGGATGTAAAATTAGGGGTCCGTAAAATTTGTTAGACATTTTAGAGGTCCTCGGGTTCAAAAAGGTTGAGAAACGCTGCACTACACCATTTCAACCTCAATTTCGGAAAAAGTAATTTCAATTTCGGAAAAAGTAATTTCAAATTCGGAAAAGGTAATTTCAATTTCGGAAAAAGTAATCTCAATTTCGGAAAAGGTAATTTCAATTTCGGAAAAAGTAACTTCAATTTCGGAAATAGTAGTTTATTTTGGTACAATGTTCAAATAAACACATAGGCGTAACTTAAATGAATAGTTACATAGAATTTAACACTTTCAGTTTCCCAGAGGCATATCGTCCATACGCATAGCAGCAGGATAATGTTTCTGCACATGGTTGACAGCGCGAAGACACATTTGAGGGGTGATAATCTGTATTGCAGAATCAACAGTCCTCTCCAAGTGTTGAAGTCTGAATTCTTTCTGAGTTAGTAGCCTACACCAGCTGGATCCCCCCTCAATAGGATGTCTGTGGTCTCTCTGAGACGCTGCTTGATGGCTGACTTCATGGTACTCCAAATGTGTTCTATCGGATTCAGCATGCAACTGTAAGGGTCTAATCGACAAATTTCAACCCCCAGAAATTCATCTTGCCGCAATATTTCTTCGCAGCGGGAATGAGCTGGTGCATTATCTATAACAACGATGATGTCTTGCATGTTGTGTCCATTATTTGCTACAATTCTCAGACAATGCCTCAAAAACCTGCAGAAATCTTCCATTTTAAATACACCTCGTTTCCGTTGCCAAAACTCAAAGGCGGTTGAAGAAATACAGCCTGCTATATGAAGATTTGGTCCTTTGCTATTTGGTACCTTCACAATAGCTCGATCTCCACGCCGGGAACGTCCCATGCTTCTTCTACAATACAGGTTGAAATTTGTTTCGTCGATGAAAATCAAGTGTTTTTGTTGGCCTACATATTCAAGAACTTTTTCTACGTATGTTCTTCTTTTCAACTTGTTCTCGACAGAATTTACTCCTTCAGGAAGAAGACGTACTTGCTTATATAAAATTAAACGTCCATCAAGATATTTAGACACGGTCTGCTTCGATATTGTGATATGTCTTTCGTGTCTCAGACGTTCACAGATCACTTTTAAAGTGATCTGAGAATTTTCTTCAATTAATGCAATTATATAATCTATATCGTCTGCAGTCAAAATATAATGGCGCTTACCTCCTCGCTCTTTTCGAGGGATACAACCTTTTCTCAGCCAGTCATGTGCAGTTTTATATTTAACACCATTCGCCGCAGCCACTAATTTCCAATCTCCACCATTTTCTGCTTCCTTCAAAATTCGGTCACGACACTCGTCTGTTACCTTTTGGTAATTACCTCTCTGGTGACGAATAGCCCCTGCTCTTCTTTCCATATTTCAGAAAAGAACTTGCCTTTAATTTGTGAAAGTAATCTTAAGTCGAATTACTTGTTTACTCGTAACCATTGGAAACAGTAGCTTTCAATTATTTTAGAACTTAAAAATTACCAAGGCCCTCTTACATATACTTTACGTAATAATGTCATAGCCTAATTTTCATTTTTATGGCATGAAACAACTGAGAGCTACCGTAGAGTTACGAGAAAGTAAATGATTCGTTAATGCTGTACTGAAATAAAATTATGATTAAATTTCTAATCAAAGTTGAAAATTATTCCTGAAGTATGGAAAAAAAGAGTCTACTTAAATTCTATATATTTCAGTGAACAGTTATTGCTTTATGCATTCTATGTGGACTGCAGATTTGCTTTGCTTTATTAATCATTAACTTCATTTATATATAAAACAGTATTCTGATGTAAAGGACATTCCACTGGGAAGCTGAAGAGAGAGTGTTAATTCTGTGTAGTTCATAGAATATTGTTATATTAGCAATCATTATCCTGTTAGGAAGATTTAATTTTAATAACCATTAATTTAATTTAGGCCTCTGTGTTTATTTTAACACTGTTTCGAAATAAAGATTACTATTTCCGAAATTGAAATTACCTTTTCCGAAATTGAAGTTACTTTTTCCGAAATTGAAATTACTTTTTCCGAAATTGAAATTACCTTTTCCGAAATTGAAGTTACTTTTTCCGAAATTGAAATTACTTTTTCCGAAATTGAGGTTGAAAAGGTGTAGACTACTAACAAGGTCACTCATCGCCAACAACCAGGTCCATTCTTCTAATCCTATCCTCTCCAGTATAACAAATATATACGCTTATTACATGTGACGTAACAGCATCTTAATGACATCCATTATGATACAGAATTTCATTACATTACTGTTGTAGTATCAATTAATGTTGTACACGGAACAATCTTCAAGTACTGTATTGAAAACAGCAATTCATACTGCACAGTAAACAACCTTTATTTATGGGTAAAATAAAATCAATTCTGTTCGTGTTGATTTTAATATTATGCTAAATTGATTGTATTACACATACCGGTATATAGGGAAAATAAAAAAAAATACCAAAAGTAAGTTCTTATTTCGCGGATTATGGCGTTTGTGGTTTTGTTTACGAAATTCGCGATATTTCGGGGCTTACATTTGCTCGCAAATGGTACCTAACATCTTAATGTATCAAGCTATAATCTTGTATAATCTTGACATCAGAATATAAGCTTACCATTTTGTATTGGTTTTAATTAGGTAGTTTTCGAAGAAAAATCTACCTATTGCAATCGATACCATGTCATGATTTTCGAAAAATTCTTTTATATATATATATGTTATTTCTAGGCCCAATAGTTCGGACAAGTTCGTTAATGAGCAAAATTGGCCCAAAGGGGTGGTCGGGGGAGGGGGTTGAAATTTTGAAAACTTTATATCTCGGCCCCTATGAAGTATAGAGGGAAACTTTGTTTGAATAAATTAGAGTACTCCCTATGGAGTTCACACTGACACCAACGATTCGGGGGTTTTGGTGGTACGAGTGGGAGTGGGGGTGGGATGCAATTCGACATTTTTGAAACCACGTCTTGTGGGGTATAATTGAAAAGCTCTTGATGAGTACTCTACAAATCAATAACTAGTTTCTCGATAGCTCTCATTTAAGGCGAGATTTGAATGTTTGAAAAAGTGCTCTTTCTTTTTTTTTTTTGCAGTTATTATTGCGGGTTTGTCATGCTAAGGCTAAAGAAGAAGAGTGCTGCGCAGCGACAATAAAATAAACCAAAATCACTTCGAAATCTAACTCAGCCTGTAGGCCTGCCTAAAGGGATTTTTTATATACATTTCATTCTAATTTTCTTGTATCTGTCATATAAGACGACCCCGGATTTTCGGGGCCTCTTTTTATGATTCAACTATCGTCTTATCTGCGGAAATATATGGTATTTATGTTGAAAGCGCGACATCGAATTTCGGGGTCGGACACAATACTTTCTGTACCTATAGTCATAATATATATGGTACGGACAGGGGAAGTAAAAATCATATAAAATGGTCACCACGTCATGGTCCTACGCCGATCATTCCCTTAAGCATTATGATTCACTATATGAGTGATTCCAGCCTACACAATATCAGAGGATATCAATTAATATTAAGAGAATTTCCGTAGAATGATCAGTAAATTCATTCCAGATGTTTAATGTAGGATGTAGGCCTAGAACTTCCCTCGTCAAAATCATTTATTAATTTTATAATCACAATAATTACACTAATATTAAGGCAGAAGTTAAGTGTGGACTAAAATCAGTAAAGTTTGTTTTTATGCAATTCAGACACTTTTATCTTCGCGTCTTCTGTCCAGAAATCTAGAAATAAAAATTTGTAAGACAATTATCCAGCCGGTTGTATTATATGGATGTGAGACATGGTCGCTTACTCTTCGGAAAGAACATAATCTGATAGTGTTCGAAAACAGCGGGCTTAGGAAAATATTCGGACCTAAGAGAGATGAAAATGGGGACTGGGGGGGGGGGGGAAACTGCATAATGGCGAGCTTCATAACTTGCACTCTTCACCGATTATAGTAAGGGTAATTAAAAAACGGAGGATGAAATGGGCTGTACATGTTGCACGCATGAGGGAGGAAATATATAACTTATCCCAAAAAATATTGACTGGGAGACCTGAAGAGAAGAGACCTAGACAGAGATTGGAGGACAATATTAGAACAGATTTAAGGGAAGTAGGATTTGCGAGGGATGGTTGGATGGAGTTAGCCCAGAATAGGGTTGAATGGCGGGCTCATGTAAGCACGGGAATGAATCTCCGGGTTCTATAAAATAGATAATATTCCTTTAGCTCGCATAAGAATTGTCTAATGCCATTAAGTAGGTAAAGTAAGTAGTTTTTAGTAAATTTAAACTAATTTAGGGTTTTCAAGATTTGTAATTATTTTATTCATTTAGTGCTTTTCTCTTTGACATGGAACTTAATATTGCATTATAAACTTTTGTATTTACTTATAACAAATTCGCGATGGTGTAATTTGTCAACGTTGGAATGTTTGCCATCGAGTCCTAGATCTGGGGTTTGTAAACCGTTACATGTAATGAAGTAGGCTATTATATTTAGTGATGGGAGAATATCGAAAACTAGTATACTAGGAAATAACGGTTTCATTGTCCACTAATGGAATTAAACTTTAGTTTACCTCCAGCCTGGACTTAAAGCCGGAAGTGACCTATAAGCAGACAGTTGTGTAATAATTAATGCGTTAATAACAATGAAGCGCTTTTTATGTATTTATTCTTTATTTTTTGAGGCTGTAGCAGCACATGTGATACACAGTGAGTACAATAACTTCTTTTGGTAAAGTGTGAGATTTATGAAATCAATTTATTGTTATTTTACTTAAGTTCACGCCGAACTGGATATTGTTTTCTTTTTCTGCAGGTCTAGAATTCAGGTTAAATTAAACCACTAAGGATTATAAATCGAAGGCTTAGAATTAAGTGAGTAAGTGTACTAATTCCTTTCTTGCTTTGTTCATAAGTAAGGCAAATACAGGAATATCATAATTTATAGATACTTAAGGCTTTTATGTTAATATTAGTGTGTAATGGTAGGAGGTACATCCTTTGGCGAAAAACCTCTGTAACGCCAAGGGTGTTAATATTACGACACAAGAATAAATATAGTATAGTATAGTATAAATCGAAGGATGATATAACTTATATTATACCGCAAGCCCCGTGACAAGATTTTCGGGCTCCTGGACAACTAAGGGGTGCGGGCCTCTCTCATCTATTTCTCATACGGGAAAAATGAGAATAATTAATTATTTCGCTCCCAGTCAGACAATAATAAAACCAAGAAATGCCTATATATGGTGTGAAGTGGACGGGGCAATAATGTCGCTGACTCTCATTTGAGAAGTCACAATTCAAATTCTGTGACCAGCCCTTTTTCTGGGTTATCCCGATTCGTAAAAGCGAATGCCGAATTGGAGTTTAGGCCTACTCAACTCCCTGGGATATTTTGCATCTCTAATAAGTTATTTTTGGCCTGTTGTTGTTGTTATTATTATTATTATTATTATTATTATTTTTATTTTTATTTTTATTGACATTTAGGTAGGCTCGGCCTACGCCGGTAACATATTGGGCAGACTCGGCCTAAGCAAGGAGTCCCCCTCTTAACTATAAGATTGCCAACATCTACAAATATTTATTATTATTATTATTATTATTATTATTATTATTATTATTATTATTATTATTATAGAGTTGTTGTGTTGGTGGAGTTTAACCTCAGAAATGAGGAAATCGCTCAATAAATAATAATAATTATTATTATTAGACCTATTAGCAGCGGAATTATTATTATGCATATCGCCTGAGCGGATTAGTGGTTAGCGTTGCTGATTACGTATCCGGTGGTCTTGGTTCGATACACGGTACTTCCTCAGATTTTTCTGAGATATGTCTGGAACGGAGTGCACTCGGTCTCGTGATAAAGCAGTAGCGACATCATTCACGAAGATCATTATTAACGACTGTGAGAGTCGGCATGACGACCACATGCCACTGTTCTGCCAACTGCTCATTGTAGATGACACAGTGTCTATTGTTAGGATCTGTCCCTCATGGGATAAGGTGCCACGGAGTTATTAGTAGCTATTATTTTCGTCCATTCTAATAAAAGGTTTAACGTAGGTTCTGTTTGTAGCCTAAGCTGTTATATAGGCCAGGTTCGAATTTGATAAATAAACGATTTAAACTTTAAATTAATAATTAAATTTTGTATTTTGTTCGGAGTTATTGGATTATATGTACTATCGATTACTATCGATAATTTACATTTTATAGAAACGACATCTACATTTCGAGTATCGATTTTCACCTGTCTATTATCAATATCTCGAATTTCCAAACTTATCAAGTTATTTTACCATGGCGGAAAGAGACAAGTTTGTGGACGTGATTCTCGTATTCTCGTGAATAGTTTACAGTGAAGTGAGTTACATAGATGAATAAAGTATCATACCGTGATGAAGAATAGTGAAGAAGGCTTCTTGTAAGGGTTCTGATTCCAGGGCAGTTAAAATGGTAAGACAAATCAATGCAGTTTATTTGATACCGGTAGGCTAACAACGTTTTCAAATTAGTAGGCCTATTCTTATGTTTAAAAAGAATTCTGAACACTGTCCCTGATAATAACAAGAACCATCAGGATCAGATGTTTGTGGTAGTTTTTAATTAGGGCTTAAATAATATGTTATGTAGAATATAGTAACGAATATAATTAATATGCATTCATTGCTTATTCAAAACTGGATTCGCAATAGTACTGTAGGGAGATTTTTCAAGGTGCAGGTAAAGACTCCTTTCCCACGGAAAGAGGCTTGTACCTGGGCTAATAAATTCGGAGCCTGTCATAACACAGGACTCAGCTCTTTGAAAGAAGATTTTAGAACACAAAAGAGCATCAATAAAATAAAATGATACTTTAGTATTTGGTCGTAAAACCTAAGTTTGCGAAAGTGTAGTTTAAGCTTATAGATGTAAGATAAAGCACGCTTACTTGTTATGAGAGGAAGCAATGAAGTAATTTCACGTAATCTCTAAATTACGAATTAAATGCACGAGCATGACATCAGGAAGGCTTTAGCGAGAGAAAAGTAATTTATGTGTGAACTGTCGGTATTTTGCTAGTTCAAAGGACAGCGATATTATTGGCTAAGCCATGATTATGACAATAGCCACTAATATCGTTTAATATATAAGTAACCAATCACAGTTCAGTAAGGGCGTGTATTTTCATGTCAAAATACTCAGATAGTTTTGATTTTCATGGAGTGAAGATATCACTCTGATACTCGACTTAGATCGAGAGGGATGTAGACTCTGTTACTCGATTTCGATCGAGAGGGATGTAGACTCGCTTACTTGATTTCGACACGAGAAGGATCAAAGGTTAGGATAGTATTAACGTAAAGAAATTAAGTGTTGTCTAGGAAACGGGAGCATATGACTGCCCCGTGTAGCATGCCAGTAAAGTATATGTAGAATATAGAAGTATATCACAAGGTATACAGTGTGGTAGGCTCGATGTGGCCTAAGTTTAGCTAGATACCTGATCCAGTAAACTAATCGTCATTTACATCGTAACTTGGGGTCACCATGGGAGCGATTTCCAGGATGGATTTAACAGTGTATTGTGACTCAGTGTAATTTTATCTGGTGAACAAATAAACCACGAATATTTTGGTTATGGTAAAATATAAAACCTGTGTATTAATTCATGTTAGAACCTTATCCAAGCCAAGTGTCGTCTGTCTGCTCTGAGAGAAGGATGTCCTGTGTTCGATGACCGGCTGGCAGCTTGGGATAGCGGTAAGACAAATAAATTCGCTATGTAATTGCATGGCTGGCGCCCAGATAAAGCTTAACCCCAATAGAACTGCTACGAAATGAGGCTCAACAGTGAGGAGTTAAGAAAACCGCTATAAAATGGTGCCCAACAGTGAGGCCGAAATAACTACTATAAAATCGCACGACAACGAGGATAATACGAGCACCAGATATAAAATGGTTTCCCAAGGCCTGGGGCTCGACTTGCTATAAAATAATTCAACAGTGAGGCGACGACAAACTACTAGGAATAAAGAAACCAGTTACAACTGATTGACCAACTGGGACGAAAAAAATGGGAGAGGATCGACGAAATTTAAGCACCATGCTTGAAGTGAACCACAGTTGAGAAACAATCCTCACAGCAAAGAAGGAAGACCCAGAAGACAGCGGCAACGGCGGAGAAAAACAAAATACCAGGGGAATTTAAGAAGAATGAAGACACCAGGAAAATCAACAATGAACGAAGAGGAGCGTGGTATGACGGAAGCATCGGGGGACAGCACAAATCAAAGATAAGATCCTAAATACATATGTGTGTTGATATCTCTTAAATAAATAAATAAGTAATAAAATAAATAATAATAATAACAGTCTTTTGAAGAAAGTTTTTTTTTATTGCAGATAAAGTTATTCAATAAAGAATCAATTATTGGAATATAAAATCAAAGTACATTGAAATTAAAATAAATTTAGACAGGCTGAAAATTTAAGACAGCTCTGTAGATATCAACACTCAAAATTATTTGGCGAGAACATTATAGGGAAAATTGTAAAGATTGTATCTGTATGTTGTGTTGCATGGTTTTTTTTTGTGTTGTGTTGTTTGTTATAAACAAGGCTGAGTAAGTACAGGTATATGAAACTTAGAAGCGGGCATTGTATAAAAGTGAATATGGAGCAGGATTCAGATCTCGGGAGAGGGCAGAATTCTTTCAGCCAGGAGCTGGATAGTAATATTGAAAATATGGATAGGGTTCCAGGAACCGATTCTTCAGAAAGTAGGACACCTGACGGGGGTGAGTTTGTTGAACAGGCAATTAGGACAGCTGGGGAAGTTATTGAAAGCGAGATTAGTGCTAGCAATGACCTAGAAAGAGATTCTGGAGACCCTGTAATAAATACTAATGATATCATGCCAACAGATGTAAAGTCTATGTTTGCTCACCTGTTAGGGGAAATGAGGGCTCAGTCCACGGAAATGAAAAATGCAAATAATAAAATCGAAGCTGTAAGCCAACAATCTAAGGAGACAAATAATAAAATTGAAGCGAGTAGTGAACAGGCTAAGAGTAATTATGAGAAACTAGAGCGGAAAATTACGCAGGCTAGTAGGGAAACAGAGCAGAAAATTACGCAGGCTAGTAGGGAGACAGAGCAGAAAATTATGCAGGCTAGTAGGGAAACAGATGAGAAATTTCAGAGAATGTTAGAGAAATTAGATGAAAAAATAGGCGTTCAAGACAAGAAATGCAAAGAGAGAGTCAGACATGAAATTAAAATAGTTGAGGAAGAGATAAATAAAACTGAGGCCAGGGTGAATAAAAATGTAGAAACGAAAGTAGATAACCTTAAGGGAGAGATCATGAATAAATTATGTGAGGTAGGTTCAGGCATCGAGAAGGTCAAGGATAAAACAGCTGAGCTATCTAAAAAGGTACTAGAGGCAGAAAAGGCCATAAAAGGATCTAGACAGGAAATGCAGGCAGAAGTAATGATAAAAGTTAAGCAGATTGAGGATAAATTGGATAAGGATGTTGCAGGAATAAGTAAGGAGATATCATGTATATCGAGGGAGGCGTGTAGTGTAAGGTCAAGGGAAAGTAGTGTCCAGAATGACGTCATATGGGGTGATCATGCTGTAATTCAGAGTGAGGAAAATAACGTCACGAGAGGGTCAAATGAAAATATGACCAACGGGAACATGTTTATGGCAGGCCCAAGTTCTGACGTCATGCAGGTTACTGCTGGACCAAATGAGAGTTCAGGGATGGTTGCAGGCGGCATTGATAAGACTCACGTAAATAGTGTATTGTTCAACGAAGTCACTTTACCTTTCTACGCAGAAAATGCTAGTCAGACACCGCAAGCTTTTTTGAGAAGTTTGGACGAGTATTTTTTCCTAAAACACGTACCAGAGCAATATAAAATGCTTATGATTTCGCGGGCATTACGTCACAAGGCGAAAGATTGGTTTGACTTGACAATAGGCCCAAGCTGCACGTACGAAAGATTCAAGGAATTGTTTTTAGACCGGTATTGGGGAGAGAACAAGAAAGCAGAAGTCAGGATTGAACTGTATAATGGACGTTATAAGCATGCGGGGAATACTTCATTAGTAGATTACTTTGTAACCATGGTCGGACGGGCGAGATTGCTCGAGCCTTGTTTAAACGAGAAATCGATTATACAGTTAATTCAAAGGCATTTTGAGCCGGAGGTTCACAATGTCCTCGCTGTAGCTAATTTAACGACATATAGTCGTGCCATTGAAGTCTTGTCTAGTTTCGATGCGAGTGCAAGGCGTGACAGTGGGGAGAATAGATTTAACAGGCCGAGGGATACGAACTCAGGACCTAGGAACAGGACGGATGGAGACGGTAGGAATAATGGTCCGTATTACCCTTCACGAAATATGGACAGGAACCGAGGGGTGAATCACGGTAACCAGTTCAGGGGGCCGAATCGTGGACAGAATGAAAACAATAACAATAACACTAGGGAAAGGCAAGTGAATAATATTGAGTTTTCAGACGGCGTACCCTATGTCAGGAGGAATAATGGAAGTTTTCGTGGAAGAGGGGGAGGATTTCGTGGAAACAACAGAAATGCGAGCCAGCATGGCCAAGAAAACGCATTGTCTGAAAATAACCAGTTGGACGAGGCGGATTTAAACCCGCAGGCAACGGTACACAACTCGAGGAGCGTAAACACGGATGAAAGCGGTCAGTACAGGAGGGGTGAGGAGGAGTTAACCCAATAACAGTAAATATGTTACAAATATACCCTGTAAAACATAAAGCCAGATGAATACATTTGCCGTAGGAATAATGGAGACGAGGATGCTAAACAAAATAAATGCATAACAGAAAAGAAAAGAAATTAAACATTTAAATGCAAAGAATATTTAAACAAAAATAATAATATTAATGGTGAGCAAAAGTAGGAAGGCGTAAATGTACTTTATACGATTGATAACCAAAGAATGCTAAATATGGACATAGAAAAAAATGTCAATGTATGTTTTCTACCAGTTAAATTCCAGTATAAAATCTGATACCAGAATACGATTTTTGCTAGTCTGAAAGCAGAATTAAGTTTAAAGAAATAATGTCACATTGCTGAACAAAGAAGGAATTATGATACGCGTACCGTTTGTGAAAGAGAATTATGCAGTCAAAGATGATAGAAGCTCTGAGAAAGAAGTTACCGTGTTATACGATGAAGTTATTATTGAGGGCGGAGAGGCAGCGGAATGCGCCCACGCGAAGGTTTATTCAGGCAGCGGAGTCAGTGAACGCGCTAGCCAAGATAAGATGAAGTTTATTTAGACAGTGAAGTCATAGAACTCGCTAGTCGTTTTTGAAGAAGTAGGGGAGATAAATAATCTCGGAGATAGTGGGGAAAAAAAAGTAACGGACAGATGAGCGACTTTTGGATGAATGCATCTTTGAATTAAACAAGGTACCGCAGAAATATTGAATTTAGAGGGAATAGATGTGACAAGTTGGAAATAAATATTGAGGAAGTCTTATGAAATCGCGTGTCAGACATTACATTAAATAGCTGGTCAGAGGAATTTATATAGATTGTTATCAAAGAAGGAGATTTTTAAATAAGCAAGTTGGTTCGTCAATCAGTATACAAATCAGACGCGAAATGCATTAAGTAAATGCAGGATGGTACATTCAAGATATGAATAATTAGCATACTTATATAAAAAAAAAATAAAGTATTAAACAGTAAGAGACGTGAGGATAAAGTATTTTGAAGAATTTTATAGAATTGAGATAAAAACAAAGATACAAAGCTGCAAGTCATTGTGGAAGAATAAGATAAGAAGTATTGATTGTTATGCACGGCGGTGTTTGAAGGAAGAATATTTTGTGAGAAATAAATGTTTTAGAGGGAGATATTAAATTAAAGTAATAAATTTACGGCATATGCTTTTTCATGGTGGTTAGTGGGTCACACGTGACATTACAGGAAGTTTGTAAGAATAAATTGATTAGATATGCGTCGAGAAGGAAGCGATAAAAGAGGAAGTTTCAAGTGATAGTCAGAATATGATATTACGATAGAGGGAGATTCCAGGTCAATTAATAGATGATTGATTGTTATGAAAAGAGTATTCATGATAGAATAATTATTCATGAAGGTTATGATGTCACGATAGAGGCTTTCGACCCTAAAAAGAACCGAACCGTAGGTCGATTCAATCTTTCACTTTTGAAGAAGTATAAAGAATAAGAATACCCCATGTGAGTCTTGTTAAAAACCTAAATGCAATCATTCCAAGTTAAATTGTAGATATTATTGCAACTGTCATATTTTTGTGTAAGGTAAACATGTTTGCTGAAATAATGGTAACATATGTGTGAGTTGTATAAGTGATATGGAAACAGGACAGCTGGTCGATCAAATTCCAATGCAAAGTTTTCATATTATCTTATTAGTGGAAAGTGTAAATAAATGTAGCATCTCACAGACGTAACGTCCTACTTCGGCGCTGTGATGAGTGTGAGAAAAGAAAAAAAATATATATATGAATAAATGAGTCGTGTGTGTCGTACACGAAATAAAAAGGAGGTTTAAATGAAACATTTGCGTGAGTAAAATGCTGTGTTTGTATGAGTGAAGAAATGTTTGCATGTTATTGGTGTAAGAGTATTTACTGTCATAATGTTAACGTAATAGGTGATGAACCTTTTTCAAGGGTAAGGAGAAGGGTGAACATGCAGGTAGAATGTTGCAGATGACAGGAGTAAACACGGGTTTGTTTTGTAAACACTGTGTAGACCCAGCTGTTTTTACAACTGTGAATGAAGAGGGTCATTGATACTTTTCTAGTAAGTTTCGGGAGATGCGAGAAATACCATCTTAAGTAATCAGAGTATACACTCAGACTATTAAATTTGTATTCCTCGGGGCACTTGTGGTAGTTTTTAATTAGGGCTTAAATAATATGTTATGTAGAATATAGTAACGAATATAATTAATATGCATTCATTGCTTATTCAAAACTGGATTCGCAATAGTACTGTAGGGAGATTTTTCAAGGTGCAGGTAAAGACTCCTTTCCCACGGAAAGAGGCTTGTACCTGGGCTAATAAATTCGGAGCCTGTCATAACACAGGACTCAGCTCTTTGAAAGAAGATTTTAGAACACAAAAGAGCATCAATAAAATAAAATGATACTTTAGTATTTGGTCGTAAAACCTAAGTTTGCGAAAGTGTAGTTTAAGCTTATAGATGTAAGATAAAGCACGCTTACTTGTTATGAGAGGAAGCAATGAAGTAATTTCACGTAATCTCTAAATTACGAATTAAATGCACGAGCATGACATCAGGAAGGCTTTAGCGAGAGAAAAGTAATTTATGTGTGAACTGTCGGTATTTTGCTAGTTCAAAGGACAGCGATATTATTGGCTAAGCCATGATTATGACAATAGCCACTAATATCGTTTAATATATAAGTAACCAATCACAGTTCAGTAAGGGCGTGTATTTTCATGTCAAAATACTCAGATAGTTTTGATTTTCATGGAGTGAAGATATCACTCTGATACTCGACTTAGATCGAGAGGGATGTAGACTCTGTTACTCGATTTCGATCGAGAGGGATGTAGACTCGCTTACTTGATTTCGACACGAGAAGGATCAAAGGTTAGGATAGTATTAACGTAAAGAAATTAAGTGTTGTCTAGGAAACGGGAGCATATGACTGCCCCGTGTAGCATGCCAGTAAAGTATATGTAGAATATAGAAGTATATCACAAGGTATACAGTGTGGTAGGCTCGATGTGGCCTAAGTTTAGCTAGATACCTGATCCAGTAAACTAATCGTCATTTACATCGTAACTTGGGGTCACCATGGGAGCGATTTCCAGGATGGATTTAACAGTGTATTGTGACTCAGTGTAATTTTATCTGGTGAACAAATAAACCACGAATATTTTGGTTATGGTAAAATATAAAACCTGTGTATTAATTCATGTTAGAACCTTATCCAAGCCAAGTGTCGTCTGTCTGCTCTGAGAGAAGGATGTCCTGTGTTCGATGACCGGCTGGCAGCTTGGGATAGCGGTAAGACAAATAAATTCGCTATGTAATTGCATGGCTGGCGCCCAGATAAAGCTTAACCCCAATAGAACTGCTACGAAATGAGGCTCAACAGTGAGGAGTTAAGAAAACCGCTATATGTTGTCTTGGTGAGGATGAATGCCCTGTCTGTCTGATGGCAGGCCCATGGGATGGTGACTAACAAGGTAGTAAGTTAAGACTCATTCACGGCTCCAACAGACAAATTTTGCCCTTGCTTTCGTGGTATGGGGATGAATAGACAACACAACATCCAATCTTAAGCCCAGGAAGAAAATGTTCTATTACCAGTTGTGGCTCGTAGCTTAAAATGGTGTGCTGCATATACCATTTAATAGGCCTAAATTTAAAATAAAGAAAATATTTTTGGGAAAAAATAGTTTTAGTTCCTGCACTAGGCTCTTCCCATCAACTTACTAATGGGACCCGCCTGAGATGGAGGGGTTTAGGGTGGGGAGCAATAAATTATAAATAGGGAGACGTCTTGGAGGAGACATGTGAAATACTAGCAATGCCATCTACTACGCAAAAGCTGAAACTATGAAAAAATTAATTTATTTATTCTTCCTTTATTCTCTTCTTCTCTTCCTTTTCCTCTCTCTTTCTCTCACCTTCTCTTCACCTTACCTTGAGTGTATTCTTAATGATCAAATTATCAAATATTTTGAAAATGAAAATCTTTTCTCAAATTGTCAGTTTGGATTCCGCAAGGGTCGATGTACTAGTGATGCTGTTATTAACCTGGTGTATGACTGCCTATCAGGACTTAACAAGAAAGAATCTACATGGTGTAAAATGTATGATTTTTCAAGAGCCTTTGACACTATCTCACATGTGACTCTAGCTGATAAATTGAGATTTTATGGTTTTAGTGATGAAGCTCTTAACTTAATTCAGTCATATCTATCTGGAAGACTGCAATGTGTTCACTTCAATGGTATGCAATCACAGTTTAAGTCTATCAAACATGGTGTACCACAGGGTTCTATATTGGGCCCTATTTTATTTATTATTTATATAAATGATTTGCCTAGTGTCTTGTCTGTCTATAATAACACATCTAAAGATTTCCTAAATTCGTATCTCTATGCAGATGATCTGGCTCTGACTTCTGTAACTGACTGTGACCTCAACACCTTAAATCTCTTAAAAGTTAGTGATGATATTGTTCTAGATTGGACTGCAGCTAATTCTCTATATGTTAATGACTCTAAAGTTACTGACTTGAAATTCACTTTTGATAGGAAACATCAGTACTTCTATAAGGATGCTAAATTTCTTGGCATCGTCCTCCAAGGAGGTTTAAATTGGTCATCTCATGTTGTATTAATCTCTAATAAGATTGCCAGAGGCATATTTGTGCTTCGCAGACTGCAAAAATATGTGACTAGAGAGGTATTAATTTCTGCATACTATGCTTATGTTCATAGCCATTTAACTTATGGTACTCTACTTTGGGGTAATTGTAGTTCTGCACTTAACATCTTCAAATTACAGAAGAAGGCTTTAAGGATAATCTATGGTGCTGATTGGAAAGCCCACTGTAAACCTCTTTTCATCTCATCTGGTATTCTCAGCCTACCATCTATATATATTTTACAGTGCTTGTTATATGTCAAGAGTAATTCTGATAACTTTAAAACTTATTCTGATGTACATACCTTTGGCACCAGAAATCGCAATAACATTTTACAGGATCAATGCTTGTTTGCAACAACCAAACATAATTTTAGGTACATGTCAGTGAAAATGTTTAATTCTCTTCCGGTTGCTACTAGAAATTTAACTTTTAAACACTTTAAAGGCTTAGTACTGATGAAACTAAAACAAATCTGCTTCTACAAAAATGATGAATTTTTTGAGGTAGCCAAAAACTTTAAATAATCTTTCAGTACCTACTATTTGACCTACACATTGCACTTTTTATTTATTTATTTATTGTTTTGTAGTGTTGTATTGATCCTGTATTTCTTTGTATTTCTTTGTATCTCTTTATATTTCAATGTATGTATTTCTAATATTATTCTTGTACCCTTGTACTATAATAGTTTGTTATATTGTATCCTATACCGCAGAACTGCGGTCAAAATGGATTAAATGAATATGAATATGAATATGAATACCTACCAGTTTGGGACTTACTCCTAACCTTAGATTTTACACATCGACTGATACACGAACCTGGGACCACTAGCATCATAGTTAACCACTGCGTCACGAGTGATTGCAGAGCAGTGAAGGGAAAATTCATCTATTTAACTGTAGAGAACTTTAATACATGAGAAATAGCTGTTTTGGTGCAAGGGTCTTTTTTTAAAAATGTGAAATCATATGTTGGATCTGAAAAGAGAAGTTTTGGGGCAAGGGTTGTTTTTGCTGCAGTAATTAAATTGCCTTTCAGGTATTTTTGGTATGGTGCAAAGGCCACTTTTGTAATGCTGGTGCAAGGGTCATTTTCGTAACTCTGGTGATTTTTTATATTTTTATGTGCATATGATGAAGGGTACAATAGTGAGCTGCAGTGCCGGCATTGAGCAGTGAGCAGGTTAATAGTCGGGATGGGGGAAGTAGGCAGTGGCATGCGCAAGGCTCGGTAGCCAGGGGAAGCAGGGCCGGTGGGCTAGAGTGGATGGAGCTTCACTGGTGTATGACTTGAAACTATTTTTTGCCTATTTTTTTAGCTTACTACATAATGAAGGCAGTTTTTTTAAGTTTTATTTATATGATGATGATGAAGTGTTCAGTCCAGAGGTCGGTCCTGCTCTGAGGCAAGACCGAGCCATGGGGGGATACCCACGGCCTGACCGAGGGACAACAGGCTAGATGGTATCGTGTAGGGTGGGCAGGACCTATCGTGAGATGGGGATGAGGACACAACACCCAGTCCTGAGACAGGAAGGAAACTTTACATTTCTGTAAAATCCCCGACCTGGAAGGGAATCAAACCCTGGGCCGCCCAGGTGGCTGGCAGTCATGATACCAACTCACCCATTGTGCCGGGCTATTATTTATATGGCCTATTAAAATTAAAATGATTCAACATTGATATTAACCCTGTCTTAATATCCACCACACGACACATCAACCTACAATAGTGACTTTTCTCATAGAGCTTTCCCATCCCATAACATAATCAGAGCTGGGAAGTTGGAAACCCCAGCAGAGCATGGGCAGTGGAAGTTTCACAGTAATCATGAGTGAGATCATCGCAGCTGAAACTAATTCAGCACTCGACACTGTAGTTTCTAATTATCCTAGGGAGAGCGCTACAAAATATATTTTTGTCCATTTTGTTTGCATGACTGAGCCTTGCATTCAAAAAGAATAGAAGTAATGTTAGTGCAGTTTTAACACACAATCATTGGCCACCCCCTGTCTTTTACTGAAAAATCCCCGACCTGGCTGGGAATCAATCCCAAGCCACCAGGGTGGAAGGTAGCTATACAACGGATATTGTTTTGATAACTTACCCTAGAATGATTGCTGCATGGCAGTACAGTAATCTTTCTTATCTGAATACTGTAGGCCTGCTGCATGTAGGCCTAACTTGTTTGTAATGAAGTACATCTTAGTTGCCATTATGGACGTTAGTTTTGATTTACTTTCAATCATTAGCTATTACATATAGAAAAAAGGAACAGCTAGATACTTTTACTACCTAACTTACTAAGATTTGTTTGTATATAGACTTTAGGAAAAGCTATTCCTCTTAGCAAAAATATAGTGTTGGCAATGATTAGATTTGCCTTGAAGCCTTAGAATAAACTATGAAATGTATGCATCAAGTGTAGTATAGAACTCTACTTTGTAGGTTTTACTACGAAAAATTGTATCATGCATCATTCGTGGCTTCGATTGCTTAGTTAATGGTTGATGGTAATTTGCATGGCTGCATTTTTAGAAATAAGAGATAAAGGAGGTATAAAGAGAGAAGAGCGCCATCAGTTACAGAAAACAGATGAAAAATAATGAAAATTATGGTTAATGCTTTCTCGTCACAATCACAATCATGCTCAGCATTCTGTTAATAACCAATAGTAACAGAAATCCCGAAGGGCACAAAATTGATTATTATCGGAAAGTAAAACCTACGGTATGCTAGCATTCCCTTCATAGGAGAAGATTTGTGTTTATAAAAATGATATGAAGTTTATGCTTTTATTTTTACCTTTTCGTATAGCCTATAGGTAAAGTAAGAGCATTGACTACGATTTTATGCATACCGACCAATATTTGACAATTTAGAAGTCAATGCAAAAATGCTCCTTGCATAGTACTTCTCGATAACACATGAAAATTCGCACAAGTTTTATCTCCAGATTTTGCAACCTTCCTCTCTAGTTGAGGTGATTAAAACAACAGGTTATAGAGCTGGTGATAACCTGGAAGTAGTTTGAATCATGGATACTGGTAGGCCTACTGCAAAAACTTTAAGAGAGCCAACTATGACCCCCCCTCCCCATTATATGTGCAATGTTCTGAAATGTATTTCTACATTATGCAGAGCAGCAAAATAAAGTTTAAAAAAAATAAAGTTTCAAGTATTGCAGGATGTTCCATTCAAGTGCAAGAAAAACCTAAGTAGCATGGACAATCATTGTAAAGGTTTACCTTTTGTTTTCAAGGTCACATCTCAATCAACTCGTCAATAGAGTATGCTGATCTTAACAAGGTATTAGTGCCATGGCTGTTTATTCCCAGCAATAGAGTTGACCCTTACCTTAGTGATGAAACTGTGCCAAAATATAATGGAGACATTACTAAAGATGTGAAGTTCAATTTGTACACGAGGTATGTAATAAATTAATAATGTCATTTGCTGTAATGAAGGACTTAGATCAATTAGGGTATATTAAATTTAGTTATGAATTTCCTTTTCTGAGTGAGCACCCCCAATAAGTTTTATAAGCCAGCGCCTGTGTTATTCTTTATGACTGAAATAAAAATATAAATTAGGTACAGTAGAGTCCCGCTATTTCGAAGTAGGCTAATTGGGACCGAACACCATTCGGTTTAGTGGGAATTCGGAATAGGTGGATTTCATGAATAATATCAATGTATTGACTTGTTAAGGTGTAAATTAAGTGCCAGCGTTCTTTCCAATTTGGTTTCAGGCATTTTCATCAAGCTTAGGCTCTATGTATGTCTCTATTTAACTTCTTTGTATAACAATAAATGTAGGCTACTTTTTTCACAAACATCTTTTTAATTTCTCCTGTTTTTAAGTTTAAAAAATCGGTATTTTTTTCTGAACTCTGTTTGGAATAGGCAGATTTTTGAAATAGCGGTGTTCGGAATAGTGGGACTGTACTGTAATTGTAAAACATTAGCTTAAATAATTCTGAATGTAGAGAATTCTTGTGTTGGCGCCTTCTAGATGCCACGCGATCGATGATGGTTATGATCCAGAATGGAGTATGACCAGTAGAGGATTAATATATATGATAATTCATTAATTTAATGATATAGTTACTATACCAGTATTCATTTTTAGATGTGTTAGTTATTCATTTTAAATTCTTTTGTCACTTAATTATTCTTTTACTATTTCAGACATAATCAGTATTTCCCAAAAAGGCTGTATGTGAACAATGTGAAATCATTGAAGGAATCTACATTCAACCACAATCATCTTACAAAGATTATAATCCATGGATTTACTAATGATGGTTCAAGTCCAGTAATTATAGAAGCCAAAAATGGTATGTTTATTTTTGGAGAATTCTTTTTTTTTGTAATTTTTATTATTAACAAATACTGAATTGCATTTGATTTTAATATTTACTGAAGATTCAGTATTTATAATTATAGTGAAAACTCATTAATATGAATTTTAAGGGACTGAAGTGTTAACAGTTTATGTTAAAAAAAATTTGTCCCAACCAGGGAATACGATTTTAGTATTTCTGCATTTAGTAATTTACCAGCAGGTGCCCATGGCTTTGCTCACGATAATTAATTCGAAAAATAAAAATTAAGAGCAAAACTTCATATTTATTAACACTTGCACACGAAACATTCAAACAGTTAAAAATTCTGCTTTGGAGTGCATTCCACGAGTAGAAAGCGCAGCTTGGCAAAAACGACCTCGGATTTGAGTTCCCTGGCTCATAAAACCCCTGCATAGTGAGTTTCATCCAAATTGATGCTTTTATTTCCAACAAAAAAAGGCAAAGCCACCTGCAATTGATTTGACAATTGAAATGTATTACTGAAAACCGATGCTTCGATACTTAAAAAATTTACGTTTTCTGCCGATTTCGCTCGTAACTCGCAAACGAAAGCTAAAATTAAAAATCCGGCTATGAGGTGCATGTTGCCACCCTTCAGTCTATTTATGTTTAAAATTTCAAATCTCTGCATGCAGTAGAATTTTCTGGGCATCGTGCACAGACAAACACTTCCTCTAAATTATGCTTCCATAGAAAACACTGCATACTACAGTATTGTTTCATTTGTTACTTCTGCAGCTTATCTCATGAAAGGAGACTTCAATGTGATCGGAGTAGACTGGGGTCTGTTGTCCCAAGGCCCCTGGAGTGATTTGAAGCAGTACATTGCAGCTTGTAAGAATGCCAAATTGGTTGGAAAGCATCTTGCTGAACTTGTGGAGTTCCTTGTGGAACACGGTGGAGTCAGTCCTGCAGACATCCATGTGATAGGTCACAGCCTGGGTGGACATGTGGCAGGATTTACAGGCAGTTCCATGAAAACGGGAAAGATAGGCAGAATCACAGGTACATATCAATTCTAGAGCGGTAAGGAAAAAGCGAATAAGTCAAAATACGAAAGTTGTAGGGGAGACAAATAAACATTTATTTCCACAGCACTGTTATAATATTAAGTTCAGTCCACCGGATATTTTTACACAGTATCTTATACTATGTAAAAATATCTGGGTGGACTATTCTAAATAGTGTAACAATGCTGTAGAAATAAATTGTTTTTGGTCTTTCCTGAAACTTTGGTATTTTGACTTATTCACTTTTCCCTATCACTCTAGAATTAACACATTCCTTTATTAAGTAACTGTCTTTACATGTTTGTTGATTAAGACATAGGCAAAAGAATTTATTTATCTACATATTGTTGTGATAAGCATGGATGAGAACAGGGGTGATATATCTCAAAGGATTAAGGAAAGACAGAGAGGAAGGTTGTATATTATGTAGTAAAGAGGAAGGAATATCACACTACTTATAGTCCTTTCACATTCGCCAGAGGTTTAAAGGCCAAACGTAGCATGCCTATGATACCCCCACTTACCGTGCTCATATGACATCATACCCCTCCAATGCCAGTCACATGACAAGCCAGTAGGGAGTTCCCCCTTGGTGTCGTATGAGTGTGTGCGACAGCACAGCTCCTCTGCGCAAAGGGGAATACTGTTGACTGCTGATCAGTGGGGGCATATTAGACAAGAGAAGTTGTGGCCTTGAAACCTCTGGCGAATGTGAAAGCACTATAACAGAATGTGAAGGGGTAAGAAGGTGAAGAGAAGAAATTTGGGAGACAAAGTGTGAAAATTTTCATAACGAGATAATAGTCATTAAGATGTTGAAATTCAGAGGAGAAGAAAATATGAGGAATATTGGGGAGTATTTAGGGAAAATGAGAGAGAAGTGGATGAGGAAAATTAAGAAGTAGATTAAGAGCAAAATAATCAGGAAAGGTGTGGTAAATTAACCAGAATCCCCAATCATACATAAATTTTATCTTTGGAAATATACCAGCTTTTGTAAACTTCCATTTTGAGTACTGCAGCACATGGCATTAAAATCAGAAAATTGATCATTTTAAAGTCAACATGTTCCCCCCTTGATTCTTTATATGATGTTAATTTCTGGTTTACTGTGACAGGTTTGGATGTAGCATCACCAGGATTTGAAGGAAGGAAACCAAGCGAGCGACTTGACGCTAGTGATGCTATAGTTGTTGATTCCATACACACAGGTGCTGGTCTGCCTGGCCTGGGTATGATGCAGCCACATGCTCATGTTGACTTCTATCCCAATGGTGGATCATGGATCTTGCAAGGATGCATCAGTGGCAGTAAGTAGATACTAGCTTTTTTGCACGACGTAACTAATTAGTGGTACTTACGAATATTGTTGTCGTGGATCGTAACTTGACATTCCCGCACGCAATCTGGTTGCTATGAAAACAAAAGAAGTCTCTGTGCAGTAAAAATTACAAAAAGCACAAGTGCCGTAAGTAAAATCATCATAATACAAGACTTTATGGAAGACCGGAACCAAGGCCCCCTAGTTTGTGGCGACTTTAACAGGACAAATATTCAGTCCCCATAACAACCAACACATGCAAATCACTTTCTGAAATATAACAACTATCTTCAATAATGTATATACAGCTAATATCTCAATTAATATAATTAAATTGATATAAATAATCATTGTGCAAAAAATAGCATGCAATACTCGTGCCGTAACCGCATAACGGATCTCGGAAATTGAAAAAACTCTTTCCTCGATCCGTATGCACCGCTTATGGCACTTGTATCGCAATATACTATTACACACAGTTTTACCTGTGTAAAATTCCTTTACATGAGTTCAGTATGTATGCTCTTTGTGAATACAGTGAAACACATTTCATCCAATCTGTCCCATTTATCACTGTCATATTAATATAAATGAATTAATTGAAAATTTAAAGTGTTAATTTGTAATTACACTTTATTATACAGTGCATTTCACTTAACCCTGCAGTGCTCGCGTGGCGTCTGACAGACGCCAGACCAGATTCATTTCACTATATCTAGAATACCTATGAGGCCATTGTGCTGACCTGCCATCTACCTTTCGGTCAACTACTCTTAAATAACATATCCAAACGGCAACCCTCCAGTTTTCACCTAGCAACGGTGGGGTGAAGTTATTGTTGCGAAAATGTAGATGGCGTCTGTGAGACGCCGCGCGAGCTTTACTGTTACAAGGTAAGTTACTGGTTTAAAATAAATTTCTTGCAGAAACTAGTGATCATAAACCTACAATACCAATCTTTTCTATGGAAATTATTTATCTTTAGGCTTGGCAATGAGTGGAAAGGAGAAGAAATAGCATAATCTTTCTGATCCAAATGATTGGAAGATAGTGCAAAGTTGCTAGAAGAAGAAGAAGATGATGTTGAACTTGATTCCGATAGTGATCCTAAAGAAAACATTTCGGAGTCTAGAAGTGAGTCAACGGACACTGGACAAGAAGCAGATGATGATGATAATGATTGTAGTGAATGTGATAGGCCTAAATATTTCGTAGGGCGGGACAAAGTTTCTAAATGGAATAAGAAGAGATCAGTAACTAGTAGTAAAAGTTGTTATACCTATAGTCTTAGGACAATAATATTTTAAAATTATTTTAAAATTGTTACATGCCTAACAACATTGTTTTATTATTAATTAATTGAAGTCATAATGTGCTAACAGTGATTTGTGTCCAATATGGTTAGTTAAATGCTCATTTTCAATAAATTGACTTAATACACATATTTTTAATTAAGCAATGCACGCAAAACATGTCCAATAATATTAAATAAACTACGACAACCCTCAATAAACAAAATGAACACTCAAAACAACATAAAACAATAGAAACAACGTAAAACATGAACGGCGTCTCTCAGACGCCGCGCGAGCTTCTATATCCTGAAACAGCGCGCTAGCACTGCAGGGTTAAGAGTTGGCCAATCAAGTGGGTTTCTGCTTCACGGCGGTCACAACTCTAACTCCCAAGTGATTGGGTGAAATATCTATGCAAATAAAGCTGCTAACAGTGTAATGATTCAGGTTCTCACGATTACAGTTAAAATTACAATGAAATTAACCACGTACCCCACCACAAGAGATGTTGGAAATGCCCTCCTCTTGCATCCACACAACACTGGCACCTTTTTTAGGAAATTTTGTTCCATGCGCATAAGTTCAGCTTCCAAGATAGAATTAATTTCTCTTGTGATATTGTCATTAACTTCTTTTAATGTATGGGGGCTTAAACTTGACACTTTATTTTTCATTTTCCTCCATAAATGATAAGTCATATACTGTCTGTGAATAACGCCATTGAAAAAAAGAAAAAAAGCACTTAAAAATGAAACATTGAACTTTGACTGTCACAGCTTTTGAGGATGTGTTACAATAAAAGTCACCTTTCTTTTTTACTATTGTATACTGTAACTTGAAAATGGGATTTTGTTCTATTACAAAACAAATTGATTTTACCTTTTTTGGCTTTGTAAAATATCTGCTTATAATATTTCATTTAAAACATTTGTTCCTATAATTGTTTGAAAGATGATTATCAGGTATTTTCTGTCTCATGCACAATACTGAAAGTTAACTTAAATTCCACTTCCCAAGAAACTTCACATTTTATGAGTGGGAATATACACTTTTGTTTGACCACTCTTTATTATTATATGCCACAATGTGAAGCGAGTTGCGTTATCTATCTTGAAGGTAGAGATAATTACGTGGATGTCTCACATAAATCTTTTTTTCTGTTTTCAAGGCAGTGTAGATAATCTGAGCTGTGGACACAACAAGGCTGTCACATATTTTATTCACTCTATATCAAATCCAAAAGCATTCTATGCAGTGAGGTGCTTAACTTTGGCTGAAGCAGAGACTGGACTTTGTACAGGACGATCTGAAGGATACATGGGAGATTCATTGCAATTTGCGTGAGTATATTTTCTGATTATTCAGTAATAACTACAGCCAGTGATGGGAAGTAATTGAGTAAAAGTAATCGGATTACAGTAAAAATTCCTTTTTTGGTCCCATTTACTTGTAATCAATACTTTTAAAAAAATGAAATTTCTTGTAATTTACTTCTGGAAATAAAATTGTAATTGTGTCATTAATATAGTATCATTCTCGCTTGCTATATCGTCATCACTACTGTTTTTGCAACTAATGTCTAAATTATAGTTAATATTAGTAAAAAGTTACTCAGTGTTTCCGAAAACATTCTCATTGATATGTTTTTGTTTGTTTGTTCATTAATAATTTAGGCTTGTGCCCAAAACAAACCAAAATCAAGGAATTTTTAATTACTGCCATTTTGTAAAGTAATTCTAATTGTAATTGCAATTTTACTGATTACTTTTTGAAAAAGTAATTTGTAATTGTAATTAAGTAAAATGTATCTCAGGTAATTGTAATTCAGCCCAATTACTTTCTTTTTGTACTTCTCCCATCACTGACTACAGCCTGGATCTAAGCTAAATGCATATTTATTTTCAAACTCCTAAACATAAGCAGAAATATTATAGTTTGTAAGACACTCCTTGAAAAGCAATAATTGTAACTTACTTTATTTGATAGTGCATATTTTGAATATTTTAAGAGAAATGATTTTGCTTGCTTATTTTATGATTTTGAATTAAAATACAATATTACCCCTCTTTTATATTTTCCAAAGAATGGTGGTGTAAACCAGGGGAAAGTGTAAATACTGGGAACATTGTGAACATAGGTAATCTAAGGGGACCAACAAAAGTGTTGCAAACTACAGGAAAATGTTAAATATAGGAATGTAAATACGAGGTAGTTTACGAAACTTCTACACGTTCCCAGGTTGTTTTCTCTTATGCCAATATTCCTTCTTAGTACATTCTTCTTCCAAATGTACTTTTCTTATTCCTTTTTGTTTTCGTTTGGATAGATTCTTCACCTCATTAACTTTTTTTGGCAAAGTCGTAATGTAGAGACCCCTTCTCGAGATATACAGGTTTGCACATACAATGTGATACAATGTGATCCCAAGCAGGATGATCAACTATGCTTCTTGTACATTGCTGGCAGATAGGTTAGGTAAGGTGATATTGGTATTAGTGACCGGTTTTGTTAGATTAGAACAGTGATATTTGTTTAGAAAGGCATACTGAGCTCTCCTGTTTTGTAAAGTGTGATATTATATCTCCCTAATGCATTGTGGGGTTTATTGACAAGATCTGATAGGTTATGAACAGTAATATTAGTTTAGTAGGGCATGCCGAATTCTCCCATGTTTATAAATGTGCCATATTATATCTCTTGCAAGGTTTGTTGTGTTTGTTAACCTGTTATCCAGCATTCTAGCTTTCTCACAGTGTGACGTAACACCTATAATGTCCAATCAAATGTTTCTTTACGATTTGAAGAAGAAAATGTGGCTGAAATTTTGCTACTTTTCATTAGATCATGGTATAAAAGAAAGTAGGCAGGTGGGTTGGACCAAGTCATTCTCAAAGACAACACCGCTTCTCCATAGAATGATCTATAACAAAATACATGTGATATTAGGTGTTTTATGAAGATATTCTCGGCTTTAAAATAGGGGCTCTCTACAATGTGACTTTACCATTTTTTGTTTGTTTTGTTTATTTATTTGTTTAGTTTTATATGTTTATATTTTTAATTATTTGTATATTTTACTTTTTTCCAGGCTCACTGGCATATACTATGTGCTGACTCCTATATTTTAACTTATTTGAGATTAATAATTAGGGCCTATATATTAATTATTTATGAATGATGAAATCAGAACAGTCATTTTAAGAAAAACGTTTCAAAGGGCTTTGTTATTCAGATTTATAAATGAGTTTTTGCAAGATAAAGCTAGCAGTTCTATTAACATTAACCGTCTTTCCTCATCTATTACTGCATAATATTTCTTCACTTCCAACCATCTAAATGAAACGTTTTCCAAAATTTTGAGACTTACTGTATTATATGATGGATTTGTTTTTTTAGTTGTAATTTCAATGGCCTGTGAGAAGAAATGTGAATTATTGGCAATTCAAAATCAGACAATTCTTCTTCTGATAAATAAACATTCAACATAAACATATGTTAGAAACATTTTTTATTTTTTTTTTATTTGTTAAATACACTGACAGGCAAAAAAGCCGATCACTTAAAGAAATTTAAAAAAATTAAGTTTAAATAAAAATTATGTAGTAGGCCTAATGCTTGAAATAAAATTACTGCAATTGTATACGTTTTTAAGATTAAAATTTAATGACACATTTCACACTTAATTCCCCATGTTGCCTCTTGCACCGTGGTGAATGGCGAGCCTAAGGTTGCAGGGGCATAATGGAGTCTGTGTCCATCATCAATTAGAGCAACAGCTTTGGCAACGTCTTCAGGACTGAGAGGCATAATTTCATTTAAACTTACTGACAGAATCACTTCGATGCGAAGGGAGACAGTTTCCGTTCAGTTTGGAAGGAAATGATGCAATACAACAATGAAACACCTAGCAATATGTACGACAAGTTAGTGCTTATAATCATATTGGAATCACCCTATTGCGATGTTTTTTTTTTGTTTTGTTTGGTGATAAAGTGAAGATATGAAGAAAGCAGGTATGCTGTATCTACAGCTAATGATCCATTAAAAATAATAATTCATCCTCACCAACAACAATGTTTAAACATCCAATCAAAATTATGTTTAATCTTAAACGTACAACAAATTTTACAGTGATCGGTTTTTTTCTGCCGGTCAGTATATGTCCTTACCATGATCCATATACTGTAATATATTTTCCTTTCCATATTTTCAATTCAGTTCATGTTACTATGTAATGTATGATTCTTTTTCTTTGTTTGTTCTGGATCTGTATGGTCACCTGGATTGCCAGGCAGATGACTTGAATAAAGTATTTCTCTCTCTTACCTATTTTCATGTTTTTTTTTTTTGTTTGGTTTGGTTTAATTCTCTGATTTATAAGTTGCTAGCTAGTTACCATATTTTTCATATGGGTAAGCAAAATTGGCACTGTTTTTTACCTGAGAATTCCCAGAAGGAAGGTACACAGAGGGCACTGGCTATTTTTTAATGGCAACTTTTTAATCACTGAAATAGAACAGATTGCCTCACATATAGGAACTTGTGATCTTGATGTTGTGTGGAGCCAGGTAGCATGCTGCATGTGCTTACTACTTCAGTGTGAATGCTCCCTTGACTCAAAACTTTGGCATCTTGAAAGCAGGATTCCAAGATCTTTCTCCTTGCAGTGAATCTACAGTAGCACTCGGTGTGCTATTATAATGTTAGCTATTGTATAATGTAGCTGTGTAACAGAGCGTACAGGAGTCAAGCTGTGTTGTTAAAAGCTAACGTTTCTAATTTCACTACAGGAGTACAGTAATTTATGACCAAAATCACTTCGACCATTAGAGTTTTCTACTTGTTTCATTATCTTTTCAAGTTCTGGAAAATATAAGCATTTCCTCTCCCCTCCCATGGTATTCACATAAATCTTCTAAATTCTACTTAGCCTTCAAATCTAAACTCATATAAACTCACAAATTCATATGAAGGATCTAACATTTCAAGATGTATTTTGAATACTCTAGTATCCTTCTTGGGATTGCTGTTGTTCTTTCTTATACACAGGTAATATTTCAACATGAGAATTTGTAGTATTTTACTTTTTTGCATATATATTAGTATAGAGAACTTGGAAGACATAGCTGGAAGGACAATATTAGAATAGATTTAAGGGAAATAGGATTTGTGAGGTTGGATGGAGTTAGAATAGGATTGAATGGCAAGCTCATGTAAGTGTGGCAATTAATCTCCAGGTTCCATAAAGTAGATAATATTCCTTTACCTTGCTTAAGCATTGGGTGAAATGCATAAAATGGTAGTAGATTCTTTTACTACCTACCTAGGTACTAAGATTTGCATGTATAAAAACCTTAGGGAAAGCCATTCCTCTTTGAAAAAAATAGATACTGATGACTATGATCAGATTTGCCTTGAAGCCTTAGAATAAACTATGAAATGTATGCATCAAGTGTAGTATAGAACTCTACTTTGTAGGTTTTACTGTGAAAAATCATAGCATGCATCATTTGTGGCTTCGATTGTTTAGTGAATGGTTGGTGGTAATTTGCATGGCTGTGTTTTTACAAATAAGAGATTCACAGGATAGCAGGGAATGTATTGAAATTTGTTCTAGTGTTGATAAATTGCTTGAATTGAGAAATAATTTCACGTAATTTGCATTGCTTGTGAAAACAAACGATTCCGTTACATCTCTTACATTTATTTACATATCACAAGGCTCTGAAAACAGCTACAAGAGTCGGTCCGCTTTTTTTTCCCCTATCTGTATGTCTGTAAAGGGTAAACAGTTCATTGCATTTACTAAATTCTTTGAATTAAGGACTTTTCTGGAATTTAATCGATCTGAAAAGAATTTGTTTTCCATAACTGAAATATTTAGGGGACTTTTCATGAATTATTTTCAAAATTTTTATTTTTTAAGAAATGGCTCTAATGATTTTAATAAAAATGTAAATTTTGAAACTCCTATCTGTGGCTAATAAAATGGCTATATTCGTTTTTCTGTAAAAAATTACTTATTTTTCCAGAGTATTTCCATTACGGTAGATGATAAATGAAAATCTAGCACCATAACGTTTTAGAGGAAATTAAAATGAACATTTTTTTGTCATACACATTTCTTTATAAAATTAGTAGATATCAAGTCTGAAACGAAACAAGTATGACTTAAATGCAGAATGTCATAAACTCATAACATACATTAATTAAAATTTGAATTATATATATATTTTTTTGTATTCCATAGTAGCTAAAAACTAATTAACTTTTTGTGGTGAAACCCAGTATGCTGGAGTTGTAATGAACACAATAAAACCAGTTCAAGTGGGGTGCCTGGGTCCAAATCTCAAACCTTATTGCCAGTTAATTTGACTTTGGTTTTTTTTTATGGTTTCTTGATTCACAAAGGCAAACACCAGATTTGCAGGAATTATTTTCTTTCCATAACTCATCGATGCCATGTCACCCAATATCATAATAATTTAAACTAAATATAAGTGAAGAAGTCATCACCGAACAAGAGAAACACACGAATTATTACAATAGCGTAGTTTGCAGGCTTCCACTGCCGGTGTTATACATAAACTGATAGTAATTTCTATCTGGGTTGGGCCGCGTCGTGTTCTTAGTGTCTTCTGACGTTTTGGACATCATATCGTGTCCTTCTTCTGAGAAAGAATCGCAATAAAAATTAAAATATTCTTAGTGTCTTCTGACGTTTTGGACATCATATCGTGTCCTTCTTCTGAGAAAGAATCGCAATAAAAATTAAAATATTGTGATTCTTTCTCAGAAGAAGGACACGATATGATGTCCGAAACGTCAGAAGACACTAAAAACACGACTTGGCCCAACCCGGATAGGAATTACTATCAGTTTATGTATTACAAGAGCCTACTGGCAAACCTAAACACATAATATGACCATTATATGGAGGAGGTACATTAATTTTTTAATGGCACTAACTCGTTTCTTTCATAAATCTAAGTACCTCAATAATTCGAACCTTAACATGTATATATGAGAAATTATGTGCAAGATATTTTGTACTATTTATTTATTTACTTAATAATTTATTTATTATTCCTTTTACTGGATCCTTGTAATTGATGTAATATTTACATTGTAAGAGAGCAGCTTCCATCCTATCACAAGTCAAGCTATTGTGAGTCAAGAGAAGTTATTACTATATTAGGTAGTTGGACATGAAACTATAATGTAAATAGGAGTGATGCCAGTTACCCATGGGATGAACTTATACTTTGATTTTTGTGTGCCCTTTTTGAAACTGTTGTTCAGTTGTGAAACACAACTTCCCCTGTCAAAAGTTTTGCCTCTTAGTATAATATGCGATGTTATCTATGACATTCTCTTCATGTAAATTGGTTGCCAAAATGAAGAGAATGTCGTTTCCACATTGGATCACACCACAAAGGATACACAACCAAAAATACAAGACATGCATTTATGTTAGAAACTCAACTTTGAATTTAGAACACAATACTTCTCTACCTGTACTGTCTGAGGAAGTAAAAATAAATTTCTGGAAATGAAAATGGCATGCTAGTAGATAGATATTAAAATTATTTTTCCAAATGGTGATATTTCACAGATTTGGTAGTTTCCGTAAAATCACACGTCATTTTGTCTTCTTATTGCAGACTCCAGCAGGCTCTCTGATAAAGGGTAAGTGATCTACTTATTTTGAAATAGATAACTCCTGATTCCTTCACTTATAGGCTGCCAGAGACAAAGCTTATTAAATAGATAAATTTCTTTAAATTGGAATGAAACAGACAGAACAGATTTCTTTCTACAAATAACAATAATGAAATATTGATGGTTTTATTTAATTCAATTTTTTTATTTATTATGTATGCTTATAAACAACATGCGTTGAAGTATAGTTTTAAACTGAAGATATCCATTCTTACATAAATATAATTATGGTAATGCAGTTCAGTTAGGCCTGAGTCAGGAGTCTTACCGTGGTGGCAATAAACATAAAATTACAATTTTTAAGGAAATATGAGTATCCAGTGACCTCACGAATCTATCAGTCTTGCTACCTGCCTTCTGGAATTTCAAGAACAGGGTGGCATTGGAATTTAGCCTCTAGCTTTCATTTATTTTCTTGTATAAATGATTGTTTCATGCTCTGTCACGAGTCTGTTAATTTGACCGAATAGCGCAACCATAGTTAGGGTGGCCATTTCTAAAATGTCAGAAAGGAGGACACTTCTTCGGTAATCTAGCATAGTATAAAACTTCGGGCATGGACGGCTGGACAGGTATAACCCTGACTAATTTTACTTAATAAGTGCATTTATATAAAATAAATGATTATACACTGCTTTACTGCTTTTTGAAATGTACTGAAATTCTTTGACCCACTGAGGATTAAAAGAAGTCTTTTGTTTTGGCATTCTGGTAATTGAAGAAAAACACGGCAAACTGCAAAGAATGTACAATACAAATGGAGACTTGAACAACAATCAACAGTACTGCCAACGCCACGTACTGCACCAAACAAAATGTGATAGTACGCTATCATTGTATGGACAAGCGTGCCAACGTTAGGAATAGATTCAGATTTTTCCGCGGCACCAACTAAACAAATGATAGTATCTACAAGCGTGCCAACCTTAGGAGTGGCAGGAACATAAGGGAAAATACAAATTTTATTAATACACTTTACCGATCCATCAGAGTCTCGAAAAGGAGGACAAATCAACGTCCGGCATAAAGCTGCGCCGGATGGAGGACTGCTTAGCAAAAAGCCTTACAGTCCGGCCAAAAGCCGGACATCTGGCCACCCTAACCATAGTGAAGACCTGAAACTGCTTTCCCTGGGAAAGGAAATCAGGTTTTAAGAGGGAGTGATTCTGCAATATGAATAGACATAACCTAATATCCGCTGTGGTATGTGTGTGTGTGTGTGTGAGAGAAGGAGAGAGAGAGAGAGAGATAGAAAGAGAAGCTTACACTTAGTGTGTCTGTTTCAAATTTTCTCACGGGGACAATAACCAAGCCTCAATAACTGCCCTTTTATGAAAGTAAAAAAATATATCTGAAATTCATTAATATACCTGTAGTTTGTAAAGCAAACACAAGTGTGAAAACAATTACTTTAAGCATAGTTGAATTTTTTTGCTTACAGACATCGTACATTTCTATTTCTACACTGCAATTAAAGTGTGAAATACAGGTGTGTAGGCATGCATTGTCTTAGAAAAGTTATTTTTAACTGTTTAATATAGATTTTCCTCTTAAAAATGTTACAAAATTAAAAACAATGATTGTTATTTGTAAATAGGACTTATATGAAATGCTAGGCCAGAACATTAGTACAAACAATTAGCACCATGGGCAATCATTTAAGTTACAAGAAGTTGCGTGACATCATTAGGGTTAAGTAGAAGTATGATAATTTTTATTATTATTATTATTTTTTTCAATGTTATTAATGATAATACAGTAGAGTCCCGCTTTTCCGAACCCCGCTATTCTGAAAATCTGCCTATTCCGCACACACTTAAGAAGTAAAGTCAGTAATTTTTTTCTGATGAAGAACACTGAATCGTCTTGAAGACGCAATGTTCCACCATCGCCACATGAACATAAATAACATCATTGGGTGTTGATGAAGTGTGTTGTTCGATGTAGCGTAAGGCAAGGTCAAGAGAATTTGGTGCGTCTGTGTGTGATATGAGTTCAGTTATGCCTTAACAAGTCAATACGTTGATATTATTCATGAAATCCGCCTATTCTGAATTCCCGCTAAACCAAACAGTGTTTGGTCCCAATTAGTTCAGAATAGCAGGACTCTACTTTACTATTATTATTGTCATTACTGTGATATCTACAATTTCAAACCATGTTGTAAAGTAACAAGAATTTATAATTATTTTTATTTCAGATGACTACAGCAGATTTAACAACAAATGGGATATAGAGCAGCAGCAGTATCTTGGTCCTGAGTTCCTTTTTAATCCACTAAACCTCCTACCTAATCTGCTAAACTTCCTACCTAATCCGCTAAACTTCCTACTTAATCCGCTAAAATTTCTGTCTGATTTTCTGCTAGGAATTCTAAAGCATTTCACCAACCTGGGCTTAGATTTGAAATTTACTCTATTCACAAGGTAAGTTTAGTCTATGTAATAACAGAAAGTGTTTGTCTGTCTGTGTGCGATGCCTAGCCAAATCTACATCATGCAGAGATCTAACATTTTTAACATTGATGAACAAAAGAATGACCGAATGCACATCAAAGCTGGATTTTTAATTTTCGCTTTCATTTGCTTGTTATGAGTGAAAAAACTGTCATAAGATGTGAATTTCTTGGGCCAAAGCATTATTTTTTGGTATTACATTTCAATTGTGAAATAAATTGCAGGTGTGCTTTTTTTTTTTTTTTTTTTTTTTTTTTTTATCATAAAAATTTCAAAATAAGAGTATCACGATTTTTCAACTTAACACAAGGAATTGTCGATCGTTTTGATTTTGTTAGCATGCTCTGATGGATTCATTTGTTGGGATGCAGAGATCTGATTTTTCACACAGGTGAATGGAAGAGGGATATTGAATTTATCCCTAAATAGAAAATAATGATTTGAAAGGAACTCACTATGCAGTTTTTTTTTTTTTTTTTTTTTTTTGAGTCAGGGAACTCGAATCTGGTCTTTTTTTTTTTTCAATGATTTCTAATCATGGTATGCAGTCCGAAGCCGATTTTTTAGTTGTTTGATTATAATTGTTAATCATTTAGTTTATCAATGATTCGCATGTAAGGATTAATAAATATAATGTTTTAATTATTTTGCTCTTAAATAAATTATTTAAAAATCTAGCAATTTAATTAATAATTGCAGGTGAAGCTGTGGGCATCTCCTAGTATTAGATGTAAAAGAAAACACAGAAAACTCACTGAAGAGATTAACATTACTGGCATATTTTATAAACAAAACTTTTCCCGGGCAGCAATCAGTAAAGTAAGCTGATGCTAAGACCACAGGAAAGTTTCCAGTCTCATTTATCTGGACCCTTGTAGACCTCAATAGATGTTATGACCAGACTAAGGTTTTGTTATGTCTGGATCAACATTTCATTATGCCCAGATTAAGATTTCATCATGTCCAGACCAAGATTTCATTATGGCCAGACCAAGATTTCAGATAAGACAAAGCCCAACATGAGTAAGGAGGTAATTGAAATAAGATTTAACACCAGGAGTAACAGTCGTCCCTCTCAGTGAATCTTAGATACCCTCAGTATATTAATCAGGAAGTACTTAACACTTTGAACCTTGTCATGATAGTACAACTATCAGCATTTAAATAACCTTTGCATCTGACTTTGTTAGTCCTACCAGCACACGCTTGTGTGAGTTTTAGATTCTACTGTAGGAAAACTACCTGCAATCACATGGAGGTTGTGGCATTCATAAGATCAACACTTAATGCTTAGCTAGTCAAAAATAAAACCCAGTAAGGTAGCATGCTGAAGTGTTGTGCCACCTACAAGAATGCGCTAAACTAACTCAGTCGTATGATACACACGTGGAAGCCAGCTCAATTGTATACAATTTATGATTTCTGATGTCAGCACTTTTGTAAAGAAATGAGTTACATTACCCCCTTACATTCAGCTTAAAATTATCTCTCATTCAATTACGTGATCTTAATTCCTACGCTTTGAATGTGCCGGAACCCAGCAATGTAAGCCATGGCCGCGTTCAAATAAACATCCTTTCTCAAGATGCCTGACACAGCTGAACAAATGATAGCAATACTACGAGGGCTATTTTTTTTCAAGGTCCGATGGGGCATAAAATGAAAACCACAGCAAAAAACAAAACTGTTTTATTTGGAACATTTAGGTACACCTTCTAGCTACTTCTCTATGTAGTCACGCTCCGATTGAGACATTTTTCGAAGCGTAGTGCAACTTTCCAATACCCTCTTCATAGAAGCTTCCCGCCAGTGTATTGAGAAGGGTCTTCATGGCATTTTGAAGAGTTTTGAAATTCTTTGTTGGTGTGGAAGCAAGATCTTTGGTTTGTTCAGGAAATTTGTGTTCATCCATTGTTTGGATTGCTCTTTTGATTCTGAATTGTCATAACGAAGCCATGTTTCATCCCCTGTATGATGGATTTCAAAAACTCGTTCCCATGCCGAGTGACTCTCATCTTTTTCGGCAGCTGAAGAAAGATCTGGGAGGACAGAGCTTCCACACAAACGAAGAATTTCAAAACTACCCCTCGTAAATTATTCCTTCACTTGACAAGATTTCAGATTTTTTCCTAAAAAAATGTAATTTACATACAGTAAAACCTGTCTTAAAGACCACCCCTCTTTAGCCACCACCCCCTTTAAAGACCAATTTTTCTAGGAACCGACAGTAAAACCCATAAGGCCAATGTTATTTTTACCCTTATTAAACGACCAACCCTCTCCCCGACCAACGACCAGAGTTTCATTTGCGTTAAATTCCTCTATAACGACCAAAATCGTAAAAAATATTTGCTCAAATGATGTGGACACTGCAAGACGTCGCTTCAATTTTCAAGGGTGATGGACAGAAATGTGCATATGGTTGAACAATGCTGTTTTCCCTTTCGCATTTTGGGAAATACCTTACAGTAGGCAGCGTACAAGTACCGTACAGCACACGGCGTGAACAGGACACATTCCAATCTCCTACCTCTGATCCGCTTGTTTCAATACCCTCAAGAATTCATGCCTTTATTATCTATATGATCGCAGTGACTCGGAGGAGTAAATCTATTTCTTATGAAAACGTTTATTCAGTGGACATGAGGGGGTTTCTGAAATTCTCGATTCAAAGAAACTTGCTGGAAGAGTCCCTTTCACTGTCCTCCAAGCAAAATGTAATGTAGGGAAAATAGACGTATTTTTCTTTTCCTGGAAAACATTACCCAGGTATACTGTAAATAGAGGCTCGGTCTTCTTGGCCTGCATAGATTAAAGTGTCTTATTGTTGTGCTGCAATTTGAAATACAGTAAAAGTAAGTAATAATCAACTGCGTGTTACATAATAGGCCTACACCTACTGTAATGTACCGTATTTATTCTATTGTATTTTCAGTTTCAAGACATAAAAATGCATTCCCCCTATTAAGAGACCACCCCTCTTAAAGACCACTTTTTCGTGGAACCAGCGATGGTCGTTATATAGAGGTTTTACTGTATTTTGTATAAACCTCCTAAAGCATGGGTAAATATATAAATGGCGCCAGGGCAAAGTGTTAAATCTCATTCTCTATCAGGTCTACCTTTGCTATTCATCAATTTAAACATGCACAATTTGGACAGCGTTCAGATTCCTGAACTAGAGTTTGAAAGCTCTCATAGTTGAACCATTTTTTGAGATATTTAATCCTTCCTTCCTCCACGACTCTACAGCCTTTGATGGGCCTTGGTCTCCCTCACAATCCGTTTCCAATTGTCTCTCTGCTGGGCAATCCTTTTCCAACCTCTTATTCCCATTCTCAGCAAATCCTGCTCCACATCATTGTAACCATCTTTTCCTTGGTCTTCCTTTTCTTCTAACACCTATATCATTATATAGGAGACATTTTGGTGTTCTATCCATTTCCATCCTCTCAGCATGTCCCAACCAACTAATTCGTAGGGATTTAACGAACCTTACCAAGTCTTCTCCTTTGAGATATTTAATATTGTCAGTTATTTATACAATCTTCCTATAATGTAAAACTATTGAACATTTTAAATCTGAAAGTACAAGCTAATGTATTTTTAATACACTCTGAATTGTTTCAGGAAAAATCAAGATAAGGCGTTCACTTTGTCACTTACAGATACTGACCAAATAGGCCACTTCAATGCAACGCATCGTACAAGATGCGTTATTCATGGCTTCTTGTCTCACCCTGAATCATTTTACCAGCTTAAAGATGGTAAGGTTATTTTAGTACTTAATAACTTACATCCTACTTTAAAATACATTCAGCATATTGGTTCTGTTTTGTTTGATTGTACATAAAAATATCTATCTTTATGAATAATAATTATAATAATACCTATGATAATTATTATCATAGGTAATCTCACGAGAGATTATGAGTTTATCGATATAAATTTATCTGATGAAACTCATATGAGTTTATCGATATAAATTTATCTGATGAAACTCATAATCTTGAGTAGGATTTATTAAGACTATTCCATGAATAAAATGTAACGAATATTGTAAATAATAACTATTTGTTTACTTTTTTGTCAAAATTCTGTCAGCCATAAGATCAAGGCATACTAAATGAATGAACAGTCCACGAATCGATTTGATGAATTGATTCGAGTTCCCAATGCTATCAATAGTGCACATCACAAGATGGAGGGCATTGTGGTAGTTGCAAACATCAAAACGTTATTTAAGCACACAAACAGGCTTGCACCAAATCAAAATTGTGTTATATTCAATTTACATTTATATTATTTCAATTTCCAAACAACTTATGTTGTTTAAAATAATGTGTTTTCATATTGCTCGGTGCAGCATGTGACGTATTAATCACCGCATGTTGGTGCCTTACGTGTCCAGTAACGAGCTGACGTTTTATGAGATAAAATTGCATCCATGCGATCTGAGGAAGGATTATAAGATAAACGATTGTGATTGGTCTATATCCGAGGAATTGCTATACATTTATTGGTCAATATCAAACACGCGGCATATGGGTGGAATGGTCAAGGTTAATTTTATTAGAAATTGTTTATTTATAGATAGATAACTTTATCGTTTCCTTTATCGCTTTAATCACATTAGCATTGCCAGCCTTAGTATTTTGAATTTGAAAAGAAGTCTGCTCTTTTAGAAACCGATCCATGAGTCACAATGTAAATTTAATATGGTCCCAAGTGTTTTTTTTGTTTCTATTCATGAAAAAAAACATTGAATATGGGCAACAGAAAGACTTGCCGTGTTGGACATTATGTAAGCGTGTGACAGAAGTTAATGTTGATATTACCCTGTTGTAATTCTGAAGTTTAAAATATGGAAAAGTTCCTTATCTTTGGAAATAGCCATAAATTATACTTTTTGAGCAATAAAGTTTCAAAAGCCATAAAAACATCAGTTTCTTAGCTATAGGCATAATTCTTTTTTAGAGTGCGTAGAATATTATTCTGAAGTTGAATTTATTCGATCACAAATTTATTTCCGTGGCAGGATCTCATATGAACAAAAGAAGGTATAAAAATAATGTATTAAATTATATGTGATGAAGAATTTAAAATCTCGTATAAAAATGCAATATTAATAAAATCAAAGTACTAGAGTGCAAAAGTACTAGAGTACTTTTGTTTAATCAACGATAATTGGAATGCAGAAAATAAGTTATTTTTTAAATTGTTTTCTGAGTTAAGCTCCAGATCGATTCAGTAAGCTAACTGTACTGCAACTTCTAAAGCTGTTTATGAACACTGTAAAACAATGTGTTGTCATGAGAACTGATTTGCATTTGATAAATTCTTTCTAACATATTACCATGAAATAAGCATAAAATTAGGCGTTACTCTGGTACCGGTCAACCAATTTGGTCCAATATCAATATTTTTCTTCCCATGGACGTTATAAATGTGTATACAAAGTTTCATGAAAATCCGATAAAGTGTACTTGAGTTATTGTGCTTACACACACACAGACTCACAGATGGACAGAGTGTTTTCCGTCCCCCACACAATCTCATAAAGTAGCATTCTGGCACTTAATATATGCAATATTAATAACACAATAAATCATTAGTAGCCTTCTAATCTAAAAAATGAAACAGCTGATGAGAAGTTTGTTGCAATATTATATATATGTAGGCCTATATATTTTTTCTGTTGCCTTAAGCTATCTGCCTTCCAATGACACAAATAGTTTTGTGTTTTATTAATTTTTTTGCTTAATTCTGTGAGTATTCAGTAAATAATTATAACTCAGGACAGCATTATCTCAAGATAAATTCTGGATCTCTCATTATATTACCTATTCTATTAAAGCCATCTAAATTGATAGGCCTACTTTAAATTTAAGGAGCCAGTGGAAGATAGGGCTAACCCATACAAACCTCATTTTAGATATTACATTTTTATGGTAGGCCCTACCTCAAATCTGCAAATCTTATTCTATGAAGTTCTTTATGTACATTTTATGTTACTAACAAGACTTATTGACAGAATTAGTCTTTGATTAGAAACATTGGAATAAATAGTGACTTTTAGCACCATCTTCCGCCAACCCCTTCATTTGTAATATACGGGTTTCAGCAAGAATAGTAAATATTGTAGGAGGTGGAAGCACAGACGAATTGCAATACAAAAGTCAATATAACATGTGGCCCATTTGTACCGAGTACAGAGGTACAGCTGTTAGAAGTTAATCCCAACAAACGTAACGCAAAGGCACATGAGGACGTTCAAAGTTGATTTTCAAAAATGCCACCACCAACTTCAATGGATTTTTCACTTCTCTTGATAACACCACATGTAACTCTTCGGAGGTAGTCGTGGCGGTCTTTGATGAGGGCTGCAATATGTATAATCCGAACAATCAAATCGGCTCTTGTGTTAACTTTTCTTTGTAGACTTTGCCTTTCAACCATCCCCACAGGAAAAAATCCAAAAGGGTAAGGTCCGGGGACCTTGGTGGCCAAGAAACATGACTAGATTTACCGATCGTTAAATACGCCCATAGCAACCAGTGTACCAACACACGAAACGAACACTGCACTGGGTTAAATACCAACTGTAGGCCTACTCAGTACAAATGGGCCACATGTTGTATGGACTTTTGTGTTGCAATTCGTCTGTGCTGCCACCTCCTAAAATATTTACTATTCCTCCTGAAACACCCTGTATGGTTTGATTTGCACAAATGAGTGCACTGTGTGATTGAGATAAATAAGCTACTACTACTCCTAGGCCTATTATAAGCATGGGCGTACGGTGAAATTTTGTTTGGGAGGGGTTCAGTGTAATGTCGTTCAGCTCTATGTCTTTATGCACATTGTAACTTTTTACTTTTTATAAAACTAACTAAACAGTTGAATTGTGATACTTAAAACACGATGATTAATATGTATCAGAGTCTATCATGGTGTATGTTTTCAAAGTCATCTAAAAGTTCACCGGTGGAAAAGTCCCAGTAATTCAATGCTGAAATTCAATGGAATTCTGATATCCAAACGATCACACCACAATTCCGAAGGGAAGGGAATTTTATTTACCAGTAATACATCACTGTTATTAAGCTGAAGAACTACCAACACTATGCCATTTTGAAATTAGAATCTTAAATAAGTTACGGTTAATTAAAATAATGCTTTGATATTTACGAAATTGTAAAATATTTAACAAGCAAACCAGTGAATTTTTATTTTCTTACATGAAGTTATAACCTTAAAAATATTGCAGATATTTCAGGAGGGGTTTCAACCCCCTGAACCCCCCCATACCATACGCCCATGATTATAAGTCATGTGAACATTGAAAATTTCCAGATTTGTTTTGTAATTTGTAGAACTATAAATCCAGAATTATATTGATTTACAGATTACCTTGCTATGGGAGAATCCAATGTTATCATGGTTGCTTGGGGAGCTGGTGCTCCTTTCTATGATTACCTGAAAGCTGCAATTCAAGTCACTACTGTGGGAGAGCAACTTGCACAACTCCTGAAAGGACTTGCTAAACATGGACTTAAACTGTCTGACGTCCACATAATAGGACACAGTCTAGGAGCTCATGTGGCTGGGGTGGCAGGCACTCATCTTAATGGAGAACTGGGCAGAATCACAGGTAGGTTATTCATTCTTTGTGAATCGATAATCTCCATACTTTCCCTTTAAAGGTGATTGTATATGCCATAAAATAAAATCTGGTAAACCGATGTAACAAAGTGCCAGAATGCTTTTGTTTAATCACTGATAATTGCAATTATGATATGCAGAAAATAAGTTATTTTTGTTATCGATTTCGAGCTAAGCCCCAAGTCGATTCATTAAGCAAGGTTTGCATAAGAACAAAGGTCTAGTTTGATAAGCATATCGCTCACTCCTTTCAACAACGTCATATCTCAAAAAACATAATTTTTCAGGAGAGTGATTTGAAAGTTTAAAAGTAAAATAAATGTATTAAAAATAAATATTAAGCCACCGATTGAACTTTTTACTATGCAGCAGATCTTTTTAGATAAGACCTGACTTTTTTCCTATTTTTGAAGAAGAACAAGGTATAAAAGTTTAAATTGTAATCAGTTCCTTTCGATTTATGACGTTCTTGTTCAAAATTTCATTGAAGGAGCTTGGGATATTTCAAAATATGTCATTATTTTCACTAAAATAATACAATTTGGAAGTCTGACATTTAAGTATCTTGAGCTTTGTCATCCTTACAAGGATAATTTCATTCCAAACACGCAGTTATACCTTATTTAGATTATTACTTTTATTACATCTTCCACTTTAAATCAAAAGAACTGGTTTGGGAGAGGCACAGGAATTTTGATATTAAGATAAAATACAGATAGACATAATGTATTTTTACTTTCTTAGACAAATTCCAAAACAGTTTCGGAAAAAATTACAGTCTCGTACTTGGATAATACCATAAAGTACAAAACACATTAAAACAAAACTAAAAAACTAGAAATAACTGAATAATACTGTTTCTTAATAACACTAAAGGCACAGGTGCAGTTTCAATTTTAAAGACTTTCAAAGAACGTTTTGTAAACTTTCGGTATTAAATTCTTTTTAATAAGTCGCATAAGGTCATTCTTTTTAGAGTCGGAAATCTTGGGCTTTTGGACAAAGGCAGGTTTTAACGATACATTTTTACATGACTTTGTTTTTCTTATAATGATGGCCTCCATGAAGTCTGACTCCCCATAAGAAAGCTTATAAAGAAAACGAACTTGGAGAATCTCTTTGAACTCGCATCACTTTGATCTCTTTGATTTTGTGTATTTTTTACGATACTCAGAGGACCAATATCAGAGGATAAAAGTTTCAGGTTAAAGAAGTCTTCATACGAAAGTCATTTACAGAAAATGGTTCACCCGTTCTTTTTGCTGTTCTCATCAATGTAATGAGACCTTCTGGCGTGTAAATTGGGCCTCTTTTAAGAGTTTGTTTCATTTTCCTTTCAATCAAAGAATGAACAGAATCCCCTTCATTTTGGGTATGGCCTTTGATTAGAAATTTGTGAGTGATGGAATTAAGGCCATACTTATGGAGAGCAAAGATGTATGCGGGTAACATGAACTGACTCTTTTGCTGTCCGCTACAATTATCGGAATAGAAAGTTACACATCCTTGTATGTTCCAATGTTCTTCTCAATATATTTTAAAACACACGAACCGAGTTCATTTGCTCCATGGTGGCTGTTTGATTCATCCTAATCATAACATTCAGTGCTTTCTTTTAGAAGATCGGTAATTGTAAAGTTCAGGACATTCAATTTAGACGAGAAGTCAAAAGCTGAGCAGTCGCCTTTTGGCAATGGCACGACAGCTTGCAAATCGTAAACTGCTAATAAGGCTTTACCCACTAGAGTCTGTTTGTCATTTATCTTCTCTTTTTTTGATAGCTCTTTTTCAACCAAATGGTGATTATAAGTTGTCTTCAAGTCCACTTTCTCTGCCTCTGACGCATTCTCATATCCAACATATGCTTCGCATTGATCTTTTTTGGGCTGGAAGAAACTTAAGTTAAAGTCATTAGTGAAAATGTTATAGAAGTAATTGAAGTTACAGAAGATAACATTATCTCTTTTGCAGTCGCTCACATAATCATTGTATATGTCAGTTATGGTTCTGCCACTTTCAGTATAGTATTTTGTGGTGTTTTTGCACGTATACTGACTCTCGATTTGAGGAATTCTGTTGATATGATCTATAACTCTATTCCTAACAGCTTCGTTCATCTTGGGCTGATGACCGTGCTTCCCTCTTTTGTCTTCGGCCATCACGGCACCTGCCAGTTTATCTTTCTTCTCAAAGACAGTGTGAATAGGATGGTCATTAATATCTAAGGTATTTCTGAAAAACAACTTACAAACACGATTGCGTCTTTCACCAAGACTAAAAAATAATGCAGCATTATGATTCTTTTGTGGCCTTTGTCCATCTTCGCGCATGTAGCAATATTTAGGTTTAATTTCTGTTGTGCAGTTACGAATAAACTCCCTCTGTTTGGCAATGTCCCCCAGGTTCCAATACGCATCAAAAACACTCTTCCTTTCATCTTAGTTAATTTTTCAGAACACTTTAATCGGCATTTATCTTTACAAGGAGCTTTAATTTTTCTTGCTTCTTTCACTAGTCTTTCAGGTTTCTTTGAATGACTTTCGTACACTCTCCCACTTTTTCTAGCTGCCTTCAACTTGTTCCTCTTCCAGCTGGACTCATTTCTTTTTCATTTACCTTTTTTAATTGGGCTCAGAATTTCAACAGTAGTAGAAACGGCATTTCGGCATTACTGGTTGATGCAGTTTCGGCATTACTGGTTGATGCAGGGGTACTGACAGCAGAGTATTTGGACCAGCATTGCTGTTTGAGGCCGGGGCACAGGTAAGTTAGGAGTTTGGCTAACAGTGCTGGTTGAAGGCGCTGAATGTGGAGAGGGAGATCATAATATTCAATATGGAATTTTCTCTCAAGACATTTGGCATTTCAGAAACCTTTGTAAAAATACTATTAAGAAAACCTCCTCCTTGCTATGAAACCGAATCGTTTTACTGACAATAATGACACATTCCGAAATGAAACTGCGTATTTTCGTAATAAGGGGCCAACTTTTCTTTGGAAGAGTGTCATAAAACAAATTGATCCAAAACCAGTTTGTCTGAGAGCAAAATTTTTGGTGACAATAGTGTCATAAGTTAAAATAATACAATCGATGTCTTGTACTTGCTGTACAAGAATGTCATAAACCTAAATAAACCAAAGCAGGACGCCTTTGGTTTCCCCTACAATACTGACATAAAACCAAATAGTACGTTCTTGATGCAAAACTATGAATTCAAAATGCTCTTACCTTGTGTGCAATAATGTTTTCTTAAGAAATAATACACTCTTGCACTAAACAACACAGATGTTTCCTGCTCAACTGCTCAACGACAACTAACTTGTGACACTCTTGAAAAGAACACTCCTGAAATATTCTATAATACAAAAACGACACTTCTGCTCTCTAGTGGCTAAATATTGAGTTAAAGATATGACGATCTTGCAGGGATATGCTGCTCTTTCAGGGCATTCTGAAAACAGGCATAACTAAAAATCGCCGATTTTTGAGATATGACGTTGTTGAAAGGAGTGAGCGATATGTGAAGGAATGTGTGGGTTGCGTTATTTGTCAAAGCTACTTTTATTGCAACTTCCAAATTATGAGGACTGTAAAACAATATGTTATCATGAGAACTGATTTGCATTTGATAAATTATTTCTCTAATATATTATCATAAAATAGGAACTAAATTGGGCATTACTCCGGTAGGCCTACTGGTCAACTGATTTGGTCCAATATCAATAGGTTTCTTCCCATGGACGCTATAAATGTATATACCAAGTTTCATGGTAATCCAATAAAGCTTATGACAGACATACAGACAGATAAATAAGTTAATAACACCGAAATATTGAAAATTTAAAATGAATATTCCTTAAAAGTTAAATCATTTTCATGGATCTCTACATATCTGTCATCAATTGGAACTATCTCTAGGCTATATATTATGGAGGCCTCTCAGACTATTTCCAGAAAAGGGCAATTATTGGCATTTTTCATAGCTGACACTGAATTCTAATAATAGTGCCTGTTTCAGGATTGGATCCAGCATTTCCTATGTTTAAAATATTGAGTTTTTTAAACACTCCCTTGGACAAATCACATGCAAAATTTGTGGAAGTTATCCATACCAGTCGTTTTGGACTTTATGAAAATACAGGTCATGCTGACTTTTACCCTAATGGTGGCAGCAAACAGCCAGGATGTAAATTTGCTCTTGGTAATGTATCCATTACATGGAAATTAAATATGTTTTAGATTTAAGGCAAGAGTGTGGTATTTTTAAGTTTTTTCCTATTTTGTCTAAAAGATTTTTTTTTCTGTCTAGAGAGCTTTTAACTAAAGAAACTTTACAACAAAAAACTAAAAAATACTTTAGTGTCTCAGATTATCAAAACATAGGGCCCAAAACAAGATTTTACTAAAATTGATATATCTAAGCAATTTGTTAAAATAAATTCATGCCCGTTTACATTTTCCTTGTAAAAGCATGCTCTACAAATTGTATAAAATGGAGTAGCCTATATTATAGATATTAGTCCTTACATTTAAAAAATAAACAATTAAAATTTAAAAACAGGTTTCTCACTCCATTTTTTAAAAAGAGACATACATATTTTTACAATGACATCATTTAGCAAAATTATGTTGCAGTGAAAAGAGCCTTAATAGTTTAGTTAGGGTGCAACCAAAAGCTGTATGTCCCTCCTTAAGCAGAACACAGTCTGTTTGTCTATGACTCATTCAGAGGTCTGGTCCACACATTCAGTAATAGCATGCATTGTGAGGAGTTTTTCAAAGTGCTTAGCTTGACAGTGTGGTTTTTAATAATTAGGGACGGCAAAGGTTTAAACACTTATTTGTTCAAATATAATTAGGGCACTTCTATTTTCCAGGTGTATATTGCAGTCATGCCCGCGCCATTGACCTGTTCAGTCTATCGATTATTAACAAGAATGCATTTCAGTCATACCAATGTGATAGTTGGGAAAATTTCAAAGAAGGAAGGTGTTGGAATAACAAAAGAGCTAAGATGGGTGAGCACACTAACATAAGGTAGGTTTCTGTATTCTTGCCTTGTACAGACTAATTCTGATATTTTGTTGTTGTTGAATTCAATTTATATTTAACACATTTGCTGTCCTGTCCTTGCTGTGCTGTCCTGCACAAATCTGTTCACAATCTCCACAAATAATCACGCTGTTGTTCACAATAACTTTTGTACTAAAATTCCCTGTTTTTATCTATCAAAAAATCCCTCTACCGATTCCCTTTTTCTGAGATATGAACCTTGTTCCCATGTGAAGTCCTATAAGAATAACCCTCTGAGATATTAAGTCTAAACTAATTAATTTCTTGTTTCAGTGTGGAAGGAAAATTCTTCCTAGAAACAAGCCGCTTATGTCCGTATGACAAAAATGTAAACCAAACAAGGTTTAAGTCTTGAACTCTACATTGTATTTATGAATACTAAATTATTTGGTTTGTAAATTATAAAATAAGTTCTCAAACTTCCACTCTGTGTGTTCTTAGATATCACCACATAAACAACCTTGTAATAAAATATTTATGTATAAAATATTATTTAAAAAACATATTATTCATACCTTTGCCTTGTCGAGTATTTGGAGCCTTTTACAGAGGGTAGCTACGAATTCATTGAATAAGCAGTTGAGGACAGACAACATGAGGTAGTCCTCTAGCTTGGGGATTTGGCAATGTGGTTACCAACCTCTCAAAGTAAAAATAAGACTGTTAAGAAATGCTTACATGATTTATGGATCCTATCAGTATAAAATTGTCGCATTTTTATGCAATTCAGAAGCTGCTATCTTTTTGTCTTCTGTCTAGAAATCAAGAAATAAAAAATTTAAAAGACAGTTATCCTGCCGATTGTGTTATATGGATGTGAGATGGTCCATTACTCTTCGGGAAGAATATACAATCTGAGAGTGTTTGAAAACAAGGTGCTTAGGAAAATATTCGAGCCTAAGGGAGGTGAAAACAGGGACTGGAGAAAACTGCATAATGATGAGCGATATAACCTGTACTCTTCACTGACTATAATAAAGGTATTCAAATCGTGAAGGATGAAATGGGCTGGACATGTTGAGCGCATGGGGGAGGAAAGACTTGTCTAAAGAATAATGACTGGGAGAGATAGAGGTTAGAGACCACTTGTAAGAATTAAATGTGAGAGGACAATATTGAATAGATTTAAGGCAAGCAGGATTTACTAGGGATAGGTGGATGGAGTTAGCAAAGAAAAGGCGGGCTCATGTAAGCATGGCAATGAACCTCTGGGTTCCATATAATAAATAATACTCCTTTAGCTTGCTTAGGAATTGTCTATTGCCATTGAGCAAGTAAGGAGACTCTTATTATATTAAATATTTTTACATGACAGCCAACGTCTCAGCAGTACGAGCTCTACCAGGTAAGACACAGGATAATAGCCTCTGTCGGCGATGCCACAGAGAGAAAGAAACACTTGCACACGTCCTGGGTTCCTGCCCTTTTGGAGAAACTCTACGCAACTCTCGCCATCACACGATCCGCTCTATGATTGCCGAAGAACTGCGATCCATAAATTTTCAGGTCTTTGAAGAAGTTCACTGTATAGTAATGAACGGAGGTTCAAGGAGAATAGATATGATTGCCATACCTTCTAACAGTGAAGTGGGATACGTATTAGATCCCACGATCAGGTTTGAGAAACATAGGGGGCAGCCTGAGGAAGTCAACGAAGAAAAGAAAGCCATATATGTACCAACCGCTTCATACTTCAAACAGAAGTACAACTTGTAAAATTGTAAAATATTACGAACAAGTTGTTAAAAACCGTGGCACAACTGAATAATAAGATTAAAACTTTAAAACACTTAAGCACCACTTACGTCAAGCATAAAATTAGTAGGACATGTTTCGGGAGACCTTCTCCCATCCTCGGCTACTGAGTAGACCAGTAGCCGAGGATGGGAGAAGGTCTCCCGAAACATGTCCTACTAATTTTATGTTTGACGTAAGTGGTGCTTAAGTGTTTTAAAGTTTTAATCTTATTATTAGAAGTACAACTTACGAACAATTGAAGTAATTGGCCTGATGGTAGGGGCACGTGGTACCATCCCACATCACTTCCTCTCTACCTGGAAAAGGTTCAGCCTAAATCAAAAGAAAATCAAAGATATTGTCGTTGCCACTCTACGTGGTTCTCTCGCTCTTCTTCGTCACCACTTATACAATAATCAATAATGTTTAATAATTTAATTATAGGAAAACTTTGACTTTATAGTTATATTGCAGATTTGGAAATGTTACACACTGTCTATATTGGCAGCCTGTATCTGCAGGGAGTTGTTATTTTAATAAATATATATTCAATACATACAATTCATAGATGTAATGTGTGTACTGTAATGTACTGTAATGGAAGCCAATTCATTTCATGATACACTATGAAAGAAGAGTGTGGAACTGCTCTACATTAGACTATACTGGTGAAAAAGTGTGCCATCTGGATGCGCATGCGAAGTCTCACTCTTACAAACATACTGAACCTTATGTCATCCTTTGTCTTTCCTGCCTCTTTTGGTTATAAATTTATATATGTATAAATTGACCACTGTCAACCTACCTGGACACAGATTGGTACAATCAGTCCCATCTGTCGCATGACCCAATCAGCAGAATGATTCAATGCCAGCTGTAATATGGTACATGGAAATTAAAAATTACTATGCATTATTTTGTTTTTAATTTTGAAGAAATCTCACGGATGAACATGAACAATTGTTTGGGCTACATATAAACTTGTGCTATGTTTCTTTGAACTTTATATTTAATGCAAAAAATAGTTAATTTACATTGCATAATTTCGTATAATTTTACACTAAATTCAGTAAAACTTACCTTAAGTAAGTCATAAGTTGTTAAGCTTTATTTTATTAACTATCAAATCCCTGCGGCTTCGACCACGATAATTAAGAGCAAAATAATTAAAACATATTTAGTAACACTTGCACGTGAAACATTCATAGGCCTAAACTGAACTAATTAATAATTGTGGAGCGTTTTTTCAAAAGCCGATAACTGCAGGTTGTGACGAAATTTAGATACATATTGTTTCGTATAGTTTAAGTGGCTGCCTTTCCAATGGTTATAGTGGTTCTTTCATATTCCGACATCTGTTCCGCTCAGTAATGGTAGAAAAATGGTAGTTTCTGCAAAATCCCATGTCTACGGTTAAGGCGTTCTATCAAAATCTGATATCTAAAAACTATACTTTATGTAGATATCGGCTTTTGAAAAAACGCTCTTCAATTAATGAAACAGCTAAAAATCCAGCTTTGAAGTGAATTCCACGATTAGAAAGCACAGCATGGGAAAAAGAACTCAGATTCGAGTTCCCTGGCCATAGTGAATTTCATCCAAATCTAACAATGTTTGCCCATTTAGGCCTATATTCATTATCCCTCTTCCGTCTATGTTGAAAATTTCAGATGTTTGCAGGCCTTGACATTATAAGCAAATGAATCAACCAAGGTGAGTTTACAAAATTCAAGTGACCGCGATGCTTTTATTTCCAATGTATGACCATAATAGGCAAAGCCATCTGCAATTGATTTGACAATTGAAAGGTAATACTGAAAACTGATGCTTTGAAAGCACAAAAATGCACGTTTTCTGCCTTTTTTCACTCATAACTCGCGAACGAAAGTAAAAATTAAAAATCTGGCTTCAAGGTGCTTTTGCTCAGATCTCGGTGTTTAGTAGATTTTGCTGGGCATTGCTTACAGACAGACAAGCAAACAAACACTTCCTCTTATTGTACCTATAGATGAAAAGAATAGTTCATTCACATTGCATAATTTCATATAATTTTACACAAAATTCAGTAAAAGTTACTTTAACTAAGTCATAAGTTATTTTATTAATATAACTTTTTACAATGAAGCAGTATAGTACTATATATATTTTTTAAAGAAATTAAGTTGATAAAACAGACATCCTGCATGGTCTTGTGACTAGCATCACAGGCTGTGGATCTGCAGGCCATTCGATCCTCCATATTATGTGCTTGGGTGTTTCTGAGGTGTGGAGGTTTGGAACAGGTTGCACTCAGCCTCATGATTGGAACTGAGGAGCTACTTTATTAAGAAGTAATGGCTTCAGTCACGGAAACTATCGTTAATGATTGAGTCAGAGTGCTGACTACATGCACCCAGTCCTACCATCTGACAATTGTAGATGATGAGCAGTCAGATGGTAGACCTATTCCCTTCAGGGATATAGCACCTTGGATTAGTGAAGTTCATAAAGCACATCAAATTTCATAATTTACTGTCTTATCCCCTGGAGATATCTAACCCAAGTACATTTTGTTTTTACACAATTTTTCAATCTCGACCTATGGTACAGTTAGAGGAAGTAAAAATCAATTACTTTTTCGATATCTTTTAAAAATAATTCATACTTTCCTCATAGACATACCACAGAGATAATACAATATGTGATTATATTATGTAAAGATAAATGATATTAACATTTTGTAATTAAGTATTATGTCATGCATCCTCTTGAAATTTGTTCTGATATTGAATATATATCACCTCATTATGACCTTCTAATAAAGCACCACTTCATTGCTATCGATTAAATTTTTATTTCACAACCAATTACTTTATAAAAGAGGATATTATCATACTGTTATGTTATTGTGTTGTGTTTAAAGATGATGTGGTACATGAAAATCACATCATTATTTGCTTTCGTTATATTTTGGGTTGCAGTTTGCGGTAAGTAGGTTTAATTACAAATTTGTAGACATCTTATCTATATTAATAAAAGGAAGTGTTTGTCTGTCTGTCTGTGATGCCCAGCAAAATCTACTGAACGCAGAGATCTGAAATTTTAAACATAGGTGGACTGGAGGGTCGGAAAATGCACCTTGAAGCTGGAATTTTAATTTTTGCTTTCATTCGTGAGTTATGAGTGAAAAACTGGCAAAAAAGTGTATTTTTTGCGTTTTCGAAGCATCAGTTTTGAGTAATACATTTCAATGTCGAATCAATTACAGTTGGCTTTGGCTGTTTATATCATACCTTGGAAATAAAAGCATTGCGATAGCTTGAATGTTGTAAGCTCACGCTGGTCGATTCATTTGTTTATAATGCCAAGGCACGCAGATATCTGACATTTTCAGCATAGACGGAACTGGGATGATGAATAGCCTTATAGGCCTAAATGGACAGACATTGATCAGTTTAGACGGAACTCCCTATGCAGGGGTTTTCTGGGCCAGGGAACTCGATCACTTGATTTTGTAAGTCCATCCTGGACGATTCATTTGTTTAGAATGTCAAGGCCCCCAGATATATTCAATTTTCAACCTACATGGAAGAGGGATAATGAATATAGGCCTAAATATGGTCAAACATTGTTTGATTTGGACTCACCATACAGGGATTTTCTGGGCCAAGGAACTCGAATGTGAGGTCGCTTTTACCAAGAGACGCTATCTAATCGTGGTATGTAGTCCACGTGATTTAGGCGTTAATAAGTATAATGAATTAACCATTACGCTCTTAATTTTTATTTTTTGAAATTATTATCGCGGGCAAAGCAGCAGGCACATGCTTAGTGTACAATATAAACCGGTATACAAAAATCTCTTAAGAGCCCAGTTTCTTGTTGCTGTGCTAAAGAAAATTTTTCAGTCCATTTCTTGGACTTGTCCATGTTTAAATTATATGTCGTAAGTCTAGCAATACTCCATCAGGTCAAAAGCAAAACTAAACTAAACTCCGTGGCGCTACATCCCTGGAGGGACTTGGCCTACCACCCGACCGCTGCGTCATCTCCCGTAGGCAGATGGCAGGATTGGGGGGCATGTGGTCAGCATGCCGACACCCACGGCCGTTATTGGTGGTTTTCATGACCGGAGCCGCTACTTCTCTATCAAGTAGCTCCTCAATTTGGAATCACGAGGCTGAGTGCACCCCTACCAGACCTCCCTACCTCAGAAAAATCCGAGGAGGCACCGGGAATCGAACCCGGGGCGACGGATCTGTAGTCAGCTACGCTAACCACAAGACCACGCCGGCGGACGGTCAAAAGCAAAAGTACCCCTTAAATCTTTTTAGAAAAAAATCACTGCCCCTACCGAAATTGTACGAATTAGAAAAAGAAAATTAAGATAGAACTTGTTAACCCTCAAGAACCTAGTAGATGATAGCATCTAAGAAATTGTGAGTTCCTTAGTGCCATGAGTCCTGGCAAAGATTCTACAGTATTAGAATTGGGTGATCTATCATGATTGCACTAGTACCACTGCAGTAGAACTCTGATTATCTGGATTAATTGAGACTGGACCCAATCCAGAAAATCAAATATCTGGATAATTGGATAAATCGTGATTAGAGGACATTTCTTATAAAATTAAATTTTTATATACTGTAATATTAGTTTAACGACTACAAAATATGTTGTTTACATTTTGTACAATACAGTGAACTCTCGATAATTCGGACCTAAATATGCCGGACTTCGGATAACTCGGACAGATTCTTGACAATCCCGACCCAGATCTACAGTCATTATACGGCCATTTCAGGACTGCAAGAGAAGTAATTGTTCAAAAGCAACAGAAAAAGTGTACACAGAAGAACATTTACAGTGTCTCTCAGCCTAAATCTCCTCAGAAAAATATGCTCAAAGTGCCCACATCAATCACATCGTGTCCTAATAATGTAATAGTGTGTATTTCAGACTCTGACTAGGAATTTTAATATAATACTGAAGTGTTATTTGTTTTTGTTCCAACTGTACATTGCCTATATTCTGCCTCATACATTTTTCTTGTGGCTTAAACACGAAATTTCATTACGTAGATACCATTTCCTCATTTCCCCTCCATAAACCGGACATTTCATAACTCGGACAGACCCCTGCCCACTTTAGTCGGGTTTATCGAGAGTTCACTGTACTCTACCCTTTTCGGTACTTACATCCAGTGCTCAGCTAACAAGTTTTGCCTTGTGACTTGCTGAATAAATATAATTATAAGTTTTCAAATGTGAAGACTGTTTTGGAAGCAAGTATACTCCAGTTATTCATTGCATGAAGTTTCAAATTATAGTCTTAATGTAACTTTGTTTATTTTTTTTAATATGATTGAATAAATTTTACCATCTGTAAAACAGGTTATTTTTACCCAGAACAATATTATTGGAATATACCTAATACTGAAGTTAGTGTGTATATTTCCATACTCAATCCTGCTACAGATTTCTACGTTTCACTAGTAAATTTAACCATGTTCGTGTTTTACAATGAAATTATATTTATTTCCACAGACCGAAGCACCTTTGGTTCTCCAATAGAACATGTTGATTTGCAAGCCATAGCAGATGGAAAAATACCATGGATGTTTATACCAGACGATGAAGGCGTTCCCCATCTTGCACTGTTTCCGAAAACTTGGCATAAATATAATGGGGACATTCATAAAGATGTGAAATTTAATCTGTATACCAGGTATGACATCTTCAGTGCTAAATATTCAATTGTATTATTAGAGTCAAACTTCTTTATAATGATATTTGCGGGCCATAGCAAAACATATTTTTATTTGAAGGTTATTGTTATATCGAGGGACATCTTAAGAAAACTGTATCCTTAAGAAAAAAATCTTATTATGTATATACACAGTCTAATGGATGAATTTATTTAACATATACTTAAACAAACAACACTTTCCTCAGTTTCTCTTCTCTTTTTAAGAAATGTAGCCAACATAGAAAGTCCGTAATTTTTTGCCACTTCTGTTTGCTTTAAACCATCATCAAAAATTTTAAAGCCGCTAATTTTGTTTCAAGACATTGGTTTTTGTTGAGCAGAGACCATAGTTATCTTTTGCCCACCCACTGAAAAATAACTTAAAAGACTGGTCAGCTGTTAAACATCGCTTAGCATACCTTTCAGAAAGTTCAGTCACGCCGGGGGGGGGGGGTGGAAAGAGAGCAAAAAGAGATAGGGAAGAAAGAAGAAAGAACAATCACATTGGTCAGTGACCTTGTACTCCACCCTCTACTGAGAAAAATTTTCTCTTTTGGAATTTCTGAAGGTGGCTCAAACGTTCGCACCTGTTGGGAAGGACATTAATCTGCTACATGCCTGCCAGGCTAAGTTCCTGGTCTAGAATGGCAATTTCGCTTCAAAATATGTATTGTTATAAAGGGGTTCACGAAATATCTTTATCACTATAACGAGGGACAAGTAATGTTATTAACAAAGGAAATTTGCGAGGACCATAGAAAAATATCGCTTAATGCGGGCTTATCATTGTGTCGATCTTCATTATATGGAGGTTCAACTGTATTTCTTTATGCTTCTTTGACATGAAATGACACTTTAGCATAGTATTCACTAACAATAAGCACGAAGGCTGGATTTGAGTAAACTCATTCTGTGCTAATATATTACCCACTCCATAGCATTAGCAATTAAAATTGACCAGTCCTCAACTGTATGTGCTTTTGCTAGGGAACTGCTTTTTACATATGTATTAATAAAAGTTGTTTTACTACAAATAAGAAGTGGGCTGATCCTTAGTTTTCACTGACTGTTTAGACAATTGTTACTGTAAATCATTCTGCGCAGTTCATAAAGTACCTATGCATGATACAAAATGCTGCTAGATCTAATAAATACAAGCACCAGTACTTTGTTACGTTTGGAACTCTATCATTAGTGAATAAACATAATTACTAGAACAAGCATAAAAGAAGAATTGAGATGCTAATGACACTTAAGCCAATGTCCCACAATACAATTTTTGGTCCAAATGTCAGATTGGATTGTGTGGCAGGGCAGACTGCCATTGTACACAATTTCATCCTATATTTTCCATAAAATTGTATTGCATGCAACGAAATAGAAATGTTTCTATTTTTGCATCCAAAAATATGAAATCAACCAATGAGCATCATTCTATCCCTGTGTGACCTGCATGATGTAAAAACACGGCTCTTCTTAACATTATAATATATTTATTTTTTTATTTTGTTTTACAGATCAAACCAGAACACACCTTATAGACTATATGTAAATAATGTGAACAATTTAGAACTCTCTGGTTTCAACGGATCTCTTCCTACAAAAATTATAATTCATGGATTTAACAGTAATGGTGGTCATACAGTAATTATAGGAACTAAAAATGGTATGTGGCTCTTTTTTCACTGTGTTAGATATAGCACTCATTGGGTTACAATAAATAACAAAATACCTTATGGTATAGGTACGGTATATATTTAATATCTTTCTTTTATTGCTTTTCAGCATATTTAAAAAAGAGTGAATATAATGTAATAGGAGTGGATTGGAGTGTGCTGTGTCCTTGGCCGCTCTACCCTGCTGCTGTTGAGAATGCCGAGCTTGTTGGAAACCTCGTTGCAGAACTAATAGAATTCCTTGTGAATCAGACTGATGCCAAGCTCTCTGATTTCCATGTTATAGGACACAGCTTAGGGGGACAAGCTGCAGGATTTACTGGTGCTGCTGTCACAATAGGAAAATTAGGCAGAATTACAGGTAAGGACTAATGGTATTTTATTTATATTTTAGATAAAAATAGTAATACAGTAGTGGGTAAAAGATAGTTTTATGCCGTGCAACAGCCAAGCTCCGCCATTTTGTTAAGTTAGGAACGTTTATGTTAGTTTAGGAACAATATACTGAATAGTGCAAGGTTTATTATGTCTCACATTGATTCTCTTCTGCGACGAAACCCTAAACCCCACCTTCCCAGGCGGGTGCCATTAGAGAGTTGGTGGTAGGAGCCTAGTGCGTGGCATAAAACTGTTTTTCCCTAATAGTGAAATAAATGTACACAGGCATGAGTAGTCACATAATACTTAGCTGCTGGGAATAAAATTGTTCAGGTAATCAACTTTGTCTTGCTGAAATGACATACAATTTAGAATGCTGCTTTCAGAGCTGAATTTATGTATTAATATATGCAACTAGTCCGTGGCTTCGCTAGTGATTATTTAGGCCTACTCAACTGGTAGATGTATTGTTTAAATAATTTTTTAACAGAAAAATAATTAAAACACTATATTTATTAACATTGTCATCGTTTTTACATAATCGCAGGAATTGCATAATTTTATTTTTAATTACAGCCTATTGTTTAATATTAAATATATAGATAATTAAACAAACAAAATGAATCTTACGCTGCCATATGGGCATACAAATTTTAAATGAAATGATTAAAATGAACCTTAGATTCTTGAACCTTACCCAAATCATGCATAAACAGTTTTATTATGATGATTGATAATTAAGTAAACTAAAACCCCTGCTTTGAGGTGCATTTCACGAGCAAAATGCACTGCCTGGGGAAAAAAAAGAAATCAGATCAGAGTTTCCTAGCCCCTCCCCCCAAAATACCCCCATAGTGTGTATCCGCAATACCCGCAAAATCATTCAATTTTTTCCCATTAAGGCGTGCTTTCGTTCTTCCCTTCTGTCCACCTACGTTAAAGAAACCAGATCTGTGCAAATCATAAACAAATGAATCAAGATAGGAACCGAACAAGGCCTTCCTGAAGTAATTTCACAATTGATTACCATTTTCCACAACAATCAAATTGCTCCTGTGTTTCTTATGGAAGGTATTTTGTCTCCTCAAAATTTAGCAAAATCCTTTCTTAGTGTCCACTTACATTATGAAGCGAAGATACTATCAACATTCCAAGTCTCTATCTATTATAGTTTAGGCTCTGCATTGATTCTCTGTCAGTCATTCATTCAGTCAGTCAAGGACAAAGCCGCTTTTATGTATGGAGATCATCAACTGAAATCATCAATAGGCTCTAAGTTTCAAATCAGTGGGGAAAATTTCCATGAAATGCCTGGTTTCTATATTGATCATTTAAACCTTGAATAAAAAATCCTCACATTTTAACATAACAATTACTCTGATAGTCTCATATTTCTGGTTATGTGCAATTTTTGTGGTCAAATCATGTGAGTGTATCACAACATTTTTTTTTTTAAATGGAATCGGGGTGTAGTAATTTCTAGAAACTATATTAAAGGTAAAATTTATTGTGTGAGCATCTTCCACTTTTTATTTTTTTAACAGGTCTAGATTCAGCATATCCCATGTTTGGTAACAGAAATGCAACTGGTCGCCTCGATCCAAGTGATGCTGTACTTGTAGATGCTATACACACTTGTGGGGGATTGGTTGGATTTCGAGAGCCATATGCGCACATTGATTTCTTTCCTAATGGAGGCAAAAGTCCACAGCCTGGATGTGAAGGAGAAGATGCAACTGGTAAGTAAATTCCAAGTGTCACATTTTAAAATATTATTTGCAAAGAACATTTTTATTTTTTATTACATATTAGAGTTTGAATCTTTCAACTTCACACAATTATTGTGAGTAATAACATAAAAAGTTAGAACATATGTCTTGATGGGTTCCCCATCATCTGCTGACAAGTTTGCTTCTCTGTTCACTAGAAGTCCTCCTGGTTGTATGAATTTGAAAATGAGGTAAGATTTTACTTACAATATTTAAGCGAAGTTGAATGCTTTAAAGTTTAATAAATTATATTGACACTTCACAATGTTTTAACCAATTATTTTCATAAAATTTTTATGTTTATTTATGATTAGTTCTTATACTGTACTCTATAGTTATATTTTAAAATGTCATTATACCTCTAAAATTCAGAAGATTAATTGTAAAATTTTAATGAAAAATTATTGAAAGCAGAACAGAGGTATACAATAAACTGTAATGAATAATATAATTGAAAAAATATACACAGACTTACAGTAACTGAAAACTGACGTGCACATATTTAGGAGAATATCAACTGTTGTTTGTATATTGCGTGTATCCTCTCACGGTAAGGTATTAAATCTAGAGATGGGGTTGTTGTCCTTTGGGATGTGAGGGTTCATTAGGCATTCCATATTTTTTATACTGGAATTCTTTACCATACCAGTATTACAAGTTCTTTGTGCCTGTATATGCCTAGTAAGCAATCTGGTTCCTGATTTATCTCATGTCTATCATCCTATAAATATGCTGCTACACTGATTTATCTGTTTGTACTCGTATGTATTTTATTTTATTTTTTATTTTGTCATTTATTTATTATTATTTCTTTTTATATTTCTATTTATATCTATTTTATATATCTGAGGAGCTCATTATTTCTAACTTATTTAATCTAGAAGCACAGCAACTGCTTGCATACTTTTTTTATTAAGGGACTTCTAAATCTTCAGCATTTTTTTTTTAAACTCATTTTATTAACGGATTTTGGGTGATGTTGTTCTTTCGACAAATATTTTTTTTGAAATTTATTGGTTTTCATGGAGAGGGGATGTTACGTGAAAAGACATAATACATTAAATAACAGTGATGTACAGACTACAGTTGGAGTAGATTATACCTGTTGAAGGAGGAGATGTCCTTGAAAACATACTTGTTCCTTTTATTAGTCAACTTGTGTGTATTTTTCCAACTCAGTTATTCATAATAATGTTTTATAACTTAACTTCCTGTTTTGCTATTTGTAATTTGGTATCTGTAAATTTAGGTCTTCGTAACATGTTTTCTTATATAATGGGTGGAATGCATAAAATGGTAGTAGATACTTTTACTACCTACTAAGATTTGTATGTATAAAAACCTTAGGGAAAACTATTCCTCCTAGCAAAAAATAAATAGTAGGGCCTACTTGCCTTGAAGCCTTAGAATAAACTAGCATGTGCCCATGGCTTCACCCGCGATAATTATTTCAAAAATAAAAAATAAAAAATTAAGAGCATAATAGTTAAATAATTATATTTATTAACACCTAAATCACATGGAGTGCATTCCACGATCAGATAGCGTCGCCTGGTAAAAGCGACCTCAGATTTGAGTTCCTTCGCCCAGAAACCCCTGTATAGTGAATTTCGTCCAAATAAAACAATGTTTGACCATATTTAGGGCTTACAACATTCAAGCGATCGCGAAAGTTTTATTTCCAAGGTATGACAAAAATAGCCAAAGCCAACTGTAATTGATTTGACATTGAAATGCATTACTGAAAACCGATGATTCGAAAACGCAAAAAATGCATGTTTTCTGCCCGTTTTTCACTCATAACTCACGAACGAAAGCAAAAATTTAAATTTCAGCTTCGAGGTGCATTTTCCGACCCTTCAGTCCACCTATGTTTAAAATTTCAGATCTTTGCGTTGAGTAGATTTTGCTGGGCATCACGGAGAGATAGACAGACACTTCCTTTTATTAATATAGACTATGAAATGTATGCATAAATTGTAGTATAGAACTCTACGTTGTAGGTTTTACTACGAAAAATCGTAGCATGCATCGTTCATGGTTTCGATTGCATAGTTAATGGTTGGTGGTAATTTGCATGGCTGTGTTTTTACAAATAAGAGATAAAGGAGGTATAAAGAGAGAAGAGTGCTATCAGTTACAGAAAACCGATGAAAAATAATGAAAATGATGGTTAATGCTTTCTCGTCACAATCACAATCATGCTCAGATTTTGGTTAGTAACCAATAGTAACAGAAATCCCCGAAGAGCACAAAATTGATTATTATCGGAAAGTAAAACCATTCCCTTCGTAGCAGAAGAATTGTGTTTATAAAAATGATATGAAGTTTATGCTTTTATTTTTACCTTTTCCTATAGTAAAGTAAAAGCATTGACTACGATTTTATGCATACCGCCCAATATGTTTCTAAGTAAGTTTTACATTTTCTGATTACCTAAATAGAAATTATACAGTTTGATGAAACTTACTACCTGTTTTTAGGAATCAAAATATATTTAGATAGGATAAAATTCTATTTTATTTTTAAAATTATTTTACTTAATATAGGTGGATGCAGCCATGGGAAGGTTGTGAATTATTTCATTCAGACAATATCAGAACCTTTAGCTTATCCTGCAGTAGAATGTTTGAACCTGGAAGAAGCTGAAGCTAGAGATTGTACAGGTCAACCTCAACAATATATGGGAGATACCTTATACTTCGGGTGAGTTTAGTTCTTTATTTTCTGTTGGTTATTAGTGCAAGATATTAAATTTTCTCTCTTTCTTTCTTTCTTTCTTTCTTCTTTCTATTTTCTCTCTATTTTCTTCTTCTTTTTTATTCAATTAATATTTAATATTAAAACAATTCAAGACTCGATGCATAATCATTATTTTCATTACATCTGTTCAGGAATCAGTATTATAATATTTTACAGTAAATGTATTCCATAGTTCAGCAACTTTGCCATTAAATAATTGTAATCATTCCCTGTAAATATTATAAGCATAAACATATACTGATGAAATGTGAAAAGGCCGTTCAGAGGTGGGAGGTGGGAGCTATCATTCCCCTCTCTTTCAATAATAGACTCATCCAGGCAGTTGAGCATCTTCCTATGTGCATAACATGTTTCAAGAGACAGTACCTACCAGTATGCATCACTAGGAATTTTAAAAATAATACGAGGGTTATCCAGAAAGTAAGGAACGTTTTGGAATTTAAAAAAACCAAGTACAAGAAAAACATTTTATTATATACATGTGAAAGAGGGACTAAAATACTACTTTTCAACATAATCACCATAAAAATTCAGGCACTTATCAAGCGGTGGACAAGCTTTGAAATTCCTGTGTCATAGAATTCTGCCACCTGTGATCTCAGCCACTCAGTGACACGTACCTGGAGCTCCTCATCGTCGTGAAGCTTCTGTGAAACAATTTCAAAAAGTAAAGTCCGTGAAACTTGTGGGAAACATAGAGAAAGCTCAGTTATTGTGAAACTGCGGTTTTCACGAATCTTTTCGTCAACTTGGGCGACCAGATCGTCAGTCACAATGCTCGGAAGTTCACTCTTCTCTTCATCATGAACGTTTGTTCGCCCATTTTTAAACTGAATACACCACTTCCTGACACACTCATTACATTGTTCCCATACACTTCACACAGTTCCCGATGAATTTCTATTGGTTTTAAGTTTTTTTCCAACAAAAAACGAATCACATACCGCACCTCACAACTGGCGGGATTTTGGATTGCAGCACACATTTCAAATTTGAATAATGAAAAAAGGGGCAGCGCAGAGATCTTCCCGTTGTCACAGCTGGACGCTGACTGAGGTGCCGAGTACGAGCACACCATTGTATACGCTATTGGCGCGTGCCTGGCGGCATCAGGTGGAAACGTTCCTTACTTTCTGAATAACCCTCGTATAATAAATTATCTTCAGTATTAAATTGCAGCAAACAATGCTTGAATAAATGGATGTTTATTAACTGATTGTGTATTGTTCACAGAAAACAACCGTATTGATAATACTTCATGAACGCCTTTTAATAGCATTACTGTTTCGGTCTAAAATACTATTCATCTCTTGGGAATTTATTGGCGATTTCTAAGTCACTTGTGGTATTGCCTATGACCAGGGCCGATAAATGCAAAATGTACCAGAGAGTTGCAGCAAGAAGCATGTGCATGATTTATCACAAATGCAACTGATTTATGACTAATTTTGTCGCGAGTTTTCCCGAAAATTCACCATTTTTGCAAAAATCTTCATTTTTATGATAAAAACAAAAAAAATGCATTTTTAAAAGATGTGTTTGTTTGAAGATGTTGGGAATTCATTTGGAAAGGTACATTAACTTGAAAGTAGACTACATACTGTTCTATTTTATGAACTCATAGGACCATCTAAGACAGCTGTCAGCGTTTTCATGAGGTTTTGGAACATCTCATTAGAAATACTTTCATTTTGAAGTTCCTAAAGTATTAGCTGCAATAATAAAATAAATGAGAAACATTATTTTGTATGCAGTTTTCTTTTACATTATAAGTTAAATGTTATTTCAAAAGAATACCAGTAGATTAAGAAGCGTAAGACATTAAAAATTGCCACAATTTTTTTTCATGAAATTTCTACCACATTTTTAACTATAAATACGTCATTATCTGAATTTTTCATGAAAGTTTTCAAAAATAAACACCAAAAAAACATATCCCTGCCTTTGAGTGTTTAGGGCAGTGGTTCCCAACCGGTGTGCCCCAGCACCCAAGGGTGCCGCGTGATTGGCTAAGGGGTGCCGCGAGATATTGAGATAAAAAAAAAGAATTACCCTATACTGAAGCCTAAAGTCTTGTAAGGTCTTGAAATAAAATAAGTCAAATTAATTACTCTCATGCATGGAACTGCACTGCTTGTGAACGAGATGAATTTATTGTTTTTTGCTCTGATTCCACACTCAAAGGTAAGTTCACCAAGAGTGAGGCATCAGTGGCTACTTTTTGGCTTCAACGGAGAGAGGAGTATCCTAACCTAATGAAGAAAGCAATTAACACACTTTTGCCCTTTTCAACATCCTATCTATGCCAGAAAGCCTTCTCTGCTATGGTGACAATAAAATCCAAAGCAAGAAATAGACTGAATAACCTTGAGGATGATTTGCGTGTTTCATTGTCAACTGTAAGGCCCGATATCACGTATCTGTGCTCTAAGCATCAATCACAAGTTTCACATTAATCATTTATCGAACAAAACTATTGATGTATTTTTACTCAGTGACTGTAGTAAAGTTTACTGTATTATGTTATGGTGTACATTACTTATTATATAATATTTCAATAAATTTACATATTAAACTTAATTTTTTTTAATTCAAGGAAGGGTGCCCCTAGTGTTTAATGTTATTCCCAAGGGTGCCGTGAACTTCAAAAGGTTGGGAAACTCTGGTTTAGGGAATACTTGCAGCATTAAGGGTCATGTAATTAATAATTAAATTCATTCTTGTGTCCGACTTTAGCGTTGTGTACCAAATAGTTGAATAAAAACACTTTCTTTAACGCACTTTATTTTACCTTAGTAAACTTCTGGACGGCCGTTTCACAGGTAAAGGTAAAATAAAGTGCATTAAAGAAAGTGTTTTTATTCAACTACTAATAATTAAAACCACAATATGAATAAAACGCATCAGCTTCCATCGCTTTTTGCTTCCAATTCTTTGGCTTATATGGATGATATGTTTGCTTGTAAATAGCATAAATATTATTGGTATCAAAAGTGTCATCCTCATTGTCATCAATATAAGGTACCGGTAATAATAATTTTGGTGATGGAACAAAGGCTAAATACCAATACTGAATGGAATTATAATCTTACAATGTTATTTCCAGGGTCAATGGAATTTATTATGTGGATACTAGAAGATAATAAAAACAACGAAGAATTTAACTGAAGCATGAGAACTGTATCGCAATAAAAAAATTTAGCTCTGAAGAAATCATTACATTGGTGCCCCTTTCAATACAATAAAGAAAGGGAGTACTAGGTTTTGAACATAAATTTATCATAGGTAATCTCACAAGAGATTATGAGTTTATTGATATGTGCCAAATTCCAAAACCCTCTAAATCCACTTTTTAGCAAAAATGTTTTTATAACAGGTTATATTAAGTAGAATGTGCTTTTCCAATGTCCCCTATTTCCACTCACAATTCAGCCAGTGTCCTCTAAATACGAAACTACTTTTCCAATATCCTCTGTGTTCAGCTTTTTCTTCATTGTATTATATTCTTTGCTTCGAAAAAAGACTCAGGTACTTGAACTGCTATAATTTTACTATAATTATGTAAAGAAAGTTCCAAACATCCCCAGAACAAAGTTACTGTAACAACTCATACATGACTTGGAAATAAACTTCCTAAGGGTTGTAATGAGATTGTTTCTTCTGTGCGCCATCAGCTTAAAGGTAAAGGTATTACAGAACTATTGCTGATGGATGCCCAGGCCAGAACAAAAATTCTGCATGCTATTGGTTAGAGAAAAAATCACCTGCAAATGTACAAGAGGTGGTACTATTGATTCTAGTGATAGGTTATGCTTTTCTGCTACTACATAGTGTTTGGTAGAACAGGGGGGGGGAAAGGAAATTTAATATTTGTAACTACATCAGGATTTGTGGAGAAGAAGCCGGAATGAGTGCAGAGGTGCAAAAAAACTTTCCCCATCCAAGAGGGAAGTGAGGTATTTTAGTGAAATTAAAATCATATATACAGGCTGTATCATAATTAATAGCATAAACGAAAACGGTTGAAAGTATATTCAACAGAAGCAAAAAAGTTCAGCAAACATGGGTCCACAAACAAGCCGTTTGCGAGATTTATTATTGCAAATGTCAGAATAGCTGAAGGCAATATGAGGCATTACAGTTATCAGAGTCGATGTGTATACCTGTCACTTGGAAAGATAACACATATTGATGATTGCTGATAGTAGTATGTATGTTTATCAACAAATTCCACAGTTATCAACATAAAAAGCTGGGAAAACCTCTTCTTATCTACAAAGGTAATTCCGGTATCAGCTTTATGAGAATGTCATTGCCAGTCCACTTGATAATATGACTTCTGTTGCTATTTTACACTTATCTTCTGTAGCAGTCTATGTTATTTTGGTAGCAGCACAAGAAATTTTGAAGCAATTCGTGTGGCGACTATGTACAGAAGTAGCTAGAAGGTGTACAGGGTGACTAGCAAAGTGACTTCAGAAAATTCCCTGATTTTTCCTTGACTTTTCCCTGACTTTTCCCTGATGTTGAAGAATGTTCCCTGACCATAAATAGTAAACGGAGAGGTTTTAAACTCATCAGAGAAAATGCGCATTACATCGCAAGCGTTCTTAAACACGTCTCCTTTCCAGCACATATTCAGTTGCATCTATCGGTCTTGGGAGGCGATGGAACCGATGGCTGGTTTAAAACGGTCCAACGAAAATCATTCTTAAACTCAGAGGATTTGCAAAAAAGCAAATTTTCTCCGATGAGTTAAAAAATTCTCCCAAGCGTACCTTAGGAGTCTGCTTAAAATCATGCAGAGGGGCTTTGCGTTTAGCTCAATTACTCACCAACTGGGTGAACAATCCACCTGAAAATCATAGGACGCATTAAGGACACACCATAGTTTTTTGTTATGAAAAATTGTGGGGAAAGTGCGTCTATTACGAGGATAAATACGGTAATTGAGTGTGGTTACTATACTCCAAATCTAAATTTTTTAAAAATTCCAGGTTTTTATTGAAAATTCCCTGAGTTTTCCAAGATTTCTCCAGAAAACAAAAATCCGTGGCTTTTTCTGGTTTTCCCGGATACTAGTCACCCTGGTGTATCTAAATGTTCCAAATAAGAAAATATTGATTTTCACAGTAGGCCTAGTTTTCATTTTATGCCCCATCGGAGGTTGAAATAAATAATAATTACAACAGGGACAACGGGCTAGAACTCAGCCAAGCCTGGAACCCAGCAATCAGAATTCTACAGGAACGGGCCAAATCAGGACCAACTTCAGCACCAACCAATAGCATTCCTGCGTTTCACCCCGGGATTCCCTGTGCTCCGATTGGTCGCTCTCTGCAAACTCCACCAGCTATAAAAAGGAGCCAGACACAGAACTAGCGCACTTCTCTCCCAGAAGATGGCTGCAGAGCTGACAGCAGCCGAAAGCTCGGAAATAAACCATACTTTAACCCGGTTGGAAGCCCGAGAGACCATTATAAATAACCCTCGTACCTTTATTCTTTGGCATTCACAGATCCATTGTAGTATAAAATGAAATACTAAGATAAAATGCCAAATAAAATATCCTACCATTGATGTGCATTCCATTCCCCAACAAACTTTTTGGTGATTTAAAGTTTTAAATTAGGGGTGTACATTAAATTTGAGTAAATACTGTATGTGTAACCATGAAGAACTACCTCCTCCTCCTCTATGTTCTGTGCATGTAAAATAGGCTATAATACCATATATATCCATTTTAAATATCATGCTAGGGCCAGGACATCCTCAGTGGTCTGCTGACCTGCATTTGATTGGTGATGAGTAGGGCAAGATATTAAATGATTTTGCATCTTTTTTGTATGAAGGTTAAAAGATCGATTGAATATATATAAACGTGTATCATGGTATCATGAAATAATTGATTAAATGAGGTCAATTTGTTTTTGGCATTTTTTTGCTTTATTTTGCATTATCTCATTTTAAAGAAATAGATCATTTTTTGGCAATTTTTAGGTTATTTTTAGCATTTTTGGGTCATGTTTTATTGGAGTTAGAGAGGAGCCTTTTCATGTACAAATCATTACTTTCAGACAACAGTCTCAGCCAAGTGTTCATAGTTCATTTTAGTTGAGGTTTATTGTAAACACCACAGCAGAGTTTCTTGTAACAATAAAGAATTTTTTTCCCTTTCTTTTTAAATGGCACTTATTTGTTAGGGGCAATTTGATGAGCATACCAGTTCAAAAATAATTTATTTTTTGCTAAGGGTGTCCAAGTAGTGTAAATTTACTTCTTTAAATTAGTAATAAAATAGGTGTGTTTTATATTGTAAATTCATACATAATGGACTGTCATCCATTAAATTGCTTTTAGCAATTCATTACTTAAAAAACTAATTATAAGTAATAATGGTAACTTTATTGTCTTTTTTTATTTTTTTTTATTTTGTGTCATTTTTTAAACTATTTTGTGGTCATTAAATTGCCTTGCCATAGTAATGAGGCTACAAAGATGTTCACACTTCATGTATTGGTGGCAGGTATTGGGCCATGGAGATTTCCATCACTTTGTCATATGTCAACTTTTATGCTTAAGTTGTGGGTTTTTTAAAAATATATAGACATTTATCATTGGGTAGACAGTTATTCAACGTCTTTGGACCCTTTTCTCTTAGCAATAACAATGGACAGTTGTCCAGATTCTTCACCCCTAAATACAAAAAGGAATATTTTATAATCTTTTTTGTTTTCATTGCATTCTTCATACCTTAAACTATTTTTCAAAAGAAATTCCTCCTTACTCAGACACTTGTCATAGCAGGACATACATTTTCGATCTCATCATCCTTGGAACGCTGACCAGTGTCATATAAGGAAAGAGATGGAAATCACTTGTTGTCAAGTGAGGACTTGTATAGGGAATGATCAAATTGTGATTGTGTGCCTGATTAAAAAACAGATGATTGAACATACTTCTAAGTCGGCAGACCGATCTATTTTCTTGAACATATGAAATGCAGTAAAGTTCATTTCAGTTTATTACATTAATTTTATTCTCTAGAAAGATTTTCTTTTTTAAATCTTTCTTCATCAATTTTACATAGAGTGAGGGTGGGCCAGCATATTTTTTGTTGAGCCAGGGCCCATCCTGGCCCCCCTACCCTTGGCACCGTCTCTGTTAAAGATTTATAATAAACTTCCCAATGTATCAAATCACTGTGTAATCAAGACAAATGTGAATCCTTTAAAAAATATTTTGAGTATTTAGTAGCCCACACCTTCTACACTCTGGATGAATATTTTGATCTTTAATTTAACGAATGTGTATGTTTGTATTGGTCCGGGATTTTTTACATGTTCTATATCCTCTAGCTATAATCATTTTTAGGTCTACAGAATGAAATATTTACGTTGCATTACAGATATAATTAACTTCATCTTTGATAACTGAAACCACCACCAGGTGCTCCTGTGCTTTGTGCACAGAGCTACAAGGATTCAATTCAATTAAAAATTTCATATCCCTGACATCAAAATGTCCTATATGTTTTTTAAAATTAAAAATTTTGGGCTTAAAAAAAATAAAATAAAATAACAAAACCCAGAATGGGAAGAAAATGCAAGCTCTGAAAAATGACTTATTCCAGGGCACCACATAAAGATCCACCAGAGAAACTTTTAGGGTACATGAAGAAACATAAGTTGCAAACAGTAGTGCTGGTTTGTAGTGTACATGCATTAAGAAAAGCTACATGTGCTCATTTTGCACTATGACATTCACAAATTATCATGCATTGAAGCATTGTTTGCAGGTCTAGTGAGAACACTAATAATAAGGCTTTATCCAACCAATTTATTTTGAGATGCGTATGATAATTAAAATGATGTAGGAGGGTAAAGATTTACCATACAAGTGCTAGGATGATTTTCTGGTATAGTAGTAGTAACAGTAACAACAACAACAACAACAACAATAACGATAACAACAATAACAATGACAATAACAACAATAATAATAACAATAATAACAACAATAACAACAACAATAATTACAACAACAATAACAATAATAATAATAATAATAATAATAATAATAATAATAATAATAATAATAATAATAATAAAGTAATAAACCCTTCTGCAGGTTTGATTTTAACATTTCAGTTTTTCAGATTCAGAAATTAACAATGTACACAAAATAACTTGTTGCCAAGGACAACAGTACTGGTACTAAAAGATTATAGCTCTACAAAAGGATGTTCAGGCTGCAACAACTGTTGGTTGTCGTTGTGTTAACAGGTAATCTGACTCCTACTGTATCAGTACAGCTTCAAAACAGAACTTCTGAATACTGACACAAGCACAGAGTGACAGAATATAACCAAACAACCGGGACGACTGGTCACCTTGCACAGCCACAATAACACACACTCACCTCTTCACACCTTACATATCTGCCAGATATGCATCACCAAGTAATGTGGCTCACCCAAGCGGTGCCTAACTCGAAAATGGGCTACACCATCACCATCTATCCACTTCACTGTGTCAAAGCAATAGGGTTGGCATTAGATGCACACACACTTCTGAATACTGAATAAATTTAGTTACTATTTAGTTATATATATATATGAGAAATAGGTCATGGCAACAATTTTTTTCTTTGAAAAGAGGTAATTTTAAAGTTTTGAAATATACAAATGAAAGTACAGAGTATGGAATGTGTGTATATTGCAAATTATGGGTAGGCCTACTAGATGTAGGATAATGAAGGAAACAGACAACCATAAACATCCATACGCAACTGCATCGTGCCACTCTAATGTATTGCAGTGGTTGGAGGAATGAAAGCACACATACCCACTCCATGATCCCTTAAAGTTCAGTACATCTGAACATTATTCCCAAAAGTTCCATCAGCTCCTTGTGGTATTCTCTGTTGATCAGATACTCTCCAATAAATGAAGAACCTTAAAGTGTTGTGATTTAAGTAGGCTACTTGAAATACTAATTTGATGGAGGTTAACTATTCCTGCTCTTGAATTTACACATCTTAAGTGCTTCAAATCATTTATTAACACCCCATGATGAACTTTAGATAACATTCCACTCCAGCGTTATCAGGCTATACATTTTTATTTGTCAAGTATCTCGTTATAAATGAAAAGATTGGTTTAGAGATTGAATTATATAATTTAGTATTTGGTGTTCTATTTTCAGTATGTCTAGTTCAAAAGTTATTTGCTTACTTGCTCTGGTTTTCATTTCAAGGAAAGTTCATGGTAAGAAATTGGGACAGTTAATTGATTTGTGTAAAATTATAAGGTGACAGGCGTTCTTGTAAGTTCACTTTATTGTGCTTTTAATTAATAGTGTAAGTCAATTCAGCTCTACGCTATACATAAATCATCAGAATAAGGCTTAATTTACAAGAGAACACTTTCAGATTATGAACAGCAACAGTAATTGTTTCTGTTAGTTAATTTCAGATTTTACTGTTTTTGTTCTCATGGATCATACACAAGTTAATTTCAGATTTTACTGTTTTTGTTCTCATGGATCATACACAAAGTTAAAACGTAGTAGTGGTAGTATTCAAATGTTTTGGAGCTCTTGATTTGCCATCATTCACTTGTGGGCTTCCCAATAATATTCAGCGAATTGGAATGGTGTCCCAACTATCTTCTGAAGGTCTGTGCAGACCATCAAGTGATCCTTATTCGTTACCGTATTTGTGTTCTTGCATACTATGCAGTATGGAGAGTCCAGTAGCTTAATTCTATGTAGATGTGCTGCCAGGCAATCATGACCAGTCTCAAGACAGAATGGCGCAATTAAGCGGTTGATCGTGGACTGTTAGGTATTGTATTTGTTTCTAGTAATGTCTTCCATATCCTGGTTGCACAATGAATTTTATTTTGTTGAGTTATATGGGATTTTATTTTCATTTTTGTGTAGAGTTGTACTGATCTAACGTTATGTACAGAAAATTATTTTCAGCCTTATTATTTTACTAGCAGGTGCCCATGCCTTCGCCCACAATAATGAATTCAAAGATTAAAAATTAAGAGCAAATTAGCTAATTGCCATTAGTGTTGTAAAACTGGTGTAATTAGTAAGCAAGCTAAAGGATTATTGTCTATTTTATGGAGTCCAAAGGTTCATTGCCGTGTTTACCTGAGCCTACCATTCAACCCTACTCTGTGCTAACTCCATCCAACCATCCTTCTCAAATACTACTTCTCTTAAGTCTATCCTAATATTGTCAACCCACCTACATCTAGGTCTTCCAAGTGGTCTTTTCCCTTCGGGTCTCCCAGTCAATATTTTTTAGATACGGTATGTTTTTCTTCCCCCCTGTGTGCAACATGTCCAGCCTATTTCATCCTCTGTGATTTAATTACCCTTACTATATCCGGTGACAAGTCCAGGTTATGAAGCTCGTTGTTATGCAGATTTCTCCAGTCCCCATTTTCATCTCTCTTAGGTCCAAATATTTTTCTAAGCACTCTGTTTTTTAACACTCTCAGATTATGTTCTTCCCGAAGAGTAAGCAACCATGTCTCATCCGTATAATACAACCGGATATTTTTTTTCTCAAGATTTCTGGATAGAAATCCGCAACACCACACAGCTATATAAGAGCCCGATGCCCGGCTTAGTCAGTGACCTTTTGGCCCAGAAGAAGACAGCAACATGGCTGTAGAAACGTTGGCCTCTCAACACTCGACGCGGCGCTACCCGGACAGCCTAGACTGTGAGAAGATAAGAGTTGCTGAACTGCATAAAAACAGGCATTTACTCAAAATGAAGTTATTAATTTCCTGACTGAGTCTACACATAACTTCTGCCTTAGTGTTATTTGTGTCTGTAATTATTGCTCCCAGATATTTGAATTTCTCCAGGTGTTCTGAACCTTTTACCGGCTATTCTAATATTACGTAGTGCATTATTAAGGGGTAAAAATTAAAAAGCTGTGAACTTTTTGGAATTCTCCTGTTGGCTACAGGCTAAGAGCTGTGTGCCAATTTCAAATTTCTAGCTCATCTGGAAGTGGGAAAAAATTAATGTCAATATAGTGATTTGATAAATTCTTTCCAACAGGGCAAGGCATCTTAGACTCCATCACTGCAGGTACCGATGTGCAATTTGCTGCAGTAGATTCAGTGCTGTGGATGTTTATACCAGATGATGAAGGATTTCCACATCTTGCCCTCTTTCCCAGAAATTGGCCGAAATATTATGGAGACATCACTCAAGATGTAAAATTATATCTTTACACAAGGTAAGCTAAACCATAGCTGAAAACAAGGAATAAATAAATGGTACAAAATATGCTGCACATACTTTTTCACATGATGTTATTGTGTTTTAAGCAGACCCAATTTAATATTATACCTTGAAGTTTCACAACAATTATTAATTGTAACTTTCATTTTACTATGCTTAAAAACAGAAGAGTAGCATTATTCACATTTTCAAGATGTATTTGAATATTGGTCTAGTGTGTTGAAAGTCGTATTTCTTCCAATTTTATCTCCATAAATGAAATACGTTACACAAAAAATGTTCATTTTAACTGTCTCTTACAACTTTACTGTGCAGGTTTTTCATGTATCTTCTACCGCACTTTAAATCACCATGAAATTCGAAAATGTACACAAATTAACTATGCAATAAACTTAAGTCATTTTATAGAAAAACGAACATAAAAGTTTTATTATGCAAGTTTGAAATTTAAATTTTTACCATAGACATTAATCTTTTTTAAAATAAATATTTGGAAGAAGTTTTCATGAAAACTACCCTTCATATTTTAATAATATTATACGAGTCGAACGAAGTCCATAATCCAAAAATAATACTCATTCAGTGCACTGCTTATCTGCAATGGGCCTGCACAGACAGACATTTTCCCCGTGTTAAGTTATAGAATTTGATTTTTGTTATGATGACTATTCTTTCCCTGTACAAAGTGTATGGCTAGAGAGTAAAAAAAGAAAGCCCATGTCAGAAACAAGCTGATGCTATTTCATTGAACTAATAATACCCTTGTTGTGAAAAAGTTGACTAACCTGCTGGTAGCATAGGATGATATCTTTTCAAAGAATTGTGCTGCGGTTTGAAGTTGTGGGAATGCACTAAGCAAGCCAGTCTCTTAATACACATTTCTGAGTTATGCATTGACAAAATTTGAAACTTTTTGTGCATGGATAAACCCAATTCTTCATTTCATGAGTGGAATTATTTTTTGTTCTGCTAACTGTAAATTTGGGGGCGGTCATAAAAGGCTGGCAAGGGAGGAGAAATTCTTGGTTTGGCCTTCTTGTTCACACTCCAGATAATTCCCTTTTGAATAGATATGGGAGGGCAGCAAACACTTGCAAACAAAGTCAACCTTTCATAAATCTGTTCCCTAAGTCATCACGAAGAGACATTTCATAGAAAAAATACTATCCATGGGGAAAAAGCTTCTTCCTTTTCTTCACTTCATGGATTAGGCATCTTTGCCCATTATGGCTTCACATTTGTCTCAAGCGTGTCCTGGGTCATCCTCGATCTCTTCTCCCTCTTGGCATGTAGTCCAGCGCTGCCTTGGGAAATCTGGTGTTTTCCATTCTTAGTAAGTGATCATTCCAATCCTGTCTATTATTTAATATTTTTTTATGTACTGATTCCATACTTAATTCTTCCCTAATACCTTCATTTTGAATCCTATCCATCCTCGTACATTCCTTCACACTCCTTAGAAATTTCATTTCTGCCCATTGGATTTTGCTCAGTTGTTATTTAAGTCAGTATCCAGGCTCTGCTGCCATAAAGCAATGTGGGTAAAGCAACTACTTTATAAAATTTCATTTTAGTTTCTTTTCTAACTTTGTTTTTAATTGTTCTTTGGATAGTCCCCACATACTGCTTGAAACTTACTAACTTTTTGTTCAATGTCCTTGTCAATATAAAAGCTTATGTCACAGCCAAGATATTTAAAATTCGATACTTGTTATAAGATGTTACTTTTTAGTACAATCTTTGATCTGAGCATGAAACAGAAAAAAAAACAAAAGAATGAAAGGAGACAGGATACATACTGGTGTACAGCCTGCTAAGTGGGATTTTATTATTGATACCCCCTTCCAAGAGAGTCCACAAAATTGAAAACTTATACAGTTAAACAGCACCAATTACAAGTTACAAGGCAAAATTTGTGATATTGTTGCATGTGGTGTTAAAATACTGGTGGAGGGTGAACCCACACTCTGCTCTATGTCATTTAAATGTCTGGCTTGTGTGGCTAATAAAGATGAACTTCTCCCGTATTCCAGTTCAATACCTAATCTGTAGCCCTTGTTAATATAATATGTTATTCTTTTTCAGATCAAATCGTGATACACCAAACAGGCTGTATGTAAGCAATGTGGACAGTTTAAACAAATCTGGTTTTAACAGTTCCTTTCCTACAAAGATTCTAATACATGGATACTCAAGTGATGCTGAAAGTATGACTGTCATTGGATGCAAAGAAGGTATCTATTCTTAGCATCTGATAAGTAACAATGATATAAATAGTAAATTAATATTAATGCATATTATTACAAAATTGATATTATTAAATAAATAAGTAAATAAATAAATATTTTTTTAGCATACTTGGATAAGCAAGATTACAACGTAATAGGAGTAGACTGGAGTACATTAAGTTCTGCGCCAAACTATCCTGCAGCCTGTTTGAATGCACGACTTGTTGGCGAGTATTTGGGGGACCTTATTGACTTCCTGGTGGTGCAGGGAGGTGCCAAGCTTCAAGATTTCCATATCATTGGTCACAGCCTTGGTGGTCAAGCAGCGGGATTTGCAGGCGCTGCTGTGAGATCAGGAAAAGTGGCCAGGATCACAGGTAGGGCTACTACTATAATAGAACCTCCATGTCTGCAAGTTTAACCCTTTCACTGCATCAGCAAGCATTGCTGCTGGCTATGCCATTGATGCGTATATATATGATGCACCAGTTTGTATGCCAGTAGATGAAAGTGATTCTCCATGAGAGTCAGGGGCGTCGCCAGGAATTTTATTAAGAGGGGGCAAACTCAGTCACCAATAATGCCGGGCCAGAGTAACAAAAACTTCCTGTATGCAAGGAATGTTTCCCCAAAGTTTTGGCCTACCTTTTTGTTACACCCAGCATATAAATTATATACATTACAAGGGTGTATCGAAAGGTAATGCACAATAATTTTTTTTTACCAAAAGTTTAATAAGTACAATTACAAACAAATGTACACATGAAGGGACATCTTCTGTCTATTTTTCTATATAATTGCCAAGTTTCTCAACACATTTCTCCCATTGTAATACCAGTTTCAAATTCCCCTGTTCATAGAAGAACATTCGGTTGGTGTATAGCCATCTGCGGACTGCTGTTTTCACTTCTACATCTGACGCAAAGCATTTATTGGCCAGGAATTTCTTCATGGGACCAAATAAATGAAAGCGTAACGTGATAGATGATCCAAGCTTGTCATCATTTGCTAGGCCTTATGGTTGTCTGTCAGGTTCTTAATCACACAGCAAGCACTAACTTTAGGAAACTTCAATGTGTCATGCACAATATCATACACCAGACTGTATGAAATGTTGAACTGCTGAGATAAGGTTTGTCAGATGCAGAAGTGAAAACAGCAGTCCGCAGATGGCTATACTCCAACTTAACAGACTTCTATTAACAGGGTATTTTGGAACTGGTATCACGACGAGAAAAATGTGTTAAGAAACTTGGCGAATTAATAGAAAATAGACAGAAGATGTCCCTTCATGTTTGCATTTGTTTTCAATTGTACCTGTTAAACTTTTTGTAAAAAAAATTATTGTGCATTACTTTCCGATCCATCCTTGTATATAAATAATGTTTACAAAATTGTTAAAACTTTCACGTATGATAGCATTGATTGTTACTGAAACAAGCCTTTAGGATTTAATGTGAATTGTGATTCAAATGTTCATTTTGTTATGTTATTCATTCATTCAAAAAAGCTCTTCTTTGAATAGGTCTTGATTCTGCTTATCCGATGTTTGGCAATGCTGACACAACTGAACGTCTTGATCCCAGCGATGCTGTACTGGTTGATGCTATTCACACTTGTGGGGGCTCTCTTGGTTTTCGAGAGGCATATGCACATGTGGACTTCTTTCCTAATGGAGGCACCAGACCCCAGCCAGGGTGTGTCAACGATGCTGTTGGTGAGTTTTAAAATTTTGACATATGACTTTACCATACAAATTCCTTCAGTTGAATCCCTTCAGTGAGTGTTTATTTTCCGAATAACGGATAGTCAGACATAATTTTTAGTACAGTATACAGTATGTCAAGTATAAAACAGAGGTGGAGTCAGTTCGTAAACATCTGTTCTACCTGTAAGCTGCAATTTAGTCCATGATACACTCAAAGGATTTCTTGCACTTTTCACCAAGAGATGCTAAATATAAAATGAAAAGTAGCTATATTTGCATTTTCGAGAGTTGGGACCTGACAGGTTTGTGACCAACCTTGGAACTATTGTAAGTATTGCTGATTATCTAACATGTATATGTATATATAAGTAGAGTCATTTTCACAAGGGCACATGTAATTTAACAAATGAAAAACAACTGCTGAATAGTCGAAGGCAGAATGACATAATGCAGTAAATTCAATTTGAAGCCAAGAAGAAAGGAATACAACGAGCCTTTGAGCATGTGCTTATGTTGAATCAGTTACATCGGCAACATAGTCATGCGTATAATCACTTTCATTATTTTGTTTGAAATCTCCTGATTTCAAAATTGTAGAAGTTAATGATTTTGATTTTCTCTTATATGAAACTAAAAAATCTTGGGGTACTCGTGCGTGTACTCATCTTGGCATTATTCCTCTTTGAAACAATTCCTCGGTAGTTATGAGATGGTAGTGACATCATAGACAGTACATTAAAATAGCCTAAACAACATTTAATTTTTTTAGGAAACTGCAGTCATGGAAAATCTGTAGCATATTTCATTCAAACCATAAAAAATCCAAATGCATTCCTTGCAACAGAATGCTTAACTCTGGAAGAAGCCGAAGCTGGACAATGCACTGGTCAATCACAAGCACTTATGGGGGATCCCATAACTTTTGGGTAAGTTTATCAGTTAATACAGCGTTTTTTAGGCATAGCTTCTATAGATAAGCTTACCATAAAACGTAGTATCACTATCAGACTAAAGGAACATAATTGGTGTAGTCACCTAGGGCAGTTAGCGAAGTCTTTGGTTGCTGACAAAACGTACTTCACAAGGACACAGATGTTCTTTTAACCACAGTGCCCTTCTTTGGTCATTTAGAGTAGAAAGCCATTGAAATCTACAATCATACCAATAGTTACAACCATAAAGGGTCAATAAAGCCTCCTAAATCAAAGTGAAGAAACCAATAGGCAATCAATGCCCAGGAGAAGTTAAGGCACCAACAACAAATATGAGGAATCTTCCCACCTTCCGCCCAGTTAATACAGAAAGCAGCTGTCACAGATATAAATATTAGCGACAGTGAGAACAGTCACAATTCACTGATTACTGCTGAAGATAAAGGACTCCTGAAAATGCTGGATGCAGTTACTGGTAAAACATTGGAAATATTATACCTCTAGACCATGCCCCATAAGCCCAAAAAACGTCTACATCTTTTCAAACACTGACCATGAAAGCGTAACCTATTAATTACTTCAGTAAAAGGTAAAATGTACAGGCCATGGAGGCCCAGAGGGTTCCAGGAGGTTGAGGCTCCAAGATTTTAATTACTTCAGTGCTTGACTTAAAAGACTATTTCCAGTAGTCCAAGCTAGTGAACAAAATATATGATTCTGAACAAGTTCTTATGGTTGCAGTTTTAAACCACAATCACTCGTGTTGTTAGAATATATCTAACAATTGTGTAAATCTTATAATAACTCACTTACATCTTGCAAGAAAGAGCTGTTTTGCTAGCAATGCATACTGCAGCATGTGTGATTTATTATTTGTGCAACTCCACTGTAAAATGACATTACATAACACATGTGTCAGCTGTGGTATTATTTCAAAGCGGTGCAGCAGATTAGGTGTTATCTGACACGGGAGTGATGGCATGATACACTTCTGGTGCCTGTTGTCTTAACAAGTAGTAATTAAGCCAATATAGCATAGCCTACAGTAATAGCTACGATAAGTTCATGAACTGTTAGTGAAAAGTTGTGTGAAGTTGATATTTTACTGGTGTCGATGTTATGACTATTTCACCCTGTGTTTGAAAGATAAATTTACGCTAAAGTTCTTCAACAATATTGTTTTGAATCTCTAAATATTTTTCACTTTCAAATATTGTAATAACATTATAATACAAATTTAAAGAATATATTTAAAAATAATAAGAATAACAATAACAATAACAACATTAATATTAGAAACTAAAATATTAAAATAATATTACTAATAAGAAGAACGTAATAATAATAATAATAATAATAATAACAATAACAATAACATTAATAAAATTTCACCAGTAATAAGACCAAAATATTAATAAAATAATAATAATATACCAACAAAAATTAAATGTTTACAGTACCAGAATCATGTAAAATAATTCACATTTTGAAAAGACCATTTATTATTATTATTATATATATATTTTTTAAAGAAAATATAACAGTATTTCCTTTTACCTAACGTTAAATTAATTATATATAGAATCTTATTGTATAAGTTTAATCCATGCATTTGGGTTGTATTTAATAGCTATAAAAGAACAAACACACGTATTAGATAAAAACACACGTGCGATGGTGTGACAGCCATATACGCAAACGATGCTGGGTTAATGGATGAGTTATTGTTTAAATTTTCTGCAAGGATGTGATAAGTAAAACTATTTTAAAAATCCTGAAAGTTAACTGAGGATGAATACAATTTCTTTCTCTTCTAGGAATAATGGAATGTACTATGTGGACACAACGAAATGACATTACTCTCTTCAGCCAAAGTGATTCAGATGACGTATATTTCCAACTTAAAAGTGCAGGCAATTATAAGGTGCACCCCAAAATATTTTCCTTCATCAAGTGAATAAAGTGCACATGCGAATGTGATGTCCCAAATGTATTTTATTTTGTAACTTTTATATTCTGTTTTATGTGAACTCAGCTATCATTGCATTGTCAAAAAGTGATCGAGACTGTTATTTACTGTTTGAACCGGTAGGGGAGAGAATTTCATAAAGCTGATGTATGGTAGGCCTATACAGTGCCTTAATTGGAAAAAGAAATTTGAGGGGGACTCACCTTGGGGTTTATATAGCTCATATCTGGGTATTTTTTTTTTTTTTTTCCTTTTCTTTATAAGAAATGGCCAAATTTCAGGTTATCTTGTACTTCAAAACCTATAGAACCCATATATAGGCTTACACACTTTTATCTTGTAGGAATATTCTAAATATAAACAAATTCTCTAAGAAATTCATACAAAATTATCTCACAAAATTATTTCCACCAACAATTTTTGACATATCAAATATAAAAAAACAAAATGTAATTTATGCTATGCTTACTCCAGGACATAAAATATATTTCTAGATGATGAATAAAATTATGCTAAAAGTTTATAAAATTAAATAAAACGACAAATCTTCAATTACCACACAATTTCACATCACTGAAATATAATTCAATTCTAATATTTTAAAATAATTTTTGTGCAAAAATATTCAGTTTTAAAGAGTTTAAGTTAATCAAGATTTTTGCTGTATTAGATACTGACAGGCTTTCAGTCTGAACTCACTGAAGAGATTTATGCTGTATTCTGTAGAGGAACAGTTTTGGAGGAATCAAATCCAGATTTCCACTGAAAATAAAAGTGGGCCACAAAGGACTGTAATATCCTGGATGATAATTTTATAAAAATACACAATATGAACTGTAAACAGCTAGTGAATATTAACTGGTTTCTTCCAGTACTTGAAGTTATTATGTTCAGCTTGTGTGATTATTAACTGGTTTTTTCCAGTACTTGCACTTATAATTATTATGTAAATATTTTGGTTCTTGAAGTGAACCTTGACAATATCGAAATGAGAGTTCTTTTGATAGGAGCTAGAGGCACCGAACCAATGAGAACTGTACAGTATGTAAAATAATTTAGTGTGTCTTCTAAAACTTTTAAAGAGACAGTACTTCATGTGTTAAGAGGTTCCCTTGATATATTAAAAAATATTTTATATAGCAATGATAGCACCTCTTCATAATTGCAATATTTAAACATAATAAAATATCCATATTGGTCTCGAATTTCCACTGAGTCAAGTACAATAAAAAGATGTGTTTAAAATTATTACAAAATCAGTGGATAAAAGTTAAAAAATAAAACACAACGTTTCGACTCTGCCCTTGAGTCGGGGAAACAGGGAGGGACTTTAAAACCAGAATACATGAGCATGAAAGGGATGTAAATAGTGGGAAATGCTCTGCTGCACTCAGTCAGCATATGACGGAAAACAAGCATTGCATAGGTGAAGTAAACATTGTAAGAATCGAGGATGATTGTGTAAAAAGAAAGGTATATGAGGCATGATGCATAGTTGGCAAATAGGGGGTGTGTTTGAATAGGTATGATGGTGATATAGGGGATGAATGGCTGGATGTAATGAGGAGACTGAGAAGAGAAATTCCAGTGGTAAAAATTCCCCGGCCGCCTGCATAATGCATAGAGGAGGAAATGTTTGACATTCCAAAGGACTGGAAAAACAGATATTTTAGAAACAATGTTTTTATCGATGGTTACCATGACGAAACTCAATCTTCTTCATGATCAGTACTGTTTGAGGTGTCACCTGAAGAAGACTCAAGGGCAGAGTCAAAACGTGTTTTAGTTTTTAATGTTTATCTACTGATTTTGTAATAATTTTAAACACATCTTTTTATTGTTTTAAACTTAATATCATAACTTATAGAATAGGATAGGATAGGATATGTGCTCTTGAAGGTGGGAGGCGGGTTGGGGACTCTCTAAACACTTCATCCTTATAGACCATTACGTGCCAACCTCCAGAGATAGTCAAGTTGTATGCCACAGGCCTCCCGGTCAACTGAGCCCCGCGAGCCTCCACAGAAATCCCCTACATCCAGCATGTGTGTCCCACACCCTCAATACATCCATGAAGCCTCAGGCTTGCAACACACACCACCAAAAACCTCTTGACCACAGACCATGGGGAAGGACAAGGGAGGCCCACAGCGAGAGCAGACCTGATGCCAGGAAAGGAAATGAGGTGAAGATAAAGAGGGAATGTAAAATGAAGTGGAGAGTTTTGGTGGAATGAAAGGGTAAAACAGAAGATCCCTAAGAAAAACTCCATAAGTCACGGTTTCGTCCACCATGTATGACAAGCCCGCCTGCCCCTGGATTTGAACCCAGGACCGCTTGCCCATATGCTAAGCATAAGCCACCTTGATGTCTACATAATATGTAACTGATATTATCATAAATTAGTAATGTGTATTATTGATTCCTCATTGATTTATTGTTCTTTGTCATGGCAACCTGTATTATCAGGAAAAGCTTCAAAATAAAAAATAAAAACAGGAATTTAAATCAGGAATTTAAATCAGGTTATTTTATTTAGTTGGCCCTAATTTAATGTTTTGGGGTACGCCATAGCGTAGTGGTTGAGGCGCTGCACTACAAACCAGAAGGTTGCGGGTTTGATCCCCAATGAGGTTGTTGGAGTTTTTCAATTGGCCTAATCCTTCTGGTGGCACTATGGTCCTGGGGCCCTGGGCCTCTAATAGAAACGAGTACCAGGAGCAATCCTGGGGGTAAAGGCGGCCGGTGCATAAGGCTGACAGCCTTACCACCTTCACGTGCTGAGTGTCTAAAATCTGGGAGCCTCAACCTCCTGGAACCCTCTGGGCCTCCTTGGCCTGTATAGGGAACACTTTACCTTTACTTGAATTTAATGTTTAAAAAATACTTTTGCTTCATGAACCAAATATATTTATTGTTCAGGTAAGGTCTCTTTAAACTTCTCTTTTATGACTTGTTCAAGAAGGAGAATTCCAGAAAACATAAGAATAGATAACGTGATAATTTATTATATTTAATTTGTTGTTATACAACTGCATTGTGGTACATTGTTTTAAGCCCAAGAAATATTAATGGGAGAAATAGGTGTGGTATATCATCCTTGTGCTGTCACAAGTGATTTATAGGAGTAATAAAATTTGTAGCTTCTAATCTGATAAGACCTTGAACTTAGCTAATTTCTGATAAAACTGGCCATACTTCTGTGAATATCAAATGCACTGAAATTATTTTTCATTACTGTTACTACCAATGTGGACTATGGATGGCGTACAGTGATTTGGTAAGTTGCATTGTATAGAAAACCTACTGTTATATAAAAAAAATATGACAATAGAATGTGACTTAACTGAGCTAAATTAACATTAGCACCTTTTGACATAGGATTAGGCGTGGGTGTTGGCATGGGGGAAAAGGGGGGGCAACTGCCTCCTCACTGGAATGCCTTTGGATTAATTTATTTTTTAGTACTCTTTGTCTGTGAACCTGCAGTTGTTGCATGGAGAATAAAAAATATATAAATATTTTATAATGAGTCTAGCAAGTATTAACTTATTATAATAAAATTGTAACTGCCTCAGTGTATTTATAATAATCCATCACCAAGGCTCTTTCTCAAAAGGAGGAAATCTATTAATTTAAAAACTTTGCAGCCTCATTGAATTCAGCTGGGGTTCAAAACTACGAGCCGGGTAACTTTGTGAACATTAATGTATTTAGCCTAATCATTTGAGGTTTGATATGGATTTTCAGTCAATCATAATAAAATATCATTTGCATCATTTGAATGTGGATTAACTTCAATTAGGAGTTATCTCACAGTTCACTTATTTAAATTATTGTTGTAATATCACTAATTCTTCCCAATAGTAAATTAATTCTTGTGTTTTGTCCATTTTGTAGTGCTGTAATAACTTAATGATTCACTTAGAGCACCTTTTTGAACCCGAGGACCTGTAAAATGTCTAAAAAATTTTACGGACCCCTAATTTTCCATCCCATTTTTAAAAGTAGGGTATATGTAGGCCTATATGGGCTATTAGTGGGTATTAATTATAGGTCATTATAACAGCAATTAGCCTTTCAGACAAACACAGTAAAGGAAGTAAAAAGAAGGATTGGCCAAGCCTGGAAGAAATTTTGGAGCTTAAAGCACATTCTGACTGATACCAATCTAAGAACAAGCCTAAAGGCAGAAGTGTTGGAGACATGTGTCCTGCCAGTGCTATTGTATGGCAGTCAAACCTGGTCGCTCAATGGAAATACAAAACGAATGCTACAAACCTGCCAGAGGAGAATGGAACGCAAGATACTCCATGTCACATTAAAAGACAGAATACGTAATGAGGTGTTAAGAAGACGAACAGGCATGAGGGATGTGGTCTCAACAGCAGAACGTCTCAAATGGAAGTGGGGAGGCCATGTAGCAAGAATGGAAGGAACAAGATGGACCTACAGGATCACTATGTGGGACCCACGAATAGGAAGAAGACACGTAGGGAGACAGAGGACAAGATGGGCAGAACTCTTCACACAACGAGCGGGAAAACAATGGACACGGCAAGCCAGAAACAGGGATCAGTGGAAAGATCTAGAAAAAGGAATATTGCAAGTAGAGGAATGAGACCAAGCATAATGAAAATAGTGATGTGACAGTGATAAAACTAGTGACTAAACGGACGTAGCACAATACTCTTTAGGAGTAGCTCCCCTAATGAGTGCACCTGAGCTTCCCTGCGATCAGCAGGAGGCCTTTGCCCGTTAAGGGATTTCATAGGCTAAATTCAAATTCAAATTCAAATAACAAAATAAATCTAAATACATTTTTTTTTAATTTGACGGAAACACAGTTACTTCTTTACTCTCCACTTGCTTTATGATATTTTTAAATTATGTTTGCGGACCATCTGCACCATCTTTGCGGACCATAGGTTGAGAAACGCTGACTTTGAGCATGTAGCTTTTTTTCACTGACACTCACTAAGTTACTGTGGTATAGCAATGTTAATTACCTTGCTGGAGTCTTTTAACCGCGTGGAGCGGCCATCTAAAGCAACTGCAATGGCCGCACATCGTGCATAAAATTTAAACAAAACAGTTCGAGCCATTTTCGAGAAAATCAGGAAAAATGAAATTTTCATCATCTCAATTCTATTAAAAATTATTAGTCTATTAAAAATAATAGAAAGTCATCACAAATCTTCGTGGCGTATCCCCAGTTAATAGGCCTACCTAACCCAATACGTTTTTTAGTTCTCGAAGTTTTAGTTCAGTTTTACCTCTCCCATTGTGGGGACGTTTATGCGACTAATGCCGCCTGGGCCTTAAAGGGCCGCATCCTGTCTGAGGAGGGAGTTTCTATGGATCATATACATGCATTTTTGATGAGACAAGGGTATGGAGGGCCTCCCCAGGTGAATGATCAGCACAATGCAAAGGCTACCTCCGAGACAACACGAACACCTTGGATGCACCTCAAACAACGAAGAATGATCCATTCTCTTATCTTCCTTCATTACATATTATTATCTTCTTTTCCTTCTTATTTACACTCTCGTTTTAATCTCCTTTCGACGTCACGAACGCATAACCAAAATCTACTGCTTATTCCCCGACATACATCATTCTATTCTTCATCTTTCAGTGTATCAATTCTTCGCTTTTGGAATTCGTTGCCCTGTCATATAGAATAGAATAGAATAGAATAGAATAGAATTTATTAAGTCCTTCACAAACATGTTCATTATTAATGAATTTCATTTTCAGACAGGGTAAAATGGTTTTAAAATAGAGAGATTGTCCACCTTAGAACCCTTGTCAGGAAAAATGAAATTTTCATCATCTCAATTCTATTAAAAATTATTAGTCTATTAAAAATAATAGAAAGTCATCACAAATCTTCGTGGCGTATCCCCAGTTAATAGTTAATACCATAATATGAACAAAAAACTTGACAAACTTATAAATGAAAGAAACAACCTAACACGGAGCCATACGTACAATGAACGGAAAACCCATGAAAACAAACAACACATATTCTACCCCAGGCTGATCAACCTAACTAAAACCACATTCAATAAAGAGGAAGAAGCATTCTTACAGTTGGGCTACAAACATAACCTAAGGACAAACAACAAGCAAAAACTAATAGATAATATTATCATTGACGCAGAGGCAGCAGTATCAACATTGCATCCTGAAGACCAAAACAATATAAGGCGGAAATTAGCCAACGAAATCAAAAAGACATATATTGACAATAAACAGTCCAACCCAACAACCAAACGAGACTTACTTACTTTAAATAATATCAACAAGAAACTGAAAGACAATGATATTACTCATGTAAAAGCTGATAAAGGTAATACAATAGTTCTATTAAATAAAAAAGACTATATAAACAAAACAGTTGAGTTTATGAACAACAACAATATCGAAGTACTAAATAAAGACCCGGCTGACAACTTTCAATCAGCTATCAAGAAAACAGTGAAAGAATCTGACTTAATACTTAGTGACAAAGAAAGGAAGATATGTATAAACATGAATCCTAGAGCTCCGGAATTAAAAGCACAAATAAAAACACATAAAGAAAATAACCCGATAAGACCGGTGGTAAACTTTATAAGTGCACCTAGTTATAAGGTCTCTAAAATAGTGGGTGGAATACTAAAACAAAAACTAGATCTTCCTAACAAGTACAATGTAAAAAACTCAATTGAATTAGTTAACAAGATCAAAGACATCCACATCAACAAAGAAGATGCTATAATATCCCTAGACATTGCTAATTTATATACAAATATACCAATAGATGACTCAATTAAAATAATAGAAGAAAAACTGACTGAAAATGGGGAAAACATCAATATATCCAAACAGATAACATCGCTACTCAACACTATACTACATCAAAATTACTTCAGATTCGACAACAAAATCTACATACAGAAAGAAGGTGTGGCGATGGGATCGCCTTTATCTGGTATCATAACAGAAGCCTATCTACAATACATTGAGAAAGAATATGTACAGGATATTATAACCAAATATAACATCACTACATATCAAAGGTACGTGGATGATATACTTTTAATATGTAATAAGACTCAAATAGAGAATATCTTCCAAGAATTCAACAATATTAATAATTGCTTAAAATTTACAATCGAGAAAGAAGAGAATAATACCTTAAATTACTTGGACCTGAGCATAACAAAAAACAACAAGAAACTGGAATTCGGGATATTTAGGAAGAGTACATATTCTGACAACATTATCAACAAATCCTCTAATCACCCTATTAGTCATAAAATGTCTGCTCTAAACAGTATGATTCATAGACTGGTTAATATTCCCATGAATAAAACCAACTATAATAAAGAATACAGTACAATAATGAAAATAGCTGAAAATAACGGATATAGTAAATGGGTGGTTAGAAATATGGTTACTAAACATAAAGCGAAACTACACAGTAAACAAAACCCAATAAGCAAACTCACACCGATTAAAGAGAAAAATAATAACATAAAATTTGCTACATTTAATTACGTAGATAACAAGATACATGCAATTACAAAAATACTACGAAAAGAAAATTTCAAAATTGCATACAGAACAAACCACAACCTAAAAAGAAAACTACATAACAACAACAATAACGATATAGACAAAATGGAAGGCAGCAGAATATATAAACTAACATGCAATGACTGTAAAAAGGTGTACATAGGCCAAACAGGTAGGAAGTTCAAGCAAAGATTCAAGGAACATGTTAATGACTTCAGATATAATGGTAATCGCTCATCATACGCTAAACATCTCCTTAATACTGGACATAGATTAGATAACATAGACAATACTTTAGAAATCCTCCATAATTATAAAAAAGGTAATAGACTTAATATACTAGAAAATCTTCAAATCTACAAAAATAAAAATAACATTCTCAACGAAACCACGATTGACCATAATCACCTGTTTGAACTCGCAACAACTGTGACCTAAAACATGCAACAAGTAAACAACCGGCATATACATTAGTACATCATCAGATATTGTATCTGTTGTGTCTCCAAGCTGAACTGAAGATGATGCAACTTGCATCGAAATGCATTTTCAAGTATTAGACGCATCTGGGACCAAGAAGAAGTTTTATTAATTTGACAACAGTGTTTTTATTAATTTGACAACAGTGTTTTTAATGTGTGCTTGTGCCTTCAATGTTATTTTATATTTTATAAAAGGCCCCAGATAAGTGATACGACAAGGGTTCTAAGGTGGACAATCTCTCTATTTAAAAAAAAAACATGTTCATGTTATAGGAGACTGTCGAAATGTACCACATTTTAGAAATAAATTGAATATCCATTTTATTGGTCATTAATTTTATTTTCGTTTAGTTTATCAAATTTGTAATTAACTCCTTGTAATTTTATTGTCTGTAGCATATTTAGTTTTAATTTATAATTTATCAATTCTTGTATTGTTTGTAGTATGTATTATTTACGATATGTATAGTTTTACTGGTGCAGTGGAAGAAAAGGCCTTATGGCCTTAACTTCGCCAGTATAAATAAATAAATAAATAATAAATAATAATAACACCTAAGACGAGACACACCAGACGTGCACACACACACACACACACACACACACACACACTCACTCACTCACTCACTCACTCTGGACACGGTACAGACTGAAGATGTTATCCGGGGACCACAAGGGTCTAAAGCTATCTGAGGTTCATCTTACAGGTGAGGGAAAACTGCAGAAAAAAAAAACACGTAGGTAGTTTATCTCGACCAGGAATCGAAGGACGGGCCCGCTGCGTGAGAGCAAATGCATCCCCTGCACCACAGGGGCGGATCACAGGCAGAGACGTTTCTGCAAATTGTATTTTTAGATTCAGGGGCCTCAAAACCTGTGTTAATGCTGAATACTCGACGTAAAATTTCACGGTCAAACACAGTACCGTATTTTACGGACCATAAGACGCACTTTTTTACTTTGAAAACAGAGCCTTGAATGTTGGGTGCGTCTAGTGGTCCGAAGTTCAATAAAAAATTTAAATTATGGTAAATATTGCCGGAATTCCATAGTTATCAAGAAGGTGTTGTAAACAATAAGATATTTACAAATTTTGGCACAGAAAAAAAGGAATGTTGAGTACTTTTATATAAAAGGAGTTGTCTCCGTCGGGTGGTTGAAACGAAGGCATTGACCTCTAAACAGCTTTGTCCCGTTACACTTAACGTATGCTGAATTGAGGGTTAGAGGGTGTAAAAGTATTCTCAGCATTTCATGAGAAATCAGTTCAGTTGTTAACATTTACAGAAGAGATTTTCGTACAACGCAGGTTTTTAAGTTAGAACTAATTTACACTGATTCCATTGTACAAGGTTATAATTTGTTTTTTGCAATGAAGTATATTATTCCCTTTTGAAAATTTTCTTTTAGAATCACATTAAATTTCTTTTCCTTTAAATTTCCATCCTAAAACCAAGGTGCGTCTTACGGTCCGGAGCGTCCTATGGTCCGTAAAATACGGTACTTCCTCTACCTTATGGGCTGAGAGATGAATTAAGTAATTAAGCTATTTTGAAGTAATACAATTATTACACCTATAGATTTGCCATTAGAAGCGGCTTGAAGCAAAGAGATGCACTATCGCCTTTACCTTTCAATTTGGCTTTGGAATATGCCATTAGGAAAGTTCAGGAAAACAAGGTAGGCCTAGAATTAAATGGCTGTTACCCGAGTTTAGCTTATGCAGATAATGGTCATGAAACGTCAAAGTATTGCGTTACAAAATATCAGAATAACCGGTAAATCGTTCGAACAAGTGGAGAAATTCAAATATCTGGGAGCAATAATTACAGAAACAAGTAATATTAAGGTAAAAGTTAAGTGTCGACTAAAAACAGGAAATGCTTGTTTTTATGCGGTTCAGAAACACTTATCTTCCCGTCCTCTGTCCAGAAATCTAAAAATAACATTTTATAAGACTGCTATCCTGCCGGTTGTATTGTATGGAAGTGAGACATGGTCGCTTACTCTTCGGGAAGAACGTAATCTGATAGTGTTCCAAAACAGGGTGCTTGGGAAAATATTTGAGCCTAAAAGAGATGAAAATGGGGACTGGAGAAAACTGCATAACGACGAGCTTCATAACCTGTTCTCTTCACCGGATATAGTCAGGGTAATTAAATCACGGAGGATGAAATGGGCTGGACATGTTGCGTGCATGGGGGAGGAAAGATATATCTAAAAAAGTATTGAATGGGAGACACGAATGGAAAATACCATTTGGAAGACCTAGACGTAGGTAGGTGGACAATATTAGGATAGATTTTAGGGAAGTAGGATTTGCGAGGGATAGTTGGATGGAATTAGCACAGAATGGGGATGAATGGCGGGCTCAGGTAAGCGCGGCAATGAACCTTCGGGTTCCATAAAATCTCTATATATATAAAAGGCTTTGTCCTGACTGACTGAATGAATGACTGACTGACTGATTGACTGAATGACAGGAATCAACGTACAGCCTAAACTATAACAGGTAGAGATTTGGAATTTTGACAGTACCTTCGTTTCATAATGTAGGTGCTCACTAAGAAAGGATTTTGAAAAATTCTGATTCTAAATGCCAAAAATTAAATGTTTTTGAAAATACTTAATCCCTTTTTACATAGAATTATCAATTCCAAATCACAGAATATATTGTTGCTAAATGGTATATGATGGGCTTGGAAAAAACAAATGAAATGCACTTTTGACAAATAAGAGAAGTTATCAAAATAATTCATGTTATAAATAAATATTACAGAATGAAATCCACTAAAATAATGGAATCACATAACTTTCTCTACCCTGGACATAGAGAAAACAAAACGAGGTATGGTAATGTGTATATTATTATATTATATCGCAGGTTTTTGGAGAGAAAAGTATGAAAGTGATAATGCTTTCTGTTTAATTTCATCCCCAAAACGGTTTTATGGTAACACAAGAGTGGGAAATTTCCCGCCTCGATATTACAATTTTATGTTACAGGAATTTCTGTTTCTTCTTATTTAAACCTCTACCAGGCTTGCTGTGCACTGTACAAGCGATGGGATGCAAAATTCTAGATCCTCTATGAGCCATAAAAAACTATATCAAGCGTTTTCTGAGGGAATAGTTTGAGTGTAATAAGTCGTTCTTCCTATTTCAAATTATAAATGCCTATATAAGGACCTAGTCTTTTAAGCTAGTATATAATATTCCTTTAGCCTACTGTGAAATTGTCTATTCCCATTGAGTAAGTAAGTAAGTATTTTCAAGAATAACCGTTAAGATAAGATAAAAAATGAATGGTTCCGTGATGTTTCCTCAAAAGATAAACTTGTCTATGGAATTGATCTATGTGCGGCTTTTAATTTCTGTGTTGTGGTGTTCACATGCAGGCACAAAGCATATATAAATACATGTACAGAATTCTCCGAAACGTATAGTTTTTTGTTTCATAAAAGAGTGACTATATCCGTATTAACTTGTTTCAAGGTGGTTTTTAACGGCTTTTGTTATTTGAGGTAAAAAACACACTTTTAATTTTCTCAATATCTGTTTTAATGTTTAAGCCCTTATTCTCGATAACACGGTATTTCGGAAACTCTGCGTCCTTTCGGTCCATATTAGCAGAGTTTGCGGGACTCTGATAACAGGAAGTGTTTGTTTCTCGTTTTTCTTTGCAAAATCTAGGGAAAATAGAGATATGAAATTTTTAACCTAGATAGCCTGAAATATGTGCGACAGCACCTTGAAGCCGGATTTTTAATTTCTTAGCGAGCTAGGAGCGAAAAACTAACAGAAAACGTATTTTTTTGCGTTATCGAAGCGCCCGACTTTTGTAGTTTTTTAAATTGTAAAATTAATTGCGGATGGCCTTGTTCTGTTGCCATAGCAACCGGGATAGAAGAGTGTCTCTGAAATAAATTGTTTCAACGTCAATTTTTCGATCTCTTCGATTTTGTTAGCCAGCTCTGCTAGATCCATTTGTTTATAACAATACTGCACGCAGAGATCTGAATTTTTTTACATAGGTGGACGGAAGGGAGATCATGAATGTAGACCTAAATGGGAAATCATTGATCGATTTGGACGAAACTAAATATGCGGGCTTTTTCTGGGCCAAGAAACTCGGATCTGAGGTAGGCTAATCTTTTTCCCCCCTGCGCGGGGCATTTCAATGGTGAAATGCACGTCGAAGCCGGATTTTTAACTTTAATCGTTTTGTTTATGCATGATTTGGTTGTAAGAGCAAGGATAATGAATCTGTGGCTCGTTTTAGGCCTAATCGTTTCATTTTGAACCTTTTCTGTCCATATGGCAGCACATGATTAATTTTAATTATTTACTACATCTAACAATGGGGTACGCCGTAGCGTAGTGGTTGAGGCGCTGCGCTACACGTACAACGACCGGTTCGATTCCCGATGAGGTCTAATCCTTCAGGTGGCACTATGGCCCTGGGGTCGACTCAGCCTCTAACAGAAATGAGTACCAGGAGCAAACTGGGGGTAAAAGCTGCCGGTGCGTAAGGCTGACAACCTTACCATCTTCATGTGCCGAATGTCCAAAATCTGGGAGCCTCAACCTTCTGGAACCCTCTGGGCCTCAATGGCCTGTACAGGGATCACTTTACCTTTTTACATCTAACAATAGCCTATAATTAAAAATAAAATTGTGTAGCGAGTGAATTAATAAACGTGGACGAAGCCTCAGGCACCTGCTAGTTGAAATGTAATTGCAAAAACTGATGCTTCGATAGCGCAAGAAAAATCGCCTTTTCTGCCAGTCCTAAGCTCATAGCTCGCGAAGGAAGGCGAAAATTAAAAATCCGGCTTCGAGGTGCAATCGGACACCCTTCAATCCATCTAACGTTAAAACATTGCAGAGCCTGTGTGCCCTAGATTTGGCTGGTCATCACGAACAGACAGACAATGCCTTTCTTGTCGGAGGTTTTTGCAACTTTCTTTTCTTCTACACTTGGAATGTTAATGCCTAATCACTGAATAAATTAACTGAACTGAAAAATATGGTTGTATTGTTTATAAGTACCCCCCCCCCCCCCCCCCAGCTACGGACCTGTCTACTGCCTAGGACGCTGTCAGTTTGACTTCCCTGTCATAGGCTAACCTGTTTTTAGTTGCAGTTGGTAACTGGTTCAATACATTTACCTTGAAACCTTGAAACGTTCATGAAACAATAGTAATATTTAGATTACATAACTGTATATTTTCCAGTTCCTGTGTGTGTCCATTAATCGCGGGGAGTCATTAGGAATGCAGTGACTGCAGAGTCATCACAGAACTATACAAGATAGTGTCCAGAGAAAGGAATATGGTCAGTCTAATATTGAAGAATCACAATGTGAGAGCGTATCCATGTCAGTTGCTGTTCCCTTCCATCAGGAGAAGGTGAGTACTAATATAGTGTCTGTTGTTCTTCGTACGAATATTAGTGATATTTTTTTTTTTAAGTTACGAAGTACTGAACAAAGTACCGGCGTGTCGTTTACAATTAAGCCCCGGAATTTTAGGTTTTTGAAGTGAAACTTCTTTAGTCGCGTTCGGACAAAATCGTCACGAAATTAGCGGGGCAGTGACGGAACGGACTGCACAGAAAACAATCAACTCAATGATTAGGCTTATCCAAAATTTAAAAAATCCAAATTAAAAAATCTAAAAATCCAAAATTATAAAATCCAAAAATCTAAAATTAAAAATCTAAGCATTCAAAATTAAAGAATCAAAAATTTAAAAATCCAAAAATTCCAAAATTTAAAAAAAGTCCAAAAACCCAATATAAAAAAGTCCAATAATCCAAAATTTAAAAAATCCAAAAATTAAAACAAGTCTCACTTCTGTCGCATAGCGTTCCATGCACACTTTTTTTTATAAAATGTATTTTAGCTTTTTATTTTCGTGGAATAGGTCTTTTTAGGTTTTAAACAAACGATTTTAGCCGTCTTAATAAAACATAATAATAAACACTAATATTAACACCGAAAACTGTTATAGTTTTGACACAGTTATTCTAGTTTAACCACCAAAATTTTAATTTGCTCTATTTTAACAAGGTTTATATACATATTTTTTTAGTGATTGGTAGTGTGAGATTTGTGACAAGTAGCCCGAGGTTTGTGACAAGTAGCATGAGATTAATGCTAGGTACAGTGAAATTAGTGACGAGTAGTGCAAGATTAGTGATAGGTAGCATGAGATTTGTGACAGGTGGTGCAAAGTTAGTGACAGGTAGTAGTAGTAGATCCTGTCACTCCTCAGAGGAGCATAGGGCGTCAACAAGAGATCTCCATCTGACACGGTTGGCTGCCATAGGCTTGATTTCATTCCATGTTCTCCCAGTTCTTTCTGCCTCTTCATTCACAGATCTCCTCCATGTTCCTCTTGGTCGTCCTACCTTCCGAGCACCTTGCGGATTCCAATCCAAGGCTTGTCTTTCAATGGCATCAAATGGTTTTCTTAACGAATGACCTATCCACTTCCATTTCCGTTTCCTTACTTGTATTTCAATTCGTTCTTCATTTGTCATTCTCCATAGGTTTTTATTACTTATAATCATTGGCCAATGAATATTTAAAATTCTTCACAAACACCTATTTATAAAGGTTTGTAATTTTGTGTTTACAATATTGTTGGATACCCAGGTTTCTGATCCATATAGAAGTACAGATTTAACATTACTTCTAAATATTTTAAGCTTTGTGTTTTTGGAAATATTTTGATTCTTCCAAATATGGTAAAGTTGTACAAATACAGAATTTGCCTTCTTTATTCTATGTATAACGTCTTCAGTTGTTCCTCCAGTTTTTGTAACTGTACTTCCCAAATAAGTGAATGAGTCAACTGATTCTAATACTTGACCTCTAATTTTTAGTTGTTTCTGAGTTTTTGGATTTATTCTTATTTCTTTGGTTTTCTTAGTATTAATCTTCAGACCAGCTGGTTCAGAGTTTGTAAGAACACTGGTGAGCTTTTCTTGCATATGCTCAAATCTTTGGGCTAACAAACATACATCATCGGCATAATCAAGGTCTTCAACTCTGTCAAATAAATTCCATCTAATACCCCTTGGACCATCTTCGTTTACTTTCCTCATTATATCATCTAAGACCAAGGTGAACAATATAGGAGAGAGTATACACCCCTGTCGCACACCACTATGAACAGGAATAGATTGTGTAAGTTTTCCTTTGTGAAGTACTTGACAACTATAACCATTGTATATTTCTTTTATTATATTTATAATTTTCTCTGGCAAACCATACTTTCTCAGCACCTTCCATATATAATCTTGTTTCAGAGAATCAAATGCCTGCTCAAAGTCCAAAAAAGTAGCATACAGGGTAGTATTCCATTCAGCGCTTTGTTCTATGATTATCCGTAGAGTATTAATTTGATCTATACAACTACGGTCTTTCCTAAATCCTGCTTGCTCCTTCCTCAGCCGTGCTTCCATCGCCTTTCCCATTCTATTTAGAATTATTCTAGTAAACACTTTCCCTGGAATAGACAACAGAGATATTCCTCTCCAGTTTTCGCATTTTGATCTATCTCCCTTTTTAGGAATTTTTACTATTATGCCTATTATTATTACTATTACTATTATTCCAGTCCTTAGGAATCTTCTCCTTGCTCCATACCCCTCTGAAAAGCGGTAATAAGAGTGAAGCAGTTGTATTAATGTCACTTGTCAGAATCTCGGAGGTTATATTATCTTTTCCTGGAGCAGTTCCTATTTTGGTTTGTTTCAGTGCTGTTTTGATTTCGTTCAGGTCAGGGGGATCCGTTTTAATTCCAATATCTTCATTTTCTGAAGGCTCTTCCTCCACTGCAGGTGTTTCAGAGCTTTCCTTATTCAATAAGTTCTCAAAATATTGCTTCCACCTGTTTAGTTGTTCCTCTTCATTTGTTAGTAGCACACCTTCTTTATTTTTTACTGGATAATTATAATCACAAGTTTTCTTTGACAATATTTTAGTAATGCGATACAATGATCGTAAGTCTCCTTTACTTGCTGCGTCCTCTGCCTTACCAGCTATATCATCAATCCATTTTCTTTTATCTTTACGAGCACTTTTCTTAACTGCTTTATTTAAGGCATTATACTGGCCAGTTAGAAGATTTGTCTGATTTCTTGTTTTACATGAATTAAGCTGGTGTTTCATATTTCGTCTTTCTTCTATTTTCCCCCAAGTTTCTGCTGACATCCAGTTCTTTTTCCGAGTCTTTCTGTAGCCAAATATTTCTTTGCTGATTTCTAGTAAATTATCTTTTATCTTACCCCAGGTCGATTCAATGTCTTCAGTTTCGAGATCTTCTAATACTTGAAATTTATTTCTTAACTCTATCTTTATTTGGTCTTTTACAGTTTCATCCTTGATTTTACTTACATCAAACCGCTTATTTCTTGTTTCGAATTTCTTCTTAGGTGCAAGAATTTTTATCCTAAGTCTTGCCACTATAAGATGATGGTCACTACCCACATCTGCCCCTCTTTTATTTCTTACATCCAGGAGAGATCTTTTCCAGCTCCTTTTTATTGCAATATGATCAATCTGATTTTGTGTCTTTTGATCCGGGGCAACCCAGGTTACCTTGTGACAGGTTTTATGAGGGAACCACGTGCCTCCAATTATTAAATCATGATCTGCACAGAACTCAGTAAACAAATCTCCGTTTTCATTTCTAATTCCTAAACCGTGGGGGCCTACAATCTGTTCTAGACCATAGTTCTCTTCTCCAACTTTTGCATTAAGGTCTCCCATAACTATTATGATATCTTTAGAACTGATTTTCTTTACTGTGTCTTTCAGGATATTATAAAACTCTAGCTTGCTACTTAAGTCAGCTGTATTTGTTGGGGCATAGCATTGAATTATGCTAATATTTCTCACTTTCGCTTTAAATCGGGCTGTGATTATCCTTTCAGAGATAGGATGCCATTCTAATAAACATCTGTATGCATCTTTGGTCATCAAAATTCCTACACCATCCTTATGTATATCTTCTTCCAAAACTCCAGAATAAAGCAAAGTAAAACCTTCCCTTGTAGTCAGGGTTCCAAAGTCCTTCCACCTGATTTCACTAAGTCCAAGAATTTTTAAGTTATACCTCCTCATCTCTGCTATAATTTGCTTTAATCTTCCTGTCTAGTTCATGGTCCTTATATTCCAAAATCCCAATCTCATGTCCTTTTTCATGCCAAGTAGTGCCAATGTATCCGTCCGGCTTTCTCTTGTATAAGTTTCTTTAATCGGAGTAATTTAAGAGGTTATGGGTGATTAGCCCATAAACTCCGAGTACCCTGGCGGGATTGCCACCTCCAGGCCTGGGTACCTGCCTGCCTGCTTAGCTGGTTTGCAAGCCCTGTTGAGGTATTTCCCCCTTAACACAAAGTACACTATGGTTATACCACCAATATTCGATCGCCATATCCTCGTTAGTTGTAAAACAGGGCCCACCACGAGATGGCGAGGTTGACAGTTGAGAAGAAGAGGCTATGTATTCGCATCCTTCCCCTTGGGCCCCAGTGACAGGTAGCATGAGATTATTTACAAGTAGTGCAAAGTTAGTGACAGGTTGGATGAGTTTAGTGACACGTAGCATGAGGTTAGTGACAGGTAACTTGAGGTGTGTCGAGAAAAATACAATGTTCATAGCTGGTTTGTTTCATTTGTATGTATCTTTATGGAATCCCTTATACTGTATTGCAATTTCTGATCATTTTTTGTGTGTCTGCATTGCTTATATCTTTTTCATTCTAGATTATGTTTAACAGCCAGTTTCTATGAGAGAAAACCTAGTTATTGGCACAATCCAGGAACAGAACCATTAGTACCCCTGACTACAGGCCAGTTAGTTGACATTGCTGCTGATCGATGGGGTCAGAGAGAAGCTCTTGTGTCGGTTCATCAGAATCACAGACTCACATTCCAAGATGTCCGACAACAGGTATAGTCTTCTTTGTAATACATCGCCATTATGTGAGTACATTAATTCAGATTTTATTTTTGTTGTGTATCCTGCAGGGATGTGACATGAAGTGTGGAAAGGAGTTTCTCTTCATTTATACAGTTGCTTTACATGACGATAATTTCATTTTTCACAATATTCTAAAAAACTGCTCTTATAATTTTGTTGAAAATTTTTACACAGATTCCATAATAATATGCATAATGTTTATAGTATATGGTATAATGTATTTCTTTATATTCAAACTTAGACTTTGTGCATTACTGTAATACAGCCTACTCAATACCAGAGGTGATATTAAAGTTAGAGGAAGCATCACATTTTTATACGTATATTCAGAGTTTTGTTCACAATAAAATTGTGCCCTAGATAAGACCTCTTTATCATATACAAAATGAAAAATGTTCCCTGAAAATATGCACAGTTTTTTTCACTCCTATTCAGTATAATAATCAGGCTAACCAGATCGTAAAACCAAAAAAACGAGATGCCTTGCTGAACAATACAACATTCAAACCTTTTCAGCATGTTCCTTATTTCAACATTTTTAAGAAAGACAAGCTGTTCGATTAGAATAAGCACCTGGAGCTCGATGGGGACATAATTACTCATAGTAAGGTCATTATTCTTTTTTTGTCCTTTTCGGAACTATTAATTTACTTTGGGAGCTTCTGATTTTTCATTCTTTAGCTTCTCCTATAAAAGGAAAATGTCTTCATTGTATCACTATACAAATTTCTTTGTCTCTACACTGAAAACAAACTACACTCAGTGCAAAACTTGAACTACTAGGCAATAATAACGTGAACTGACTGAAATTATATTATTTTTCATTGGATGCCAACTTAATCCATGGCAGTAACAGATTATTGTAAAAATCTCTAAGCCTACAATTGAGTATTTAATCCATGGTAGTAACAAATAATTATTGTAAAAGTCTCTAAGCCTACAATAGAGTATTTCTGATAAACAGTTGATACCCTTTGTTGCAAGTACTCTCACAACTTGGTGAAAAAACATAAACAAAACATTGTGCAAAATTTCTCAAATTTCTCTTAGGTGTCCCATGTAACCTTCTCAATACACTGGGACAGTATGCTTAAAACCGATACATCTTATAACTCTGATAATAATACGTCCCCCAAAGCCTTGAAGCTCTAAGCGATTGCAAATCTGTTTATATTTTCAGGCAGACAGGTTGGCAGCAGGACTGCTTGGACTTGGGCTGAAGCCTGGAGATAGACTGGGACTGTGGGGGCCTAATTCCAGTCAGTGGTACTTGACATTCATAGCAGCTGCTCGTGCTGGACTCATTCTAGTTAGTAACACAATACACACTTTCATGCTTCACCTACCATTATTTTGGTACGGTGTGTTTTTATAGTCCAGTTATTCATTGCATGGCCAGGCGGCTTCCTTTTGTTAGGAGGAAAAATTTGCTGACATGTTCTTTATTTTTACTGCACCAATCAACTAGTTACCTCAGCCATTCAAAATCTAAGAATGTCCTGCGACAGCTTTACAGCTACTTGTCAACTCCGTGTGGAGTGGAACGCAAGGTTGCAAGATCAACTTACAGTGAACAATAACACATGTGAATTGATTAAATAACAATAATCAGTGATAACAATGAGAGAATATTGCAACGTTGCTTTTGTTTTGGAAAGCGGAAACCAAGACCAATTTAGTCAGAAGCACCAAGTTAATGGTTTATTCCTTTGAAGCCGCCTGGCCATGCAATGAATAACTGGACTATACGGACATGCACATACATGCAGATTACATCAATGCCACACATCACTTATACACCAACCAATACTATGCAGGATTATGAATAATCCATTGTTACAGAAACAATCTAAGCCCATTCAAAATTATGCTACCTAGCATAGGCGCCGACTTTTCAGCGCTTTCCTCAGCACCCCCAATAGTATTTATATACATACGTGTTAAGATTTTTTAATCCTCAAGAAAGTGGCAGTGTTGTTAAAATGCAATAATTATTGATTAAACAGACTATGAACAGTGTTTTTATGTTTATCAGTTTAATAATGTCGTATGTTGTAATAAAAAGGACTTTCAACATAAACTTGAATATGAATTTCTCAATAAATTTTACAAGTCAGCATCTATGCTACCTAGGTAGCCTATATCAAAATATTTAGAAACAAGATTACACAATACTGGTCATTGCAGCATTTCATATAAATCTATAATAATAAGAGGAAGTGTTTGTCTTTCTGTGTCTTTCTGTCTGTCTGTGCGTGATGTCCAGCAAAATCTACTGAATGTAGAGATCTGAAATTTTAAACATAGATGGACTGAAGGGTGGCTGAATGCACCTCAAAGCCAATTTTTTTATTTTCTCTTTTGTTAGCGAGTTATGAGTGGAAAACTGACAAAAAACATGAACTTTTGCGCTATCGAAACATCTACTTTCGGTAATACATTTCAGTTGTTAAATCAATTGCAGATGGCTTTGCCCTTTTTTGGCATAACTTGGAAATAAAAGCATCGCGATTTTTTCATCTTTTTCGCTTTGAATTATCGATGGCTTCGATTCTGTGAGCTCACCCTGGTCGATTCGTTTGTTTAAAATGTCAAGGCACACAGACATCTGAAATTTCAACATAGACGTAAGATGGATAATGAATCCAGACCTAAATGGTCAAACATTGATCGGTTTGGACAGAACTCAATATGCAGGGGGTTTCTGGTCCAGGGAACTCGAATCTGAGGTATTTTTTCCCATGCTGCGCTGGAATGCGTGGAATGCACTTCAAAGCTGGATTTTTAGCTGTTTCATTAATTATTAATCGTTTTGTTTAGGCCTATGATTGTTTCGCGTACCAGTGTTAATAAATGTGTTTTAATTATTTTGTACTTAATTTTTAATCTTTTAATTAATTATTGTGGGCAAAGCCACGGGGATCTGCTAGTTTGTAATAAATAAAGACAGGATTTCCATGCACTATCAATTTGAAAATATGCATCTATTCATGCACTATCAAAATGGATATGGATATTTAGCAAGTTTGTGAACTGCAAGAAGCTCGTTTAAAAATATGCAATTGCATGGAAATCCTTTCTTTAGTATTAAATGACTAAATTGCTTGTTTTTGTTGCTCACGTGTTTCATAAATGCTTGATCCTTAAAGGAGCATTCACACCAAAGTAGCATACCACTTGCAACATGCTACCTGGATGCCAAATAAACAAGTGAGGTCTTCACACCAAAGTAACATGGCAATAGTGCAGCTTGCAGAGTGCGACATTCAATTCTTCAGATAGATCTGGACTTATTTCATGTGAAACTACTCGGGGTGATGCATGCGTACAGTTGTTTTTCAGCTGTTTTCTAATTGTTAAGAAAATTCAACACATATTCGCTTGTGTAGCGGTGGATTATGGCAAAGATGTCATGAATACTGCTGGAAAGAGAGCTATAATTTGTATATGTGTAGGCTATATGATATGGCAATCGAAACTTGTAGGAAAAAAGCCTGGATTAAAATTGCTGAAACTATATCCTCTTTAGGTAAATTACATTATTTTAAATGGGTTTCTCATTAGTTCAAGTGAAAATATACGTTAAACTGTAGATCGCATATATGCTACTTTGGTACGAATGCAAAACTGTGTACCATGCAACTCGATGTGCAGCCTGCATCCAGGTAGTGTGATCCGCATGCCATGCTACTTCAGTGTGAATGCTCACTAAGAGACCTGAGATAATCGATGAGCAGTAGTTATTTATTGTTTATAATTATGGGACCTGTAAGTGAAGCAGTCACTTTATCATAATCATTATCATCATTAATAATATCACTATCATTACTCTATTTTTATTTATGCTAATTATTGTGATACATTTCCTCTTAGGTGAACATCAACCCAGCATACCAGACTTCAGAAGTGCATTACTGTCTAACAAAAGTTGGTGTGAAGGCTCTTATTACACCAGAAACATTTCTAACACAGAACTATTATGAGATGATGAAAAACATTGCTCCAGATTTGGAGATGCAAGATCCAGAACAACTGCAATGTAAAGCCTTGCCAGAGCTCAAATCAATGATAATATTTAGTGAAAACAAACTCCGGTAAGTGTATTTTGATGTAAAGTTCCGTTGTTAGTATGATACCCATTTATTTGTTTCTGTTCTTGTAAATGATAATTGTATACACAACTGCCTGAATGGTCTCGCGGTTAGCGACAGCATGCATGGTCTCGTGGTTGGCATTGTTGGCTGTGGATCTACAGGTCTGAGCTCAATCCTCGGTAACTCCTCGAATTTTCTGAGGTAGGGAGGTCTGGAACAGGGTGCACTCAGCCTCCTCCAGTCACATGCTGATCACATGCCCCCCAATCCTGCCATGTACCTATAAAGTAAAGTGTTCCCTATACAGGCCATAAAGGCCCCGAGAGTTCCAGGAGGCTGAGGCACCTAGATTTTAGACAATTGGCACACAAAGGTGGTAAGCTTGTCAGCCTTACGCACCGGCCGCCTTTACCCCCAGGATTGCTCCTGGTAGGCTACTCATTTCTGTTAGAGGCTGAGTCAGGGGCATAGTGCCACCAGAAGGATTAAGCCAATTGAAAAACTCCAACGACCTCATCGGGATTCGAACCTGCGACCTTCCAGTTTGTAGTGCAGCACCTCAACCACATCACTATGGTAGATAAAATAGCAGTCAGATGGTAGGTCTAGTCCTTCCACTCCTCCAGGGATGTTGCAGAATGTAGTTTTGCTTTAGAACTATACACAGAGTCTAAAAAATGCCTAAGGAAATTATAACATAATTCAGCTGGTAGTAATGATTCTACATTCTACTTTCCAGAGGTGCACTTAGATTCAGTGATGTAATGGACAAAGCAACACCTGAATCTTTATCAGAAGTTCACAAACTACAAAACATCCTACAGCCTGATGAAGGAATCAACTTACAGTTCACATCAGTATGTATAGGCCTACTTATATTCTTATCGCTATTCATATTAAACTATATTATTTCTGTCTCTAGTTTTTGTAAGGCAGAAATAACTGAAACAGAAGCATTGTAAAATTCTTTCTGTTGAAAGAATGAGCAAACATTTGAAGGGCCTAGTTCCATAAGGGCGTAAGGCTCAAGGACATAGTTTCGAGAAATCTTGATTTTTTTTTAATGTTACCACTCACAAGTAGGCGGGCTAAAGTTTAATTTTATAACATATACTTTTGAAGGACAGGCTAAATTAGTATTCTGCAAATTTACGAGGTAGAGTGTATTGGGATTCTTTAGAACTAGATGTACCTAAACATGTTAAACAAATACTGAAGAACTTTTACAGTAGTAAAATCTTTTTACTTTGTATCATATTTGTTTTTACTTTATTTTAGTAAAAACCTGTATTATACAGTGACAATTGCATGTTTGCCAATGAGTACCAGTATAGTCATTATTACAAAAGATGATAAGCAAAACAATATATTTGAATGAAGCTACACTTTAGAAATGCAAGTTCAGTTTTTATAAACATTTGCTTGGATGGTAGCACTGCGGAAAATAAAAACAGTTTGTAAACACACCTCATTAACAGATAGGAAGCATGTTCCGCCTGTATGGAACTGTCATGAAGTAGAATGAATGGGCAGTCTCACAGGTCTTTTCTTATAACTGAGCAGAGGTTTAAGGCACAAGTACAAAAAGTTCACTGAGTGTTTAAGAGATATGAGGAGAAGGCATAAATGTTAAAAACTCAAAATTAAATATTTGTGCCTTACGCCCTTATGGAACTAGGCCCTTCGTTTTATTAAATAATTTGCTTTGTTTTCCTTTAACAGGGCACCACCGGGACCTCAAAAGCAACTTTGTTAAGCCATCATAGTACTATAAACAACATGCTGTGTTTTGGAAAAAGATTGCAGCTCTTCTCAAAGGTACAGTTACGGCCTTGTCTGAAATGTCAGTCTGACCCTGGTGATTCTGATAATGTAACACTCTTATTATATAAAGATAATTAAGTTCTGTTTGTAATTAAAATTAATGTTAAACTGTAAAAATAAAGTACTGCAGTTAGTATATACAGGGTGTTAATGAATAACACCGAAATATTTTACCTGTGTATAGAGGGGACCATAGACAAGCAACTTTTATTAGGACATTTTTGCTCTATGACGTAAAATGTGTATGCTACAAGGCTTTAAAGTCCTTAAAATTTGGTGCTCATAACTCAATAATTGAGCGAAATAGGGTTAAAATTTTCATTAAATTGACTTCATGCCTTCTTAGCGATCGATAAAAACCTGATTCTTAATAATTAATCAACCGCTATACCATAATTTAGAATTGTCATAATCTCCAAAATTTACTGATTAATCACATGATTGCCCGCCACTGCATTATGTTTTTATTCCTAATTCCAAACCTAACAAAAATGTTTCGTTTGTCTTTTTTCCCTCAGAGTTGTAAGATATCGATCGTCATTTTTTACAATTTTCCCGACCGCTACACAATATTCACTGTTCCTTTGTTTCCCATCATTTCAAGTATTAGAAGACAGTGGCGTGCATATCCTTGGGATATTTTATGTTATAACAGGAAGAATTGAGTCCATAGAGCAAACATCTCCTAATAAAAGTTGCTTGTCTATGTCCCCTCTATACACAGGTAAAATATTTCGGTGTTATTCATTAACACTCTGTATATGATTGTAAATCTTTCTTTCTATTATCTACCCAATCAGCTAGCAGTTTAGTTAAATTAAGTCAAATCCTCATCGTAGTCAGCTTATTAAGTTTATTTAAAACATAAAAAATTGCATTTAACTTAATTTTTCTTTTTTGTGTAGGAACATCGAATCTGTCTTCAAGTACCATTCTTCCATTGCTTTGGTAATGTGCTGGGCGTGCTAGCTGCATTATGCTATGGTGCAACATTGGTGCTTCCAGGACCTAAGTTCAATTCAGAAGAATCCGTTATTGCCATAGAGAAGGAGAGGTAGAGTGAGTAACCATTTGTTTATTGTTATTTGTTTACGCTTGTGATAATATAAGAGCTGCCATATTACTAATAAGTAGGGTTCGGATGTTTATGATATGACGTATTTTTTCCTGAACTCTATTATCGCCACAAACACAAATTAAACATGAATTGCACACTTGTTATCGGATGTTTTTATTTTGTATAAAAAGTCATATTTTGGTATTTTTTGTGGTCTTGGTCATATTTTGGCCATATTTGTAACTTAACGTCATATTTCAGTTAATAATTCGGTAAAAGAGCACAATTGTATAGTGCATATGTACTACATGGTCGAGTTAAATTTTAAATTTATTTAATTAATTTAATGTTTAGGCCAAATTAATAGTAATTTAGATTTTAAAATTAATGCAATTGTTCATATTCTATAGGGACACGCGAGGTCTACAACATATTATGAGTATTTGGAGCTGAAGAAAGCGAGCAAACAGGAGAGAATTCTTTAACATAGAAGTTCATTACAAGTAAAACTGTAATTCACCAAAATTGTTAAAAATGAATTACCTGAATGAATTATGTGATGTAAGAATTTAGTGTCTTTAAACGTTTTTTTTGGATTTTTGGGTCATATTTAGTCATTTTAAGGGTATATTTGCATTCATATTTTCCACGTTTTTAGGTCATATGAAAAATCATATTTTTAATAATGTACTTTCTAATTAGCTGGTGTTAAAATGTGTACAAGACATGGTAGAAATAACAGACGATTTATGATTTCATTTTGCATACTGTTGCATATTTTGTTAGTGTTGCAATAATGCATCATGTTTGCTTGATACAAAATATTTGTGCATATATTGACTTGTCACATATTTAACGGCATATTTCTGACATATTTTAAATACTGTGCATACATCTGTTCAAGCATTTACAGCATATTTAGCTTAGTGAATGTTTTGAGAAATGACTACAGTAATTGGCAGTACATAGCCTAACTGATTTTATAATATTAAAGTGATGTTTCACTTCATTAGTTTTAAATTGACTAAATTTTGTGTACTGTAGTATTAAATTACTTAATCCATAGTGTAGGCCTATACTTGATTGGTTCCAGAGCATATTTTACAAATTTTAGAACATATTTACGTTCTTCTGATAGAGCATTAATTTCTGGGCCTTGCTAATAAGCTCAATACAGTAGGCCCCGTTCATCCGAAACAAGTGGGACAGGTAATCAAATTTTCAGATAATCCGTACTCACTCTTTTTAGATAAAATAATCTTAAGGCATTTAAAACATACATTTTCAATAATTCTGTAACATTGATTGGAAATACATTACAATGGAATCACTAGACTCTTGAAAAATTGAAGACGACAACAACAACAACAACAATAATAATAATAATTATTATCATCATCATCATCTTTATTGTCTTTCGGCCTTAATTACAAGGTATTAGGCATTAGGAACTATATAATAACTTGTGGATTAGCAGTGTACTACCAATGTAACAGTTTTTTTTTTCAGAAGTCATTTAAGTTATAAATACATTTATGAATTAGATATCTTTTTAGTCGTAATTTGAATTCCTTATTTGTGCTAATTTCTTTAAGGTTGCTGGGTAGTTTATTATAGAAAAATTCACCTGCTACATATGGGTCTTTATTAACAGACTTGTTGTTAAAAACAATGCAATGGAAATTCCCTCTTTTTCTAGTTACATAGTTGTGTATGTCCTTATTTCTCTTATTTAGTGATTGCACTATTACCATTAATATGACTTTGTAAATGTAATAGCTGCTGCAGATAGAATTTCTTCTTTTTGGAAGGTGTCTTTGCAAGATTCTTTCAGCCCTAATGCAGCGTTTGTGTAGGATGAATATTCTGTTGAGGTTTGTCTTTGCAGTTGCTCCTCATAACTCAATCCCATATGTTAGTTGGGGATATAGGCTACTAGGCCCTAGTACATCATCTTTAAAGTTTTCTTGCCTATTATTGAGGATAGGTGGGTATTTAAGTATATTAATTTAGATATCTTGTTGCATATGTGGTCGATATGATTTGTCCAACTCAGGTGTTTGTCTACCACTATTCCCAGGAATAAGTGGCTATTACGTTCTTCTAATGTATTTCCTTCAAAATTCACCATGATATTATCCTTTCTGTAATCAAATTGAAATAGCATTATTTTAGTATTTTGTAGACTATGCTAATTCCTTTTCAACCATTTCAAAACATCATAGTCCGCAGGCTGAATTAAACTGGTAACACTGGGGGATAAAAATGCACTCTAATCAGTGCAGTGGTGACCAGTGACAAAAACACTGTGTGTGCTGCAGTTAGAACATTGATTTTCTTTCAAATTCACAAGAAAGCTTCTTAAAGAAATTAGAAACAACTCGCGTGTAAGGATTTGTATTTTTTTATTGTTTGAAGATGGTGGCCATTTTAACTGATGAAGAGCAATTCTTAGATTTTTTGGCCTGTTCCCCTGTAAGCATTGTTGTCTTCACACTGAATTACTTTTTTTTTTTACTTAACTCTTAATTGTTTAATTGTTTACCAGCATTTGTATTTTAGTCTGTAAATTTGTTATGCAGTCATGTGTTCTTGATTTTCTTCCAATGTTGCTTGAATGTCCCTTGACATCATTAAAAAGTGACAAATGTGTAAGGACATTTATTTTTTGATTCTGTTTTAACTGATGAAGAGCAAATCTTAGATTTTTATCCTTTTGGAAGCAAAGTATCTGTACTGTAGAAAGAAGGTGTTTGCTGTTTGCATTTAGCTGTATGTAATTAACTAATTACAACCCTCTCAACAACATAAATGTAGATAAGGCACAGATCTGGTGAATAAACTAGTATTTTCATACAGATTTTTGGGCCATTTTTTAGTTTTTGGGTAATTTTTTTGTATTTTTGTGGTCATTTTATAGCTCATTTTTTAAGTATTTTTAGGCCATCAAAATCAGTTTTATAAGCTTATGTGAAGGAATATCTGGGTAGTGTTTTTTGTCAAAGCTATCTGTATTACAACTTCCAAAGCTGTATATGAACACTGTAAAAAATTTGTCATGAGAACTTATTTGCATTTGATAAATTATTTCTAATATATTACCATAAAATAGGCACTAAATTGGGCATTACTCTGGTACTGGTCAATCAATTTGGTCCAATATCATAAGGCTTCTTCCCATGAACGTTTCATGAAAATCCAATAAAGCGTATTTGAGTTAACGTGCATACTGACACATGGAAAGACAGACAGGCAGACAGACATTTTCCCGTCCCCCACACAATCTCATAAAGTACTATTCTGACACTTAACAACAACACAGACTAATAGTCATTTATTTTTCTCAGATGTACCGTAATTTATGGTACACCCACAATGTATGTTGACAACATATCGAAAGCAAAGGACGCAAATAATAAACTGGACACGCTGGAGTTTGCTGTGGTTGCTGGTGCTCCTTGTTCTAAGGAATTGGTGGAGCAACTGCAGCGTACATTTGGTCTCAAAATAGTTTATGTAAGTTATTCTTGATTTTTAAAAATTCTTTATGCTTTTTTAAGAAACTTGAAATCTTAACCTTCTCTTGCAAATATATTTTATCTCTAATGACCATCTATGTGTGTAAACAGATTTATAGCATGTAATATTGATTTATTAAATTTGTATTTTGATTGAATTTAGTAGGATAAAGTTGCTAATGTCTTATAATAATTATACAAGAGTTGAATTTTACACAAAATCTTTACTTTTGCTATAGTTTACCTGTACTAGTTTTGACGCCTTTGCTACCATTGTCAACAGCTATACTTCAACTGCCATGGCACCCTCCTGCTGACGTGGTACAAACTTTGAGGTGAAGTCTTCATTGGTTGGGATATCGAAGTTCATCCAATATGAAATATCATCAGTTGGTTTCCCTTCTTGTGAATGAAAATCACATTTTCTGGACCCCTGTCAACTTCATGTCCATGGCCACAAGGAACTTTCGGTCTGGGAGAGGATTTTTATTCACAAGAAGGAGAACCAACTGACGAACTTTGAGATCCCAACCAATGAGGACCTCATCTCAAAGTTTGTAAGTTACCACAGATGCAGGAGGTTGCCACAACAATTGAAGTATAGCTGTTGACAATAGTAGCAAAGGCGTCAAAACTAGTACAGGTAAACTATAGCAAAAGTAAAGATTTTGTGTAAAATTCAACTCTTATGTAATTGTTATGTTATATAACTTCACTGTGTTAACTTCTATTGCAATTTAATATTGCAAATGTCTCTTTCTGTATATTCAATTTTTAGCTTTATTTCTAGACTTTAAATCTAGTTATATTATTTGTTGTAATTTTCTAGTAGATAAGTCTGATGTTGTCTATTGATGTAATAGCCGAATGACAATAAAATTGTATTTATTTATTTATTTATATGAATATTCAAAATAAATTTACCAAGAATAATGAAATTCGTAATGTTACTACTAGACATCAATTGATCTTGATTTGCTTTCAGCATCATTAATCTATTATAAAAAAAGCTGTTTATTATGAATGGATTAAACTATTTGTCTTCTTAAATAAATAAAAGCATTATCATCAAATAAATTATCATTGAAAACTACTCTTAAGAAATATCTACTGCATGTATGTATGCATTTTTTCAGTAGATGAGTACGGTATGTTACTGATTCTAGCATTAGTGATATATTATTTTTTAACGAACTCAATCACTGATGGTGTATTAGATGTATTTACATTTGGTTTTAGCTATTGTATTAATATCAGTGGTGTAATAATTATACCTGTATATAGTGCTTATTGTTAAATTTAACTTGTTCTATATTCAATTGCCTGTTGACATGTAAGTTCCTTTGAATCTAAAGAATGTAATAAATCTAATCTTACCTTACCTTATCTTATCTTCACAATCATCTAATCATGAGGTGCTAGGTGGTTTAAAAATCAGATTATAGACTTCCACTCAGTAAACAATAAAGTTCTCGCTCATGGTATTTTTCCAATAAACAGTCTCAAAGGGAATTTCTGTTTGTGTTTTCAGGGAGGTTATGGTATGACAGAAACAAGTCCATTGTCATTCATGACTCTTCCTACAGATTCTGACGAAAAGGTGACATCCACAATTGGACATATTATGGACCATGTTGAAGTAAGTTTCATTGCCATTATGCACGGCTGCCAGTAGCTGGAAGATGGAGGACGCATGTGTGTTTAATTATTTATGTTTCAGAGTACTTTTACCAAGTTTTAAGTCCATAGAACCATAAAATAATATTTCTCTCTTACCCCTTAGGTGTGGAATTTTGAAAACCCCTTCCTAGCAAATACCTACATTATGACATAAACACTAATAACCAAATTTCATATTTATAACTTCAGCGGTTTTGGCTCAGCAATGATGAATCAGTCAGAATGGATTTTATGAGGCATGTCCATAAAGTAGGGTCATTTACAGAAACAAAACAAAATTTCATGGAAATATTTATTGCAACAGATATAGTAAGTGTTCAGCTATTTTGTAACATATTCACCACAGGAATTGAGACATTTGTCATACCCTGGGACCAACTTTTGAACACTTGGGTCGTAGAAGTCTGCCGCCTGGGATTTGAACCACTGTGTGACAACCGTCTCCACTTCTCTGTCATTCTCTGTCATTTATTGAGGTGTAGGAAAAGATGGAAATCACTGGGAGCAAGGTCCAGGCTGTAGGGTGGATGTTGAAATACCTCCCAGCCCCTGCAGGGAGGTGTTGAAGTCTCCACCCTACAGCTCGTACCACACACCCAGAGATTTTAATCTTTTCCTACCTCTCAAAAATTGACAGTGAATGACATAATGGTAGGAGATTGACAGAGAAACGGAGAGGGTTATCACACAATGGTTCAAATCCCAGGCGGCAGACTTCTACCACACAAGTATTCAAAAGTTGGTCCCACAGTATGATAAATGTCTCAATTCCTGTGGTGAATATGTTGAAAAATAGCTGAACACTTGCTATATCTGTTACAATAAATATTTCCATGAAATTTTGTTTTGTTTCTGTAAACGGCCATAGGAAAACTTACTTTATAGACGTGCCTCATATGTAAATAGATTATGTATAATTAAGGTATTTCAATTTTAGCAATTATTTTGATGAATCAATTCAATTTATCACTTTCACAGGCTAAAGTTGTAGATGAGGATGGCAAAATGGTTCCATTTGGGAATCCTGGAGAGCTGTTGGTTAGAGGATACCTTAATATGTTAGAATACTGGGGAGAAGACGACAGGACTAAAGAAACTATTGGAACAGATCGATGGCTTAAAACAGGGTAAGCAACTTAGATCAATCTTCCAATGCAGATCTTGCCTGTAAAGTAGTTTATTTTATGAAGTTGTTTGACTTTTTTTAATCAGGGACCAGTTCATACTGAGAGAAGATGGATATGGACAAGTTGTAGGACGAATCAAGGATATGATCATACGAGGAGGGGAAAATATTTTCCCCAAGGAGATAGAACACTTCTTAGAGCAGCATGATGATATAGTGGAAGCTCAGGTATGATGCAGAAAAATTACTATTAAAATTACTCACTACAAACCTGTTGAGTTGTGCTACAATGTAGAAGCAAACTAATTATTTGTTTTGTATAAACACAAATCAACTCTGAACATATGATAAGCCAATAGAATTTTATGCAACGTGCGGCATTGACGACTCAGCACTGTGCAGCTGTCTCTGTCTAACAGATAGAGAAGGGAGATGCATGCCTACTCACTAAGAGGAACAAGCAAGCATTGTTTTAAGGTATTTCATTATTTTTAAATAAGCAGTTCTCTCCTCAACGGAGCATCGTACAGATATGGGATTTGGACAGTCAGCTTCCAAATAAATACAGCTTTCCAATGGTTCTTTCAGAAAAGACCTATATGTAATAGATTTTGAGCGCAACAAGGAAATAAGTGAAGTACATATCTTTAGCGTGGCAGCACGGTCCGTTAACTGTACAACACCGCAACAACCTCATTCACTCATTACTCGTCACGCGATTCTGCCTGCTCCCTCAGGTTCAGAGTTGTTCTGTGTTTACTCTAGTCAGTAACAGTGATGGGAAAAGTGTAAAAAATAGAATGCAAATACAGTAAAAGCTCCTTGTTCGCACTTCCTTCATTCGCGTTTTCACTATTCGCGGATGAAAAAAATGCAACCCAATTCCTATATTCACGGCTAAAAATTTCTATATTCGCGGATCTAATAATAATAAAAAGATTCCAATAGGTATCCAACCCAATATCCTTTGTAAATGCCATCAAATGGACTAATAAAAAAGTAAAATACAGTACTGTAGATCTTATTACAACTTTGCCTTTGTTGTTAAATGATATCGCCGAGGACTTTGACATAAGCCGCCTTCGCCGCGATCGGTGTATTTGAGAATGTAAACAAACAGAATGAAAGCAACCTTATTACTCAATGAATAAAGTATATTTTTAAATGTTACTATTACGTTCTATGGTAAAAGCCGCTTTGCGTGTTTTATTATTTCGTCTTTCACATTCGTTACAAAAATGGAAGTGGCGTTGTCATTATGGATCAAAGACCGCAACCAAAAAAGGGTGCCCCTGAGTGGTCCAATGGTCCGGGAGAAGGCAAAGCGTCTTTACGCTCATTTTAAAGAACCTGATGGTAGTTGTAGTGGTGAATGTACAGGTGGAGGATTTCAAGCATTGGAAGGTTGGTCAAAAACTTCAATTAAATTGATTTTTTACTGTACTGTATATATTTGTTTTTTTTTTTATTTTGTCACCTAGGAACGTATCCCCTATAAAAGTAAAGTAAAGTGATCCCTATACAGGCCATGGAGGCCCAGAGGGTACCAGGAGTTCGAGGCTCCCAGATTTTGGACATTCGGCACACGAAGGTGGTAAGGTTGTCAGCCTTACGCACCGGCCGCCTTTACCCCCAGGATTGCTCCCGGTACTCATTTCTGTTAGAGGCTGAGTTGACCCCAGGGCCATAGTGCCACCAGAAGGATTAGGCCAATTGAAAAATCTCAACGACCTCATCGGGAATCGAACCCGCGACCTTCCGGTTTATAGCGCAGCGCCTCAACCACTACGCTACGGCGTACCCCGTATCCCCTATAATCCCATATAAATTACCATTCCGTATTCACGGTTTCTGCATTTGCGGCATATTTATGGAACATATACCCCGCGAATAAGGAGCTTTTACTGTAGTGCAATATCTGATAATGCCACACGAAACTAACTCCTATACGTTTGTGGTGCACAGTGTGGGGGAGACACTCCTATCGCAGGATTGAATAGAAGTAGATCTTTCTAGGTCAGTTTTAGTAGTTCTTGGTCAGCGAGTTCTCACATCGCAAAAAGTTCTTGGATCCTGCATCAATCCATGAACTTTATTTACTTGAATAATCACTCCTTTCTTTATATTACTCAAAAACAGATTATTTGATTCTTAAAATTATTCAATTCTGCCCATCACCAATCAAAACTTTACATTTTTATTTATTAAATTATTATTGGTAATATTGTATATCTATTTTCTTTAACACACATATTTTTGGCACCTGCAGGTGATAGGAATTCCTGACACAAAAATGGGAGAAGAAGTGTGTGCTTGCTTAAGACTCAAAGAAGGGTCTACAATAACCACTGATCAAGTTAAAGATTTCTGCAAAGGCAAGGTATGTCATTACATTTCTTCAACTTTCTTGTGCTTACCGTAACATCGGTCTGTGGGATCGGGACTATTTAGAAGCATTCTCAGCTACAATTAAATTTCTACATGAGTTAATTGTTACAGAAATATCAAAGATTCCATTTAATATTGAAATATTCTTCTTCCTAATTGTTAATCAATTATTTCATTCATATGATGTCACTCCACTTTCATCTGGTGAAGTGTAATCAAATTTAAAATTTCAGCCAATCATGTTCTTGATGAATTATCACTTTGGTAACATTTGTCTTGTTATTCCTTCCTTAGCATATTTTCCCTGTTTTATCGCTACTTTGTTACATTTTTATTCATGGAATAATCTTAATAAATCCAACTTGAGTTTACGAGTTTCATCAGATAAATTTACTCCTGTTGGCGCAGTTGCGAATCTATCAATATACTCATAAACTCTCGTGGGATTACCTATGATAAATTCATTGCCACAACACAACAAATATTCCTTCCCAACATTAATATTTTACCACCATTAGGATTCTTTGAAAATGCAGCAAATGATAAAACACTGAATGATGTTCTAATGCTGTATGTAATACTGAAGGTAGGGTTGCTAACTCTTGAAAGTGCAAATAAGGGATAATAGTTTGAAAATAAAGGATAAATTCCAAAAACAAGGGACCTTAAGTTTATTACCCATACAGCATAAAAAAATGGTCACTTACAGAACTGCAATAATATTCTCTGTTAACATATCACTCTACATTAACACTCAAAATATTCCTGCCAATACAAAAAAAAACACACACACACACACTCATCAGGACAGAGATTTAACACTTGAGAGATTACAGTGATTTACAAACTGATCTTATCTTTCAAATTAATGCCAGATAGCTGCAATTATTTTGGCAATAGATTGTGCCTCTTTCTGTATACCTTGGTCAGTTTTCACAAAAGGGAAGAATTCTTTACAACTATGATCAAAATTTACAGTAAGCTGAAGCTCTGTGCCTATCAGATCTACAGCAATACTGAAAGAGGGATGTAGACACCTAACGGAAGTCACATTGGCAAGGGGAGAGGAAAACGAAGGAAGTGACAAAGAGCATCCAACCAATTACAGTAGAGTTACAATCATATTTCATATATGACCATTATGAAAATATCAGACCAAAACAAATTTAAAAGAATGAATGGTGGGAATTCTAGAAATGCGGGATATATCTTGAAAAATACGGGACCTGGGATTTTCATCCAGATTAAGTGAAAGTATAGGAATTTTTGGGAAATACTGGATAGTTGGCAACCCTAACTGAAGGTAATCTATTTGTTTATTTATTTATTTCTCTATTTATTGCAGATAGCTCACTTCAAGATTCCTCGATATATCCACTTCCTGACTGAATTCCCAAAAACCCAATCAGGGAAAATCCAAAAATTCCAACTACGCAAGATGATATCACAAGGAAGGTAACTATATGCCAGACTAGAACAACAATGGAGGCATGTTTCATGTGAAGTGTTTGTAAATATTAAAATGCATTCCATAGAGACATGAGCAGCCTCGTCACTGAGGACATCATTCCATTAGACCACAGGTTTTCAACATTTTATCCTCTCAAGCCAGATATTTAAATGCTGAGGAACATCCTCTGTAATTTTGTAGATGCTACATGCAGCTTTAAATTTCAGCATTGTGAATGATCACGTTTTTAAAATAAAATAAAATAAACAGTTAGTTTAAACACAACAAAGCTTTCGACAAATAATTTCAAGATGTGGCTAGTTTCTGCCTTCTATTATCTATTCTCACGGTATGTGACTATTATTTATGGGGGAACTTGAAAAATAAAGTGGTTAGGTAAAACCCCCATACATTAGAAGAACTTAAAGACAATATCACAAGAGAAAGTAACTATCTCGGAAGCTCAACTTATGCGTGTGAAAGAAAATTACCTAAAAATATACCAGTGGTGTGTGGATACAAGAGGAGGATATTTCCAACATTTCTTGTGATGAGGTACATGGTTATTTTCATTGTAATTTTAACTGTAATTGTGAGAACCTGAATCAATACACCATTAGCAGCTTTATTTGCATAGATATTTCACCCAATCACTCGGGAATTCGAGCTTTGGCCACCAGGATGCAGAAACCTACATATTGGCCAACTCATACGTGAAATGCACTGTAGTTATAGCCACAGAAACGATGATAATTCAGTTGTGAGTCAGCAGAAGCATGTGACAAATTGTAAACAGCGTTCTTACATCAACATAGCTGTTTTTTGATGGGGAAATGCTAGAGAATGTTACAGGGAACAAGTGGAAACTTTGGGGAATAATGTACCAAACTTTGAGGGTTTATAGAGTAACTTAAGCATGTGTGCTTCCGTACTTCTGTCTCCAGCAATAAATTAAGAGTGGAATGATACCATCGTGAATGGATGTTTATGGGTGTCTTTCCATATCCTGTCCTACAATTTTGGGTTAGATATATTCTGGGGATGTGACGTGAAAATTGGTTACAATTTTTCTTACTTTTAATGCCACTTTACGTGAAGAAAATGTCATTTTTCGCGATTTTCTCGAAAACGGCTTTAACAATTTATGAAAGAAAGTATTTCGTAAAAGGTCCGCCTTTAAACCACTATCAAAAACTAGATAGGGAAATAAGTACTGAAAACGAATATATATCTAGTTTTCAGTAATTATTTCCCTATCTAGTTTTTGATAGTGGTTTAAAGGCGGACCTTTTACAAAATACTTTCTTTCATATATTCCCACTATCAGAATGAAATTCATTCATTTAACAATTTATGTTTAAATTTATACATGAGATGCTTATACCAAGAGCTAAATCTTTTTTTTGAAATATATTTTCGTAAAAATTTTCATTTACATTTCAGTGCTAGTGAAGACCCTAAAATCACTTCTGATTGAGACAACTACAGTGTTGGGACATTGACAGTTGTAGTGCCACATTCAATCAGGTGCACAATACTATGTGTTACCGTAGTCCAGGCAAGGGAAGGACGGCACTGGAAATGCAAAATGTTATACCCCTATATTCAGCCCTCTTCCTCTTTCCTTCTATCTGCCATGAGACCAGGGGTAAGTTTTTTAACTCAGCACATTTTCATGCGCATGTATTGAGAGCATTCCTAAACACAGCGCTGGAATCCATCAGTTTGTTTCCCTTTCCAGCTCATGAATCATCACAAATCAAACGCTTCCATCAGTCTTGGGTACTGCTGAAAATGTTGTTGTTTTCTAATGCCGGACATTTGACAACAAAGTCATTTGTCCTCTTGCACTCCAATATTTTTCGTAGATATTCTCATAGTTAGCCACTGAGGTACATGTTTTGAGATGTTCTGAGTCCATTTCTTGATTTGAATTGCACAGTGGACAGTTTGGGGACTGAAATATTCCAATTCTATGCAGATGTTTCGCTAAGCAGTCATGAAAATGTGATTGATCGTTGCCACCTGTTTTTCTGTATAATGAAGTCATAACTCATAACACTTAACCTATACATTCTGTCAACACAATGAAGGAAACCACAATGAGAATTATTGCAAGAAAATTGATGGAAGAATGTTCAGATTCAGATAGGATTCTAGCGATAGTGATAGTGACATTAATATTTTATTTTCACATATGGTATGTGAAAAGTATGCCAAGATTGGAATTTTCAGTCTATGTTACTCTTAGTAATCCAATGGATCATTTTTATTTACATTGCTCAACATACTCTTCGTATAAGCATCAGCTTTAAAGAAGTGCATTTTCTCCCATAACTTTAAGAAAACGCACTAGTCCCAGAATCAATTGGTTTAGTTGTCTCTATTGGGTTGTTGAAAGAGAGTAGTGGGGTAGCCATTTAATTTTTATTGTTTTTTCTTCGAGGATTCTATACAAATGTGGCAACGACATTCTTTTACTTTTTACTATTCAACACTTTACATAAAGGCAATTTTATTTTAAGCGATTTTCTCAAAAACAGACCCAACGATTTTTTAAAAATTTTGTTCACAAGCTATATAATATACAGTACTAGGAGCTAAAGCATTTATTTGAAATTTTTTTCTAATAAATTCCCTGAAGGGTAGTTATAAGCCTCTCATTCCATCCTCAAACTCTGGTTTTTAGTCTTGCCTAGCGAATACTGTACTGTAATGCATATGAGCACCACTGCTATCAGCCGTTTACTCCGTTGGAAGATGAAGTCATGTGAGTGTTAAACATTAACAACCTTAATAAAAGCTGCTTATATTTGCGTTGAACGGTTGTTTGGTTGATCGCCGCGCAAGTTCTACGTAAGTCGTATTACTAATAAACGCAGCATAACTGCCAAGGGTTACACTGGATTTGAATGTGAAACATCATCAAACATGTCATACTGGTGATGACGTTACTAGCCCCGGGTATGAAGGACTGCAGAACACCAATATCACCATTTGTCTGAGTAGTGAACAAACAGCTGTGTGTCTGCTGAGAGAAAATCTAGTTTCAGTATTTCATTATATTGTATTCATAGGTAAAATTATGGAAATATGTCTCGCAAACAAGGAACAATATTTATAATTTTCAAAAGCAGCTCAAAATGTTTCCTAACAAATTACCTTAAGAGTGGATGCATAACCCCAAAATTCAATCTCAGACATCTACGAAACAACCAGCTGTTATGGTTATTGGCCATAATGATTATTTACATCAAGCTTAAATACAAGGGGGTCAGGTTGTGTAAAGCATTATATACGTTCAGCTTTATGCAAGGATTATTAGTACATTTTTCTCCTCAGCTGTGTATATTCCTGGTATAAATGTTATAAATGGATTATTAGTAAAACTGTAAAGATTTTTTATTATTATTATTTTTGTTCCTTAACATTCAGTGGCTGACAACGGATGCCTGATACATGTGTACATTCTCAGCTGACTTTTCTGGCAGCACACGACTGCCGGAAAATCTCACTGTAGTGTAACACCACTTATGCGTTGGAGTGACGCAAGGCTGCCACATCTCAGGGTTCGAGCCCAGGACCATGTTTTGGTCACAGGCCCCTCACCGCCTAACATCCCCATTCAGTTGTCTCTTCCCTTCTCCGTAGAGCTTCTGTTTCGTTACTCGTGTAACGGAACATTTTATCAAACTTTCCAGTTTTCAATAAAATTATATCACATCACTGGTACCCAGCCGAGCCCCCATGTGGCAGCCCTGGAGTGATGATAAATGAACAAGAAGCAACGTTGTTCCACCAAGAGAATGGTAGCATTGATTAACATGCATCATGTGGTACATGACTGTAGGAACAAGCCTATTTTCATTTATTGTTACTTTAACTAGTCCAACATGTACATGGCCTAAATTGATCCAGCTTACTGGATTACTGTTCTAGAGGTCCACGGTTCAATCCCTTGGTAATATATACATTTATACTTTTTTATGCTCTTGGTCTCCTTAGCTGTGGTAGCTAAGGCATGCTGCTTTGGAACCAGTGTGGGGAAGGGGTCCGGACCCCCCCCCCCCCCGAAATCATAACCTAAAATTCTTTATATAATAAAATACTGAACTTTAAATGTAGGCCTATTATTTCCATTGTTCCATGTTTTATTTAGCTTTTATAAATAGTAATAAGTATTATAACTTAGTAACAATTTCTTGTTTAAGTTGCCGCATCTTAAGAGTAGTAAACAAATTTGCTAAATACTTTTTCAGTGGTGCTAAAATAGCGTAAAATGTTATTTTCATTAGTTCATATATATATTTTTTTTAATTTTCCGGGGGTGGGCCCCCATGCCCCCCCCCCAAACACCCCGGCAATTTAGACCCTCATCGAAATTATTTTCTGGAGCCGCGGTGAAGGAGACCGTGGGTTCGAGTCCCGCCTCGGACATGGGTGTTTGTGTGTGATAAGGAAAACAAGGTAAACAAACGGTAAAGGAAAGAAAAAAACCTGGGAAATCGTCCTATGCCCGGTTAAATTTATTTAAAAAAAAATATATCATGGCTACGCGCTGCTAGGAATGCTGGGAGCCTGTTATCGTGAATTCGCAATGTGCGCACGCTCGTGGCACATTTCCGAAGCATCCGACCTCAAAAGAACCAATCAGAGAGTAACGCGCCGGGATCTGCGAGTTTGAAACCTGACGTGTCACCTCGTGTATATTTTTTCAGACAATATCGACTTCTCAATGGATCAACCCATTACGCCGTATAGGTAAGAGGAGTAGCTGGTATAATTTTATATTATTACGATTTAAATGTTTGAGTTAGAAAGTGAGTTTACTGTTAATAGGCTTATTATGAATTATACACCCATGAATTCTTGAAGGAATTTTCGGCGAAAGATAAGAGTAAGTCGCCCCTTACGCTCCGAACAATGCGTTGCTATTGGCGACCACACGTTTGTTATCTCGGCACTCCCGATCGTACCAATAATAATAATAATAATAATAATAATAATAATAATAATAGTATTTTATTGTCATTAAACCTGTGATACAAGCAATAGACAACGTCAGAGAACATCAGAGAACATCAGAAAACATCAGAAAACAAATAATAAAACATATTGGATTCAAATAACTTAAATGACTCTAGGTGTAATTGTCATTTAAGTTATTTGAATCCAAATACCAGCTACCAACCCTTACACCAAAATGACAACCCTCTAGCTCACTCGGCACTCCCGATCAGACCACAATCACCTCTTCACATAGTCTAAATAATGCATAACACTATCCACTTAGTTAAGTGCGCGAGCGGAGGTGGTAGCCGAAGCAAAGCGCCCTTGCATTTTCGAATAATGTACGATACACTGTAGGCTTCGAAAATGTGGCATATTATATTTTCCAGAGGTTAGTAAGCCTGTCAACTTTTGTTTACCGGTATGACGTCACACTACCAACGTCCAATCACGAGTTTCTACGTAATATGAGGACAGAAGAAGTGGTATAAAAGAAAGTGCATCGCGAGGGAGTGCTCGGGCGGGGACATTCATCCAAGGTGCGACTTAGATTGATTTTTTCCCTAGAATTCATATTTAAACTCAATTCCTTCCTAAAAATACGAGAAATGTAAGAAAAGCGTAGAAGTGGACACTTACATAACCTAAAATAGTGTAGCCTAATTTACACGTTGCTCACAAGATTTGGCGGCTTGGCTGCTGCACATGAAGAACACCTGATTGGACATGGTGGTGTAACCTCACAAGGTGTCAGTCCTGACTAACATAAGTGCAAGATTCAGTAGCCAACGGCACATAACAAAATACACGCAGCTTAGCATGCTGCTGAACTATCCTAACCTAACACTGGCACTGTGGGCAGCATTGTATGTAGCTACCAGTGAGACGAACAATCATCAGCAGCCAATGAGAGTATTCCAAAACAAATGACAACTCTGAGTCTTCATAATCAGCTTGTGCGCAGGAAACGAAAGTTGACCCCCTAAAAATGTTAATTTCCACATCCGCTTTCGGGTTTCCCTGGCAGAGTCACATATGCAGATATGGTGGCTCATGCTTATCCATGAGCCCAGGGGTGGATCCAGAACTTGTTGAAAGGGGGGGGGGTGACGTAAAGGAAAGCTCATATACTGTCGGTGTGGGGGTATGAAATATTTTTAAAAAGAGGGGGGTGTGGGGGTCCTCTCCAAAGATTTGTTAGAAATTAAGTGAAAAATTATTAATTTTAAGTCCTTTGGGTAATTCCTCTACATTTCTCAGCACACTAATAATCTTCTTGCACAGAGTTTAAGTTCTACTGAAAAATTATGGGTTTCAAATATTAAGCAAAAGATAGATTTAGGTTGTGCACCGGCCAAGCTCCGCCCCTTTTGCCCACCAACTCGCTTCCCCTGCTGCCCCTCGGTTCCGAGCCAATGCGCGTGCCACTGCTTGCTTCCCCTACATCTCCTATCATGGCTATGTACCTGCTCATTGCCGATACTGCAACTCAATATTGTACTCTTCCTCATGTACAAATAAAAATATACAGAATCACACACGAAAATAACCCTTGCACCATATTAAAAATACACAACATAAAGAAATATTACAAAAATCACCCTTGCACCATATCAAAAAAAAAAAGTATTACGAAAATTACCCTTGCACCATATCGAAAATACACAAAATGCTCCCCACCCTAAACCCCTCCTTCCCAGGTGGGTCCTGTTAGAGAGTTGGTTGGAGGAGCCTAGTGCGTGACCTAAAACTACTTTTCCCCAAATATTACATAAAAATAAATATAATTTTTACCTTTAACTTTAGTAAATGCTGGTCTGAAATAATTCATCATCTATGTACGGTTACAAAGGGAAGTCTTGATCATTTTTTGTTGTAAATCTTTCACTTCCTGTGCATCATGCCTTTCAACAATCCCACTAGTTGATTTTCAGCCATCACCAATATTTATTTATTTATTTAGCAATCCTGTTTTTAAATGCCTTTACTGTAAGCTGACAACTGCTAGAGTTTCTGCATAATAATTAAAGATAAGGAACTTGAACATTTGCCATTTTGTGGGTTGTTATGGCTAATCTCCGCATTTGACACAATGGTCTAGAACAGTATTGGGCAAAGTATGGCTCGTGGGCTAGATGTGATTCTCGGACAGTTACAATGCAGCCTGCAACAGGAAAGGAAGATAAAAATATATTCCTTCCTTTTATTGTCAAAGTCAAGTTTCCAAATTTTTATTTCTCCTGCCCATAAAGTTATTGTCATGTTTGAATCTTCATAGGTGTATGAGCAAGTGTTTTCTTCTTTGAAGTTTTGAAAAAGTTGTTAGAAACAGACAGACTGACAGACTTTTGATTTCACTCTTGTAGCCCATCTCATTCTAGTTGCAACTGGGCTATGAAGACCTGAGAATATTATAGGAGAAAAATTCCTCTGACACTGGGTCTTGAACCCAGGACCTTTGGCTATTTGTGCCAATGCTCTACCAACTGAGCTAAGCCGGAGTTCAATTCACAGCGCCATATCTATGAAAACCCATCGGAATTACAGTTGCAGTTCCACTCATCTTATTCTTCTTCATATAAGTAAAGAACAAACAAAATAGTTTCTAAAATTGCACCTTTTCAGCACTGCCTTGCGAAATTTTTCTGTCATTTGACCTGCTCCCACCCTAAATGCTTTTATTTTGTTTTGTATTTGTCATTTTTAAAGGGTGAATTACTTTCATCAAATAAATAAAGTCAAATCAACCCCCCCACCCTGGATCTTCACTGCATGCATGCTGTCCCAAGAATCCCAGGATAGACAGGCGTGCCAAATTTGGTGGAAGAAGCCATGTCATAAAGGGCTTTTCTTGGAGTACATCAGTTTTCCATTCTTATTCCACTGGCATTCTCTATGTTGGATGGTAGGCCTAGACCCTACAGGGATGTAGCACCATGAAGTCTAGTTTTAGTAACATTTAGGTCTACTACTGTTTTAACATGAACATTTCATCTTTGTCACTTTTACTCTCTGATGAAATCTTATCCATCTCTCCAATTATTCTTGTATAAAATTTCAATAAGTATCATGTTAGGAAAAACAAAAAATTACTTTGATCATACAAGAACTGACGATACTAAAATAAACTTACTATGTAAAGGTATCTTTAAAAAAATACTGAGGGCTATAAGGGGGGAAAACAATACTTGTACATGATTGTTGTACAACTGACACACAAAGATCTTCAGATAAGGATGAATATTTTTGTTTTAGGGACTATTGCTCAGATGCCCAACTAATATCAACCACTAGATGCTTCGTAGTTCCTCTGGTGATGGATGGATGGACATTCTGATCGTTCTGCAGGTATTTCAAAGTTCATTAGTCTCTATTTATTTTAATGATGAATAGCCACCATATTCAAAAAAAGAAAGTTATACTCAGGAAAAAAGCAAGTACCATTTATTAGCAAAAGAAAGAACTACTACTTGAACATCGATGAATTCTTTGCGAGTCTATAAGTTTTATAAAGTATCAAGTATTTAAACTCCAGCCTCTGGGATCTGTTTTGTTAGTTCTGGCAATCAGATCTCAGAGCTGGAATCAGAAAGCTCGGAATTTTATAAAACTTTGACTTGGCTGATAACCCATGAAAAAAAATCACCAATAGCCTATTATTCACTGAGAAAAATTCAAATCTTTCATACTGCTGCTTGTGGGAGTGAAGGTTAATAAAATAACAAAATATAAGCCCATTTAACTGGTTTAATTTCAAATATAAAGTAATTTCAGACAAAACGCACACTTATACAAATCAATGACAGCAAAATAATGTTTACATTCATTATTTTCCTACAATTGGATAGTGTTACATTATAAGGGTACCATTCTGACAAAAATGACACACAAGGACTTGGCTGTAAAACAGCTTGGCACTTCCCTCCCTTGATCTTATTAATTTCAATACCAGAAAGTTGTAGACATCTGGAGATGCAGATCAATGTATCAGAGGACCTTAGATGGTTAGGAAGGTAAAAATAGGGTCTCTGGAATACTTGTAGTACAGAAATAGACCTTAAAATTGGGATGTGTCTTATAAGGTACTACTCAAAAGTTCCCAAAAGTCATAAGAACCACATAACTGAGCAGTAGTATGAGAAAATGCCCCTAGGTGATACTTCTTACATCTCTTGTGAGCCAGTGTGCCAAATGGCTTCGGTCTGAGTGAACGCTTTTGGTATTTGTGAGCTTTATCCATTGTTGCATGTTGCTTTCATTGCGATCTTCAAAACGACATGAGGGAACAGCACATCTTCCTGTCTTAAGTTTTGTTTCAAAAATTTTCCGCCTATTACTAAATATCTTAGTGGCATTACGCCCAAAGATGTCACTGCTGTTCAGGTTGGATCTTGCAAGATTGTGGGCAAATCATCAAAGAAGTCTGAAACATTGTTGAACTATTGTGTGGCATATGCCAGAGGAATTTGTCCGATGAACTCAACATAGGAAGGACTCTGGCAAAGTTCATTCAGTGACTACTGAGAGCTAGCAGAAGCAGCATCGCCTGTTTGTTTACAGCAATTTTCAGAATCAGCTTCATGATGACTCAGACTTCCTTTCCGAGGTTGTCACAGGTTTTCCTGAGTTTGAATCAAAACTTCACATAGACGCACTGCATCCCTCACATGCCATTGTGAAACTGCAATGTAAGCAAAATGCAACAATGGAAAAACGCTCACAAATACTAAACGTGTATGCTCAGACGAAGCCGCTTGGCATAATGACTCACAAGAGATGCATGAAGTATCACCTAGCTGCATTTGCTTGTACTATCACTAGTCGTGAGCCACATATTGACGATGTCAATGCTATGTTGTAACAGCTTGATGACAAATAAAGATTTATATTTCTTCTATTTCTATTTCTATGAATTTTGGCAACTTTTCGGTAGCACCTCATGTATAATGAAAGCATAGATTTGTTATGCCTTTTTCCCCAAAGCCTTTAATTTCTTAGATCTTTGTCAGATGTATTCGTTTTGATACTCCAAGAACTTTGTTATCAACAGAAAACATTACTTTCTCATGACTTCTCGTGTGATATGAGCAGTCAGTAGGGGAATCCTAATCGCAACTGAATAATCAGTAACTGAGTTGAGTTTACAAGTATAGGCTATGTAAATGTGTGTTTATCATTAGTTAATCATAGAAAGTACTAACATGCGACATTCCTACACTGCAGTCTTTTACTTTCAGTTTTGTTTTTCTCTGGAAAATTGTGTTAATTTTGGGTGCTTCTTATACAAAGAAGTGTTTTACAGACCAGAAAATATGTATTATTTTCATGAAAAGGGGGTGATCAGAGGGCACATGTAGGAAATAAAATATTTCAGTGCTTTCCAAATGCCTGAAATATTTATGCCTGAATATTTTATCTTTTTGTCTAGAGAGGCAAAAGTGATGGACAATGAATCCTACACTGTGAATAGGATGTACCATATTGGCCCAAATATAAGATGATGTTTTCTGCCTCAAAATGTGTTTATAAAAACTATACTCATCTTATATGCACAGCCTATAACAACTCTGAACTACTCTCCATTCATGAATGCAGCGGAAATCCCCACGCGTTCACGTGCGTCCGACCCAAAGTCAAAGTCATGCGGAAATTCAAAAAACATTATTGAATTTTTTTTCCTGAATTTGTGCTTCTGCTTGTACTGCACTGTTACTTCTCTATTCTCTATGCGTAAAAGCTTTGTTTGATTACCAGTCATGGTGGATCATGTGGAAAAGAAAGTATCTTTATTGTTTCAATGCGTAAATAAAGGCGAGAGAAGACGTTACGACTTGTACTTCAAAATTCCGTTTTATGTAAAACAAAATGTACAGTTAGTAACCTATTTTATTTATTTTTTCTTAACTATCCTTCAAAAATTCATGGACGTCTTATATGCGAGGTCGTCTTATACTTGGGCCAATATGGTATTTATAGATGAATTTGTATGAAAGCAAAATATTTTACATATACATAAACTGAACCACTGATAGTAAAAACAAATTTTTTTTATAGTATTTCTGAACAAAACTCCATACAAATTATAATATCCAATTGAATACATTATCCTTGATCACACTCGATTGCTACTAGAAACATCATGATAGAATAGTTGGTGCAACTGTCAAGGGCACTTTTTCCTGGCACACCAGCTGTTTTGTACACAGTGTTCACAAAATCCTTCTCTGGTTTTCCACAGATCTGACAAGGGATTGATTTAAGCTATACACATAGTTTGCAGCATGTCACAAAGGGAACTTGGGAAGTTTTAATAAAGACTTTGTGGAACTTTATACAGTGAAGCAACTATAATAAACTTAATTTACTATATGAGTTGACATAAACACACTTTTTGCTTCACTTACCATATTTTGGTATGACAAGTTTCAAGGAGCCTCCTCCCCATTTTCAAACTCATTGCAACAGTTGACAATGTGTTTGAAAATGGTGAGGAGGCTCCTTGAAACGCATCATACCAAAATATACAAGGTCAATTAAATCTAACCTGTTGTCAAATACCCTGTACAATGACATTATCTGGTGAAATGTGTACTTGTATATTTTATCTCATTTGTGTTTATTGTTATTGCTAATACATTGTACAATGTCTGTGGCAAATAAATCTAATCTAATCTAATCTATGGTAAGTGAAGCAAAAAGTGTGCTTATGTCAACTTATATAGTAAATTAAATTTATTGGGAAGTTTTGTTAGCCATCAACCATAATACAGGTATTAGCAGCAATATTGCTACAAGGGTGATTTGAAAAGTTCAGTTAATTTTTTAAAAAGAATGCTACTTTTTTTTTTGGGGGGGGGGGGGGGACTTTTATTACACAAGTGGAAAGAAACCTTTACATTATTTTTTGTCATATTTTCCATTTGCATTTAGACATTTATCGTAAGTCTACATTTACAAGTCTACATTTCACAAGCTTTGAAATCCCCAATGTGTAGAATTCTGCCACCTGTGATGGTCGGGCAGTAGACATCAGAGTTCACTGATGTGGGACAAGCAAGATGGACTTTAGAACAAGGCACAACAATCAATTTTGATGTCTACTGTCGGACAATCACAGGCGGCAGAGATCTACACAGAGGGGATTTTAAAGCTTATGAAGCAGTACAACAAATATAGTAATATAAGAATTGAGTCAATTTTTGTGATACTTACTTCACTTAAGTCCTCTTTTTGGACACTAGTTTCGGGAAAAATTTCTTCCCATATTCATTCCATGTTGACTGCTGCTTTTTCCTGTTGCTACTTGACTGCTCTCTGGTTTGATCAACAAATTCATCTTTAAGAAAATCAGAGAGCAGTCAAGTAGCAACAGGAAAAAGCAGCAGTCAACATGGAATGAATATGGGAAGAAATTTTTCCCGAAACTAGTGTCCAAAAAGAGAACTTAAGTGAAGTGTCACAAAAATTGACTCAATTCTTATATTACTATATTAGAAAACTTCACTGTTACTAACTTCCTGTAATAATTAGTATTTAGTATTTAGTACAACAAATGTTTGAATGTAAATTGGAAATTACGTTGAAAATTAAAGTAAAGGTTTTCTTTCCACTTTTGTGTTATATATGTTTTAAAAATGTAGCATCCCTTGAAAAAATTACTAGAACTTACTTTCCATATGACTCTTGTACATTTCTCAGTCATTTGTTTTGGAAATGGCTCTATTACAGACACAAGCTTGTTGTGAAAGGTTAGTTTTTTGAAACAGAATCAACGAATTACACACACAATTCACTAAAAATCCTCCATCCAGTGAAATAAGAGAATGCCATCATAGTTTCCTATAACTGGTAACATCCATGATTGTAAGAGATCTATAAAAGATAAAGCAGTGGAATTGATACCGTAATTATTCATGCTTAATTTCCTACTGTATCCATTGAAAACCAGTCAGACTTTCTGGACATATTTATTAAACACAATAACATAACATGCATCAATCAAGTACAAAATCTTTTTCAAACTTATCACTCAATTATTTATGAGGGTGATTCGAAAAATAAGTTCCTTTAATTTTTTTAAGGAATGTTACTTTTTTTTGGAACTTTCATTACACACAAGTGGAAATAAATTCTGTACATTATTTCTCAACATAATTTCTATTTGCATTCAGCATTTCTCGTACCGTTTCACAAGCCTTAAAATCCTCACTGCGTAGAAATATGCCTCTTGTGATTGTCAGACAGTAGACGTTGAGTTGTTGTGCCTCCAAACATGTTCACAATTGAACTCTAAAGTCGACAATGACAGGTGGCAGAGTTTTATGCAGAGGGGATTTCAAAGCTTGTGAAGCAGTACGACAGATATCTGAATGTAAATAAAAATTATGTTCATAAGTAATGTAAAGGTTTTCTTTCCACTTGTATGTAATAAAAATCCAAAAAAGTAGCATTCCTTACAAAAATTAATGCATCTTAGTTTCAGAATCACCCTTGTAATTCAAACTAAGAAGATTACTCTAAGTTGGTTGCCAAAACTGTCTTCCAGAGAAGTCACTGTACATGACGTCCAGTAATTAATAAGCAAAATATGTACATAATTTGGTACATTCTTTATACAACATTTTGGCACATATTGGTAGTTTATGAGACACCCATCACACTGAAAGCAACACAGAAAAATGGTTGGATTTCACAAGCCTTTGGAGCAAGAGAAATTATGGTAAACATACAGCACACTTTGTGATAGAAATGGAATTAAATTGTGTCCCTTCATATCTTCATGTAGGAACAGCACTACTGTCTGAGGATTCATCTTCAGCCATTTCGAGATCGTCTTCTTCCTCTTCCACTTCTGTTGTAGTAACTCCAAATTGCTGAAATACATAACGAATCATTCTTTAAAATTAATGCAAACAAATTTTCTTTATTTTTCCTTAACATATAGTATAGCTTTAAAACTTGAACAGCAATCTCTGGTGAAAGGTTTCCGACTTCGAGGTCGTGATTGCCCAATGGTGTTAACCATAACCAGTCATTTTTTTGCTGCTGCAATGCAGTACAAGTACGGGTAAACTTTTAGGGGTTTATATTTTTATTTGATCAGGGAAATTGCTTCGAAAAAAGAACAAAAAATTCAGTAAAGCTAGCGTAAAGAGGATTGTCACCCTGTTGCGGAGCTAGAAAATATGAGTAATTTCGGGGAATGGAATGGAATACCTCCAAGAAAGAGAGGTACGGGGGTCACCCCAGGAAAATTTTTAAATATTGAATTAATGAAAATCACATTTTATGATATTTTAGCACTAAAAAACTATTTAGTAAATTTGTTTACTATAGGCTATCTAAGAAGACATGGCTACTTAAACAAGACATCATTACTGTTCTCCAAAGCAAAGAACTTCCCTGTGAAGAATGCAAGGAATGTGACCGTTGCGCGCGCAAGCATGCCGGCGACCAATAAGGATCTGTCTAGCCACCTGTGATGGTACCCCTCACCTCCTCCTTCTCCACCGGAGCAATATATCGCCTCTTGCCCCTCTAATCAGCAGTGCACCCCGCAGGGAAGTACTCTGCTTTGGACTACTTTACCTAAGTTATAATACTTACTCCTATTTATAAGAAACAAAATAATACATGGAAGATTGGAAATAATAGACCTACATTTACAAGTACAGTATTTTATTATGACATAAAATAATTAAATAATTGTAAAATGGAGCTTGAATAAGTTAAATAGAATTATAGGTTTTGATTTTGGGTGGGGTCCGAACCCCCTGGATCTCCCCCTTCCCTAGGCCAATGTTGGCATCATGGTTAGAGTCCAGTCTTATTATTAACATTTTTACACACTACAGACTTTTGACTTATCTAACAATCAAATCAAAGACTAAACTCTATCGTCTATGTATTTGTGCAGCCATTTTCTGCTGCTGAGATGAAAGGCTCAAGTTACACTATCAATAATAATTGAGAGTTCTCATATGTAAAGGAGATTTTTAACATGATGTTCTAGGTACATTATTCAATTTTGAAGTATTGTTTATTTAAAGTATTTGTGAGTCTCTGTCTGATGTGACTCGAGAAAATTAAACACCTCTACTTTGAAGAGTACGTCTCAAAGTTCTTTAACATGCTAGATATATATTTAGGATATTTTGTCTATAGCCTGAAGGATTTTTCTCAGGACTTTTACATCCTGAAAAATCCATCTTCATTGGCTGAATTTGAACCCATGACCCTTGGAGTTAAAGACAAGCATATTACTTTTACACCAATGATGAAGACATTAAAATCGTAAAGGAGACAATTTTGTAAGGGATGAAATCAAGTGATGGATCATTTGAGGGCTAGGGAAATACTTGAACTCATAATTCTTATTAAAATATTACAAGAACCTAATAATTAAATTGAACAATATAGTTCTAGTATATCATTAGTGTTGTGGTATCATAATGTTACCTTCCACTCCGGCGGCCCGGGTTCGATTCCCGGCCGGGTCGGGGATTTTTCAGTAGTGAAAAATCCCTTTCCCGGGTTCAGGACTGGGTAGGTTAAGTCTTAGGTTAAGATAATGCACAATGTGCGCGATTCCTTAATTATAATGTTACTTTAAAAACACTCTTTAATCTAAGTAATCCTACCTCCAAAGCTGCAAGTTGACTTGGGTCTGCTACAACCAAAAACTGACTCTGTGAAACATTGTCAGAACCATCTGCAGTATGGAGAGCAACCAACGTGTTGCCATCTTTCAGGCTAAGAAACTGAAACAAATGAAATTTAAATTACAAATAAAAATCTAAATTGAGGAACTTATTGGGGGAAAAAAAGCGCTAGCAGGTATGGAAGATATGTCCTTTTCCTTTCAAATTTCAAGTTCCTGAAACTTCACTTTATAAACCATAAAATGTAGGCTACTTGGCTTCTGGGTATCTGTAAGCTTTCTGCCAATGTTTCAACCATTTTGCCATGGTCTTTATCAAGGCTACTTAGCCAAGAAGTTTTATGGCCAACTCGGGCCATGGAAGCCTACGATTACATATTCACTTTATAACATCTGAATACTTTGTAAAGAGTTGTAATTTTGTCTTCTTTGCTCAAACAATTGTAAAACTAAATGTGACTTTTAATCTCAAGACAACATGCATTAAACAAGTAATACTTTTAATAAATTTTGACAGTAAATTAGTTAATTCAGTGATTGACAAAATTATTATCATGATGAAAAGCTGCAATGAACCTTATTAATAGCTAAAAGAGTATTTTCTATCCGAAGCAATCAAAGTTGGTCACCCTGGAATGTCTTAATTTTATAAAACTCAGTGGCATAATTTTCTTCTTTTAATTATTATCGTCTACCATTAAAAGCATTTCTTTTACCTTTGACTGTCTAAAAATAATATTTTTGTTACTCTCAGTGTGATGTACCTTTTGTGCTCAAAGATTCTGCTTGGGTCAAAGTTTATGAGACAAACATTAAACAGCATTATGAATGTTGTATGCACAATATGACCAAAACTGCAAAAATAACCTAAATTGCAAGTATAAAATTTTTCTAAAAGTTTTCAGGAACATTCAATTCTTGTTTAAATCAATGCTATGATGGAAATAAAAGTCATGAATATAATATGACATGGCATAAACATCTAGGCCCTAATAATGATCCTCTTAATAAGATTTCTCTCATAATAGTTTATACACTAGACTGAAATTTTTTTTATAGAAATCAATCCACACCCATATGAGAAATAGAGAGTACAAAAATCATTACACATCACTAGTTCTGAATTTTCATCTTATCTTCCCCTTAATAACTTACATTTGAGCCAATAGTTTTGAGCCTTTTGCCTCCAGCACTGGATGTTGCATTAGCAAGAGCAAACACAGAATCTCCTATAACGATCTCGGTGCCATCATCTGCCTCCACTATGCCATGAGTTGTACGTTTGTGCATGGTGAGAGTAGAGGCCTGGCGATAGGGGCGAGCACACACTGAGCAGTAATAAGGCTTCTGTGTTGAATGCACCATGTGATGCTTGTACAGCGAGGAATATTCTGTGAACCTCTTCCCACAACCCTGTAAACAAAACATTACTTTATTCTGATATCACTGTAAATCATGAGAGTGAGAAATAAAATATTCCGCAAAGACAATACAATTTTATGTTACTAGAATTTCTGTTTCTTCTTATTTGAACCCCTACCAGGCTTGCTGTGTACAAGCGATGGGATGCAAAATTCGACATACTCTATGAGCCATAAAAAGCTAAACCAAGCATTTTCTGAGGGAATAGTTTGAGTGTGATAAGTCGTTCTTCCTATTTCAAATGATAAATACCTATATAAGGATCTAGAATTCAAAAATCGAAAGTCCTTCATAAGTTAATTTCCAATTACAAAATAAAAAAACCCAGGCGACGCCGGGCCTTTTAAGCTAGTAAATAATATTCAGAATAGCAGGGTGACATCGCAAAATAATTACTGTTAAACTCACAAACAAAAAACTTCAATAAGGACGAATATTTTTGTTTCAGGTTTGCTGCTCTGATTCTCAGCCAATCTCGACTGTTGGATGCTTGGAGTCCCTCTGGTGGTGAGTGTGATCAAACTGTTTTCTATAGATATTTCAAAGTCTTTTTAGATTAATACGTTCTGCCAGACAAGCCATTTCACTTCATTTCACCTACAGTGAAACCTCTTTTATCTTAACTAACTGAGACCAGAAGTCATCTGGATAATCAAAAATTCAATTAATCCAGAAATTAAGGGACATTATATAATAAAACTAGAATTCTGTGATGTTACATAGCTGAAGGAACTAGGGCTACCACCCGACCACAGTGTCATGTGCCAGACTGCAGAATTGGGGGCATGTGGTCAGCATGCTGACAATCATGACCGTTAATTGTTGTTTTTGTGACCGGAGCCTCTACTTCTCTGTCACTTAGATCTTCAGTTTGTATCATAAGGCTGAGTGCACCCCATACCAGTCCCTACCTCAGAGAAAAATCCGAGGAGGTACTTGGGATCAAACTTGGGCCTGTAGAACCGTAGCAAGCGACGCAAACTATGACACCATGCAGGCAGTTGACAGTATATATACTAATGTGAAATAACACAGAAATTATATTTTTTTATGCGAAGTAAGACCAGAATATCATTGTTATGTGAAATTCTGAAAATTAAAATTTATATAGGGGAAAAACTTTAATTCCCACAATTTTTAAATCTGGAGAAATTCGTGCCAAATAAAATAAAATAAAATAATAATATTCATTTTAAAATAGGATAACCATAATAGTTAACTATTAATTATATTTATGTTACATTCCTACCTGGACACTGCAAACGTATGGTTTCTCTCCACTGTGAATACGTAAGTGATTCTTGTAATTCGTAGCAGAAGCAAATGCTCTATCACAGCCTTCTTCAGGACAAGCATACGGACGCTCTCCAGTGTGTGTGCGTACATGGACCTTTCTGATATTGGAAGTTGTGAAGGAACGTCCACAGTTAGGAATAGGACAGATGAATGGACGCTCACCTAAACACACAAATAATATAATAAATAAGCAATAATATAATAAATAAATGGGCAAACAACGAATTTCAAAAGGTTTTCAATAAAGTAAACATCAAATTGGCACCGCAGAATAAATTCAGTTTGAAAAATCTTATAAAAACCAACCAGAAAGATAAGGTCCCCCATTACAAAAAAGCTGGAATTTACAAAATTAATTGCAAAGATTGTGAAAAATTTTACATAGGGCAAACAAAAAGGAATTTTGATACAAGGAGAAAAGAACATTTTAGGAACATCATGAACAAACAAATTGAAAAATCCGCTTTGGCCATGCATTTCTGGGAAGTAGGCCATGAAATTGAAAATGAAATAGCACTACTAAAACAAATTGAAAAACCAATAGAACTTATAGTTTGGGAAAAAATATTCATTAAAAAGAACCAGAAAAATCTCTTAAACTTCGACACTTCAGTTGGCACACAAGGAACTTTCATCGACAAGTTCATTCACCTGCCGCTAGAGGACTAGTCGGAATCAGCTGATGATGATGGGAAAACCCATTGAAATGATCACACTGGGTAAATATACCTTTTAGTGAAGTTAGTGTGTATATTTCCGATCTCAGTCTTGCTACAGATATCAACACTTCACTGTAGATTTCCATCTAATATTAATATTGAAGTAAAGTGAGTTCATGTTCAGAACTTTTACAAACTTAGTTTCCTAGAAAATTAATAAACCAGGAGAAATAAGTTTCTGCATACCTGTATGTGTACGAACGTGCTTCTGAAGGTCTCCAGAGGTCTTAAAACTTTTCCCACAAGTATCTTCAGGGCATTTGTAGGGTTTCTCCCCTGTGTGTGTTCGGACGTGTGCTTTCCTCCCATAACCTGTAGCAAATGCTTTGTCACAGCCAGACTCAGTGCAACGGAAAGGACGATCTCCTGTGTGTGCTCGTTCATGTACCTGTAAGAAATTATTTTACTATTATATATTTCTCCAGGTTATCACACAGTTAACACGTTTGCTTAACATTTTCCATGGGATAAAAAAACCGGTAAATTAGTTGTTTGTCGAATGCAAAATCATAATACAGTAAGAGATTCACATTCCTGTAATAAACTAAACTATGTGCCGCTACATCCCTGAAGGGGCAAGGCCTACCGTGCGACCGCTGCCTCATCTACCATAGGCAGTTGGTAGGATGCATGCTGACACCCACGGCTGTTAATGGTGGTTTCCATGACTGGAACCCTACTTCTCTATCAAGTAGCTCCTCAATTTTTATCATGGGGCTAAGTGCAGCCCGTTCCAGACCTCCCTACCACAGAAAAATCTGAGGAGGTTCCTGTATATAACTGACTTTAATGAACAAATGTCCAGGGCCCTTGTGATTCCTATAAAAATGGGTTTTAAAGTATAATTGGACTGTAGGCATTTTACCTTGAGGTGGTGTAAAGTTGTATACAGCTTTCCACAGCCTTCATGGGGACACATGAAACTCTTTGTACGATCGCGGACAGACAATTCAGACTCCTCCTCTTCTGCACCTGTGCTAGAGCTAGCAGCGGCATTAGCACTGGCAATAGCATTGCCATTGGTATTATCATGTGATTCTGAGGTCAGCTTAATGCCATCTTGTGAATCCCCACCTAATGTTGAGAAGGCTTCCAAACTTAATGGATCTATTAGTGAACTACTGACTGCAAGATAAGCAGTGGAACCATCTTCCAGCTCCACAGGTTGATAACTATCTGCAAAACAAAACACAGCAATACTAATATTTTGCTTTAAAAAAAATCACTGTAAAAAGAATAAAATACTGTATTAAAAATAAATGTAAAAGTAAAATATATCACAGATCGAGCTAGAGTTGGAAATCCGCTAATCAGTTAATAGGGTGATTGAAAATAGCATACTTTCAGTAATACACACATCAAATTGTAAAGTACGTAGAACAAGTAATTGCTGCATATTAAAATGCTTTCAAGAGGCACTAAGGATAGCCAATTTTATTTTCCACACTTAAATCTTAAAGCGCCAAATATATATTTTTATTATTAAGTGCCAGAATGGTACTTTCTGAGATTGTGTTCGTCTGCCTGTCTATCTGTCTATGAGTGTACATGCGATAACTCAAATACACATTATTGGATTTTCATGAAACTTGGTTTATGCATTTATAATGTCTGTGGGAAGAAGCCTATCGATATTGGACCAAATCTGTTGACCAGTACCGAAGTAATGCCCAATTTAGTGCCTATTTTATGGTAATATATTAGAAAGAATTTATCAAATGCAAATCAGTTCTCATGACAACATATTGTTTTACAGTGTTCATATACAGTTGCAATGCAGTTAGCTTTGACAAATAACACTACCCACATATTCCTTTACATATGCTTATCAAACTTTACACCTTTATTTTAATGAATCGATCTGGGGCTTAACTTGGAAATCAATTAAAAAAAATAACTTATTTTCTGCATATGATAATTGCAGTTATCACTGATTAAACAAAATCATTCTGGCACTTTGTTACATCAGTTTACCTGATTTTATTTTATTCTGTTTTCCTTTTATTTCTATTAAATTTTTTGTTTGCCAAATAGCAATGAGCTTCGAAGGTTGAATTCTGCCTTATATATGCACATATACAACAATACAAAAGGAATAATGTTGTGAAGTAAATGTGCCAAACAAAGAATACATATTTATTTAAAAGAGAAATGGGTGTTTGGTGGAGAAGAAAAGGGTATCAAGCTCAACATACAGGTGTATATGTTTATCTTTATTCTAACAATGATAACAATGCAAAGAAAGAATTCTGCCACAAATACATGCACACATACAAAAGAGGAATAATGTGAAGAAAATATGGCCAAAAAGTAGAAATACGTAAGAGACAAATGGGCAATTGCTATCAAAGAAATGGGACGTCAATCTCAACATATCAAGGTGTACATGCTGGTCCTTATTAAAATTAAGTTTGAAAAAAAACATAGACTAATGACCAAGAAAGGGAATGTAAAGTTCAACATCTCCATGCTGATCCTTATTCTAACATTATTAGTAATAAGTAAAAGAAAGAATTCTGCCAGAAACACATGCATTCATAGAAAAGAGGAATAATGTGAAGAAAATATGCCCAAAAAGTAGAAATACATAAAAGACAAATGTGTAATTTCTATCAAAAAAAGGGGACGTCAAGCTCAACATATCTAAGCATACATGCTGGTCTTCATTAAAATGAAATTTGAAAAGAAAGAAAGGGGGGAAAAAAGTAGTACAAAGACTAATGGACCAAAGAAAGGTGATGTCAAGCTCAACATATAGGTTTTCATGCTGGTCCTTGTTAAAAAATAAATAAAATTAAAAAAAACAATGGCCCAAAGGATAAATACTTCATGCAGGATTTCATTGGCCTGTTGGAAGATTATTTAACAGATTATAGCCCATCAAGAGACAAAACTGTACTAGTTCCAACCTGAGAGAGTTGCACAATCTAATAATACCTCCAGCTTTGAGGTTGGGATGAAGAAAAGCAGTGGTTCCATCCTCCAATTGGATGGTATGTCCATCCAGCAGCTTTGGTATTTCTTGAATCAGTAATGTACTCCCATCTTCCAATTGCAAGGCTTCTGTTTCCAACCCTTCTGCACACAAGTAGTAAACAAATCAGTGGAGACAGGAATACAGTCTCATTCCAAAAGGCGAGAATGTATGCAAATTCCACAGAAGCTCTGACCACTAGATCACAAAACCAGTCAATATTAAAAATCAGTTCCTATATTTTATTTTGAGAGAAGTGACACACACTTTGGAAAAAGATTTTTAAAATATCCAAAAAAGCTTCACTTAATGTTAGTGTTTTAATTTTTTTACTGATGAATGTGTAAAGAACTAAAAATGATAAACTCTTGTTTATTTTCAGAATATTTGTTTAACGCTTAAACTTAACTAATACTATTACGTTATGGATGAGACAGAAAGTCGCTTGATTCTTTATTTATTCTTTTCTTTGTTAAGCTATTAATTCTTTTCTTCAGGTTCTTATTTGGCATTTCTGGTTAAGACAAAATTTTCTTTTATGCCCTTGACACTTCCAACTGATGTTTAAATTTCTGAAGTTTTTCCTGACGAAATCCAGTATTTTCCACTTCTTTCAAGATACCAGTATATATAATTAACTTGCTGATTTTACACATAAAAGGAACTTCAAATAAAATTAATTAATCCTTAAGCTTTAGTAAATTCAACATTTAATGTCCTATTTGACTACCATTTCTGATTTGAGGGAAAAAATTCCCTTATTTTATGGAATGACTGAATTGTAAAAAACTAGGAGGTGCCCGTGGCTTCGCCCACGATAATTCATTTAAAAATTAAAAATTATGAGAATAATAATTATTAAAGCATTATATTTATTAACACTTGCACGCGAACATGAAACAGCTAAAATTCCTGCTTTAGAGTACATTCCACGACATGAAAGCGCCCCCTGGGAAAACTATATCAGAATTGATTATGCAGTTCCAGAGAACCTGTGAACACATAATACATATTGTTTCTCAGTTGTTTATTGACATGAATATGATGTGAATTTTATTTTATCAATTCAGTGTAATTTTCAGAAATTATATAATGTTTCAAGGGAAGGAATGGTTTGTTTGGATTATTATTATCAGCGATATTTCAAGAGATAAAACCATCAATATTTTACAGCTGTTGCCCCCGGCTTCGCCCGCCGTTATTCATTGACTCCAGGATTTTTAAGAAAATTACACTGGTAGATTATTAAAAATGTTTGTGGTTCAGAGCTATGAAAATTGTAAGTAAAAATAAAATTAGAATATTTGTTCATTGTGTTCATTTCACTTAGGCCTTATATAATAGCGGTTTATCTAATTTTGTAGTCGTCATGAAAGTTTAGACTGCGAGAGACGAATATCGCCGAGTATACCCGATGTCTCACGAAGCGGGCGAGCGAGCAAGCACGCTATTTAGGGCCGTTGAATTGTATAAGAGTAGATAGTTATTTATGATAAAATTGTGAATTGGTCACTATACTACGCATCAAAAGTAAGAGAAGAAACATACCCACTCCTTCCTCGAGCTTCAAATCCTGTGCTGCAACAAATGCTTGGGTGCCATCAGCCAAAGTTACAGCTGTCAATGTTGTTCCTGGGTTGAACGTGACAGTGTTTGAGGCTGTGCTGACAATCAGACTCTGAGTGCCATCTCCTGCTTCAAAACTTTGTCCCAAAGAGTCTTTTTCTCCCTCAGTAGATACAAGCACTAAAGGCTCTGGTAAGCACAAATCCTGAACTTCAATTTTGGATTCTGCAGTGTTGTTAACCTTGACTGTAACTAAACAATATAATTATTCACATGGAAAAGAATAACAATCTTCTTCATCATTAAGCTATTCAATTTTATATTAATAATGGAAGATTAAAGTCAGGGGCAGCTCTGGGGTATTTTTACACTAAATACAAGACTTCTAGCTGATGATAAGGATGATGATGATGATGAATATGATGATTGTAACAACAATAATAATATGTCTATTCTTGGGGAAAGAAAGGATTAAAACTTTTCAAGTATTACTAACCATAGGCAGTTTCTTCCTCAGAATCTACTGCCTTAGAATGCAAAATATTATCCTCTGCCATCTCTTCTCGTTGTGTCGGCCCATCAATGTAACGTAAAATGCATTATATGTTATCTAGAACAAACAAAAGGAAACATGATTAATGCTTGTGATTGAACTCATATCCAAAAGAAAATAAATTAAAATTTTCCACAGGTAAAGTACAACCACTGTACCAGTATGGTATTCCAACTTCTCCTTAACATACCACTAAAAAAATTACAACGTAGTATCAAGTTCGTTCAAAAAAAAAGGGTACACCAACTTTTCAAAAATATTGGGAGGGCTCAAAGATCTTTAAAAATGTTCATACTCCTACCCCTTATTTGGTTCATGAAATGGACTATTATAATATTGATATGACTAATTATTTCTCCTGACTGGAGTTCTCTCAATCAATTCTCCACAAGCATCATATCATAATCTTCATCTTCCATTAGACCAGTACTGGTAGCTACCTAATCACACCATCTTTTTTTGTGGACGGCCTATCTACCTTTTTGGTTCTCACCTCATTGTTATTTAGAACAGCAATGTGATTAACTTTTTCTAAACACAAAAATGTCTTTGTACTTTTCAAAGTGTAAAAGATGTTTTGGCCGTGCCTGTGAAAAATGCATTGCTAGAATAAGACGTAAAAAATTTAATTCATTGAGGAATAATTTCAAACAATCGTGAGTGGATTGGAACAAGAGGAGATCATACTATATTATGTCAACTGTAGCCTGTCACTTTACAGAGATTCAACAAAGAAACATGATTTTTAGTACCAGTGTTAGCATTAAATAATTAGTTGAATAAAAACACTTTCTTAAACGCACTTTATTTACCTTGGTAAACTTCTGGATGGCCGTTTCGCAGGTGGTGTTCCTGCATCATCAGCAGAGACCTCAGTTGGCACTCTGCTGATAATGCAGGAACAAGAAGTTTACCAAGGTAAATAAAGTGCGTTAAAGAAAGTGCTTTTATTCAACTATTTATTACACAACGCTAAAGTCGGACACAAGAATGAATTAAATAATTATGATGATAATAATAATACATGACAATTTATTAGGCAGGCTTGAGCCCCACAGGCTCATATAAGTTGGCGCCACTGTGAGCCAATGCACAAGCCGGTCTAATACATGCTTTTTCATATTATTTTGCTCTTAATTCTTATTTAAGATGCATAGAGTAGCAGAACAGTATTATATAACATGGTTACATCTCTGAACCCTGCCCTTAATGAGATACTGTATACGGAATAAATCAGTGGTGATGTTGAGTAGGGGACCCTTCTTAGGAAATTGCTGTCCCCCCCTCCAGTGTTCATAAGTAAATGCTAGACCAAAGTGTAACAATTGTTCAAAAGAAGACACAAAAAGTAGTAACGAAGGAATATTTCCATGCAGAATATATTTACTTGTGCTAGATCCTGGAACAGGTTGATGGCATGATATGTGACATGCCCAAGTCTATATGACATGCCCAAGTCTATATATAGACAGGCATGTTCTGCAGGGGAAAATTCCAGATTGCTGGTAATGGTCACAGGTCTAAGTAGTACACCTTTATCATTAAATAACCATGTAATTCAAACAAAAGCTTTTTTTTTTTTTTTTTAAAGAAAATGATGAAATACTGAGAGATATTAGTACCAAATATCTAATGCACACACTTTTTCAAAAAATTTCAAACTTTTGCTAGACAGGATGAGTAGGCCTATAATGTGGAAGGAACAGAGAGTGAAGTGAATATCAAAATTCTTAGAAAGGTATGATTCTTACACTAGAACATGGGTGTGCTTCTGTGGCACATCGTGTCACTGTGCGGTAGGGGAATTTCTCCCACTACAGTCGCCCTTGACGTCAGCATAAAGCAGTTTCGATGTGACACTGAACATGAAGAACAGGTTTCTTACGTCACAGCAAGGGATGGGGACTAAAACGTTTCCCCTCAGTTGCTCACCTATGCACTAGAATCTACCAGTTTCTAACATTACTAGAGATCTACAAACAAGCATTTATAATGAGGAAATCGCACTCAAATGAGCATTTGCATTTGCTTCACTATTTAATTTCACATCAATTGCTGTGACCATCCTACCGTAAAGGCCATTCAATAGAGGCATCACTTTACTGTCACTGCTAATTACACCACAAGAATATGTTTAGAGGAGAGACAGCTTTACCTTAAAATTGGGAAGAGACGATATAGAGTAGTGTTTTTTGTCAAACCTACCTGTATTGCAACTTCCACTGTAAAATATGCTGCCATGAGAACTGATTTGCATCTGATAAATTCTTTCTAATATATTACCATAAAATAGGCACTAAATTGGGCATTACTCCAGTAACAGTCAACCAATTTGGTCCAATATCAATATGCTTCTTCCCATGGACATTATAAATGCGTATACTAAGTTTCATGAAAATCCATTAATTCCTTCTAATATATTACCATAAAATAGGAACTAAATTGGGCTTTACTCCAATACCGGTCAACCGATTTGGTCCAATATCAATAGGCATCTTCCCATTGACGTTATAAAAGCGTATATTAAGTTTCATGAAAATCTGATAAAGCGTATTTGAGTTATCGTGCACACAGACAGACTTTTTCCCATCCCCACACAATCTCATAAAGTACCATTCTGGCACTTAATAAGAGCCCAACTCAAAGAGAGCAGCATGGGCAATGATCATCTGTCAGTCACTTCCATCCTTGATATTCAGTAAGAAAAATCTTCCACCTCTATAAACATCCTAGGGTTGCCCCTGGAATAAATATGTAGTATTGGTATGTTCATTTATTCTCTCCACTGATAGGCTACAGAGCTTCTCAAAGCATTAATGTATTTTTGGGTAACCACATGCTAAAACTGTGTGGTACTATACTAGGACAGTCCCTTATTTCAAGGGTAACTTATATCCCTTTAAACTTATCACATTGGTCGGGACGCTTATATGTCCTGTATTTCAATCATCCATCCTATATTGTCCTGTTTTTAGGTAGATTTCGAAGAAAAATCTACCTATTGCAATCAATACCATGTCATGATTTTCGAAAAATTCTTTCACATCATTACGTTTCATGCCTTCCTAAGTATGAAACCACCGCCCGTTCAAAAATTATTTTTGTGATATTTATATATATATATATATAGGCCTATATATTAGATGCTAGTGGTCGTAATGTTGAATATATTTGAACCAAACTTTATTATGTTATTTCTAGACCCAATAATTCGGAAAAGTTCGTTAATAAGCAAAATTGGCCCAAAGGGGGGGTTGGGGGAGGGGGTTGAAATATTGAAAAAATTATATCTCGGCCCCTATGAAGTATAGAAGGAAACTTTGTTTGAATAAATTAGAGTACTCCCTATGAAGTTCACAGTGACACCAACGATTCGGGGGTTTTGGGGGTACAAGTAGGGGTGGGGGGGATGGAAATTAGAAATTTTTGAAACCACGTCTTGTGGGGTATCGTTGAAAAGTTCTTGATGAGTACTCTACAAATCAATAACTAGTTTTTCGATAGCTCTCATGTAAGGCGAGATTTGAATGTTTGAAAAAAGTGCTCTTTCCTCTTTTTTGCGAGTTTCTCATGCCAAGGCTAAAGAAGAATAGTGCTGCGCAGCGACAATAAATTAAACCAAAAGCACTTCGAAATCTACCTCAGCCTGTAGGCCTGCCTAAAGGGATTTTATTTAATTATTTTCATCATGCCACCTTATTATCAAAATTTGCAAACCAACATCATCGACATTAGAGGTATTTCAGAGCTTCGATAGACAGTGAGAGAGAAATTTTGTGTTACAAAGGTTGCATGCAGAAGCAGGCCAATATTATCGTGGTCAAGAAGGCTTTGGCATTTGTAGTTCTGTTTTGTAATTACTGTTTACCCTTCCTGATAATGCTTCAACTGAGAGATGCTTTTCAAAAATGAAGAAATTTGTATTCCAAATGATTGTATAATACAATTCTGAGTTAAGTTGCCTAGAATATTTTTAACTATCTTAGTCTAAATGTTGCTCTTTTGACCATAATACATTCTACAGAGAAAATTCAAGTAACTAGATCTTAAGATAAGGCATTCTGTGTAGCGGAAATTACCAGGAAAGGTAATTGCTCTGAAAAGAAATCTAGCCATATCCATGTAAAAATATATATCGACACAATATCAAACTCCACCCAATAATTCTGTGAAGTAAAGAATAGATTATAAACAGGCATAAGCGCTTTCCACTAATTGAAGAAAACTTGTTTGTAAGCTTAATTCTTTGGTAAAATATTCATCATGCAAATTTTTAATAGTAACGGACATCCATTGCCTGATTTTGGCTAGTTAAATCATCAATATGTAGGCCTATCATATGATAATTAGTAATAACTACCCAGGCAATAATTCTGACGAAAATATTTGAAATCAATTAGATCATTTTATCCTATTTGTTGCTTGAAGTATATGAAAATGGGCGAAATGGGGTTATAAGGGGCTGAAGTACAGTTTGACTATACAAGCTGGATAATCATGAAATATATTCTATAATGCTTAAAAGCAATCAACATGAATTATTTAATATTAATTAGGCATAAATATTACTGCCATAAACGTAATAGCCATATGCCTATCTGCTCCAGGACCTACTGTACATAAGTGGAAAATGACTCCCGATAACTTATGAAAAATATATTCATATTGCAAGCATGCATATTAGATTCAGTGCAATTTTAAAAAAAATAAATATTCTAATACGGAGTAATGTTTATGCCCATCCGAGACATCATATTCTAAATGATCTAAAGAATCTTGGGAAATTACCCATAAACTCACTTTTCACCCACCATCCAACGCGTCAGAACAAAATGGAGAGGAAGTCATTGCCAACCGATATAGTGAGGCAGCAAACTTTACTTTCCAGTTTACTTAAAATAAATTGAGACTGCTTACGAATAGATGTTATATAAAATATTTAACGTAATATTTTAATGGTAATAAAGCACAATATAATTGTATTTCCTTACAAGATACATTTTATGTAGATAGTTATAAAATGTTGTATTGGCAATAATACTTGGATATGAGAGCTGCATTTGTGCTGCACTCTATAGCCGGATATTCTGAACGACTTAAGTTTCTATCGGTGGCTCGGTTGGTACTAAGTTATTCTGTAATATTGTATCGAGTAATCAACGGCATAATCATTTTATTATTATTATTCAGGCCCGGTTCGTCCATATAGGCGAACATAGAAATGTTTAGGGGCGGCAACATTCAGATTAAAAGAAAGACGCTGAAATTTTCAACACGACATTGAAATTTAAAAGAAAGTTGTAGAGTAAGAGTAAAGAGGGCGGAATATTACAGAAATAAATTCAGTATGCCTATTTTAAGTCGATGTATTTATTGGCTTCGTTATCCACTTGCCAATACCAGGCTAGAGAACATGAAATTTTACGTTTAATCAATTGGTAAAGAATGGAATGATTGAGATGACAATTTAGGGGGGGGGCGCCGAAATTATTTCTCGCGTAGGACGCCAAAATACCTAGTGCCGGTCCTATTATTATTATTATTATTATTATTATTATTATTATTATTACTACTACTACTACTACTACTACTCATATTGTTAGGAACATCATAAGAACGGTAAATAATATAGGCTACTGGAAAATGTGTGTACATTTGAAGAGGATGCATATTTGAACGTGAACAACATTGACAGCTGTAACTTTGGCTGATAGCACCCAAGTATTTGTTGCAGCACAGGATTTGAAGCCAGACTTTTGTATAAAATTATAGTCTATAAATATTTTGCTATGACCATGTACAGCGTCAGCCATGTGTGCAAAGGTAGCATTCTCAAAGGATCCTTAGGTGGTGGGTTCAAACACAGCTGCGGTTGATGGATTTTTCATGACATTCAGCTGGGCAAGTAGTCCCCCAGGAAAAATTACAAGCCATGAGTCTTGTACTGTGGATTCACAACTCATTAAAAAACTCCACGCCTAAATTAGAGCCTCTAATTAAATTTTCAGCTCAATTCTCAGGTACTGGCATTATTATCTGCTGCTATAAACAATGTACAAGGATAGTTGGTCATCCTGCTTCGCTCAAAAACAAAACAAAAACTTCACATCGTCCGGGCAAATGTGCATATCGCGTGAACGGGTCCTCTATGTTTGGACTAGGCCAAAAAGGATTTAAGAATTTAAACTAGGTAAATCATTCTCTACTTGTAAGGTATCCGGAAATGCTAGTGAATAAATAACTATTCGTGTTCTAATTCGAAAGTAATAATAAAGGTTGATAACGATGATATGATGAACCTGGAAGCCTCATCTCCAGGATCCCTAAGTGTCTTCAAGATCTGCATTAGGGATGATTACACTATCATGATAATATTAATGAATAATAATAATCACAATATTAAATAGGCATTTTATTGAAAGTATTTATTTCTGAAAGTTACTAGGCTACTTTTCTAAAATAGGCTTTTATTAGTAGTAACGGATATTTACCATTCATCACCAGGTATAGGCTATTTTGCTCTTACTAAATTGCAATTAGGCGTAGGCCTAAGGTAGTATTCATAAGCACTGCACGATAACTGGTCATCATTCATCTTAAATTGATTATTTTGTCTCGACACAAACAAGCACGTGTTCCTCAGTTTGATGTTCAATGATAGCTGTCCTCCTTAGGCGGTTTTCCATACTTCTTTTCCCACATTTCAATGAATTGTTTCTTCCGAAGTTCTCGACGTGCGAAGTATTCTGGGTACTGAGCTTTTTCAAGAGGATGCCAGTAATCCAATACCCAGTCTGGAGGTATGACTTCCCGTTCGAAGTTTGTACCTCCAGGAGATTTAGGAAATCTCTTTACGTCCATGTGCTGTCTCAAAAATAATTCCTCTTCCCCCTTTAGCAGCAACTCTTTCGCTTTCCTCAGGTCCTTGATGTCACGGTTCTCATCAAAGCGTTGTCTCAGGAGAACGGCTTCATATCGAAATACATCGCGTCGGTCATACCATGATTCCAGGTTTCGTAAGGCCTTTTTGTACAGGCTGCAAACTTTTCTAGCATGAGTGAAGATGTACAATGGCGTTGGATACAGTTCCTTCTAAACTCTTGCTATATTAATTAGTTTCGTTGGCTAGTTAAAAATTGACTACCAATGAGCGAATGATCAGTTCGTTACGTGAACTGCATTATTGTTGCAGTCATGGCATAGAATCTGTTATGAAAGAATCAATTTCAGTTTTATTTTTCTTTCCCTTGTACATCACAACAATATGTCATTAAAACTGTGTCACAAATATGGTTAATTCTGTATGCTTTAGATAGCAATGGTGATGACTTTAATGATAATACTATAATAATAATAATTATGATAATAATAATAATAACGCAATATATGAAAATTCTAAAGACAGAAAGCTGCGCAATGTTCATATCAATTTGAATGTAAAATTTCGTATATTTGTAGGCTTAATAAGTTACAGAATAAAATAAGTTACATTACAGAATAAAATGCCGCATTACAGGAAGTGCGTATTCAGTTTTCTCTGCCCCATGGAAAGGTGCATTTTTCTCCACGCAAGTCCGTGCAAAAAAAGAATAAATAAATAAATGCCTTCGGAGAATTTTAAAGTTTTTTAAATTAAACTTTTAGCTCTTAGTATAAACACCTTGTGTACAAACATTAAACAAAATCTTCACAGCTATTGATAAAATCGGGAAAAATTAAATTTTCGTCACGTAAAAGTAAGAGAAAGTCTTAGGCAATCTTCATGACACATACACAGAAGATAGTCTAACCCAATTTTTTTAATACGATTTTTCGTTCTTGAGCTATGCTGTTGACAGGCAGACACACACACACACACCAGACTAATACTGAAAACTGTATGCAAAAATAGTCCAAAATATTAAATTAATGGGCCTAAATATTTGAAAAGAAAATAATTAAGCACCAATGTCCATTATTTTAGTTTATACGCGTAAATCTGCTAATTCTAAACCTATACAAAAGTATTATATTGTGAATGAAGAAATTTACGAAGATCAAAGCTATTCAATAAAATTATATCTCTCTCACGGTGGTAGCAATTTCAATAGCAGATTGTATTATGCTCCAATTCCATTGTTTCTCCATATGAGCACATTAGCTTCCATATGCATTGTTTGTAAGGGAGACGCTTAGAGATAGAGATGTGGGTTGCGAAATCAATGTGCTTGCATTGTGTTTGTATTACTGCAAAGTGTGTTTATCAGCATCACTTATGCGGCAGTTTCGGTCCATTGCAGAGAAAACTCGCTCTTAAATGCAAAGCGAAACACTCATGTCTAGCAGTCTGATTTAAAGCACGATTGCGAGACGTTCAGACGCCTAGAGCCTAGACGCTATTATATTAAATGTTTTCTGCAATTCTCTGCCTCTTTCGTATGGTATATTCTGTGGCATTGCCGCAACATACATTCATTCCATAGCAATGCAGGCAGTGGCGTAGGGAATGGAGAGGTCCAGGGGGTCCGGACCACTCCCGAAATTAAAACCTTAAATTCTGTTTTTGTATTAGAATAGTGCTGTAGTTATTTAAGCTCCATTTTATCACATATTTAATTATTTTATTTAGTACTAAAATACTGAATTTTTAAATGCAGGCCTATTATTTCTACTGTTCCATTTGTTATTTAACTTTTCTTATAAATAGTAATAAGTAGGGATCGGATGTTAATGACCTAAACAGTGGAAAATATCACTTCAAATATGACCTTAAAAATTACTAAATATGATAAAAAAATTCTAAATATGACCTCAAATAAGAACGTATTTTCTAAAAACTAACATTCCAATTTAAAACGTTTAATGACACTAAATTATCACATATTAATTCAATCAGATAATCACTTTTTAACACTTTAAACTATTTCTGATATAATCTTGAATTTTTTATACAGTTAAGTAATCATGAACAGAAATTACATTTGGAATGTCAACATTATGAGTATTTTTAAAGGATAAATCCATGAAGATAGTAGATAGTGTTGTTCATATGATATTTACTTAGAGCTAGAAAAAATAATCACTCAGAAATATAGATATTTGTGGAGATTAACAGGGAACCGACATTTCAGTGCACGAAACGTGGCTGCCATTTTGTAACGAAAATTACCCGTAACTGTAACAGTTAAATTAATTCTGAAAATAGTAGCTTATATAACTGCAGAAATAGTCAATAAAGAGCATGTCAGATTACAAGGTTATAAAACAAATCATTGCTGACAAAAAAAAAAAAATTACTTTCACCTTTTTCTCATCTATGAATTTTACCAAAACCTGTATGTCCCCCCCCCCCTCTTAAACTCAGAGAAAGAAGTAGGAAAGAACATATTATAAAACGAATTAGAGAAGAAAGAATACCAATCTTGGTTAGGAGACACAAGCTTCACGGAAGAAGAGACATAGGACGTCCTAGAAGATGATGGGAGTAGTATATGAAGACGGAACGGGCAGAACTGTCTAAACCCTGAAGTTAGAAGAAGAAGACATAGAAGAAAGATAATATGTAAAACTGTCTTCATATACATTGCTTTTATTTTCTTGGCGGCATTACGGGGATCTAAAACGAAACTAGAGAAACTTAACAATCCAGAACGGGGGTTGGAATCCGTGGAAACTGTATGAAGTTTTGATTTGAAGGAAAACAAAATGGAAAGTAAAACTATTCAATAAACTGCCAAGATTATCGACCGACTAAGAAGACAAATTCTTCGATTTGAAATATAAAATATTCATCAATTAATAAAGTCGCTATTTCTTCAAGCAAGTGGCTTCAAAGTACCAGCGTTATGACTGTGATATTTTTCAAAGGATTACCTTCGATTCTCCTTCAGTGAATTAATTTTAAATATTCTACAATAAAATAACTTCTATTCTTCGTGAACTTGGATTGAATTCTCCGCCATAGAACTGATTTCGATTCACTGTTAACGAATTGGCTTCGATTCAGTCAACTATTTTTTTTTCACTGTCAACGAATTGTCTTATATTCACTGCCAAAGAATTAGCTTCATTCGCTGTCAACGAATTGGCTTCGATTCACTGTCCACGAATTGGCTTCGATTCACTGTCCACGAATTGGCTTCGATTCACTGTCAACGAATTACCTTGATTCACTCTCAACGAATTGGCTTCGACGCACTGTCAACGAATTGACTTCGACGCACTGTCAACGAATTGGCTTTGATTCACTGCCAACGAATTGGCTTTGATTCACTGTCAACGAATTGGCTTCGATTCACTGTAAACGAATTGTTTTTTTTTCACTGTTAACGAATTGTTATTTTTTTTCACTGTTAACGAATTGGTTTTGATTCACTGTCAACAAATTGGCTTCGATTCACTGTCAACGAATTGGCTTCGATTCACTGTCAACGAATTGGCTTCGATTCACTGTCAACGAATTGGCTTCCACTCACAGTCAACGAATTGATCTTTTTCACTGTCAACTAATTGGTTTTTTCACTGTCAACGAATTGGTTTTGATTCACTGTAAATGAATTGGCTTCGATTCACTGTCAATGAATTTAACTTGCAAAACTTCTGTATTTAAAATTAAATAAAATATGTTGTGTTCTCAAATTTATTACGTTTATGCTTTTTGTTGGTTGTAATTAGGAAAATGCAAGTGAGAAATCATTGAATTTGTTTGTTTGTTTGTTTGTTTGTTCACTGTATTTTGTGGTTTGTATAGTATTGGGACATTTCACTGCTAGTTCTTAAATCTAATATTTACGGACTTAACAGTAAACAAGTATGTTAGTCAATGTATTTCGTGCAGTCATAAATTTAAAAATATATATGCATTATAGAGTTTAAGTAAAATAATACAACTTCTCAGTAAAATCGCGGCCCTGTAAGGTCTGGGCGGCGTGGCGTGGCTCACTTAGAAGAAGTAAACTAAAGGAACATTTTTGTTGTAATTCAACTTTTGCTAATGCTCCTTTGAGTATCGAAACCATATCAGGAGTTTAGGTGTATAACAGTACTCCATGGAACTTTTGATGTGAATCTGTTTTCTATTGTTGATGTGTTTATAGCGTCTGTTACATTTCATCTCATATTATGTATTATATGATACAGGTTGAAATAGCAGGCTTGAGCCATGGTATGTAAATGCCCAATTTGCCTTTACAAGTCCAAATCAAAATAGGCCCCCTTCGGGATTTGAACCCGGTACTTCCCGAATGCCAGTCCAAGACGCTATCATGTCGGCCACCTAGCTCAGTTAACACTTTAATTGAAATATGTGGGAAAAAAGAGAAGCTGACTTTATTGTCTGGACCGCAATTTCGTCCTGACTTATATAAAACTGGCCCAGTTAGAAGTACTAAGTTATGGGACATTTTATAATAGCTTACTCTTGTTGATTGTAACAGTGAATTAATTAACAACTTTCTTTGCAGACCATGAACTTCTTCGACGGTAAAACAAAAATAAAATAAAATTTATCATCATTAAACAAAAACTAGGGCCTCCTAGAACAGCCTTCATTCAGAAACTTTTACTCAGTGGTCCTTTAATGCGATCGCAATCACTGGGCATTAAACAAAATTGAGAAAAGTAAATTATTCTTAATGTCGCCTCCTGGCTGTAATACAAACTTAATTAAGCATTGGAGGAATCATAATAATTCACATCTTGGGCTCCCATGATCTTCAGTGTCATATAGAATTTATGGAACACTAAATTTGTCAAAAATACGAGGGATGTTCCAAAAGTAAGTTTCGTCGTTTTTTAAAAAAGTGAAGATGGTAAAGCAGATGAAGCAAACAACTGCCATAAGAATCGACACCTATTGCTGGTTCAACGACGGAAAGAGCGTCAGCAGAGGAGAAACGATGCATGAGTAGAGTCCCGAAGAAGAGAGAGTAGCAGTAGACTGGCGTGCCCGAGGTTATTTGAGTACAAATCACGATGGCAGATGGACGTGTACTGAAAACGTGGTCGACAATGGAAGTACATGCTGTTATCCGGTATGAATGGGCATGTAGGACTAGTGTGTCCATCATCCATGGACGCCTACAGACTGTGTATGGTGAAGAGGTCATGTCTCATCAAATTGTTGGTCGCTGGTGTTGCATGTTCAGTGAAGGAAGGCACCTGCTCCATGCAATGAAAGCCGCACTCTCGGGACGTCACTTCCAAAACGATGCTGAGGTGGAGAAGGCTGTGCGACAATTCCTTGCATAGCAGGGCACCTAGTTTTACCAGAGTGGTTTCTTCAAACTGATTGCAAGCTATGACAAATGTCTCAATGTCGGTGGAGACTATGTTGAAAAATAGTGCAAGGGGTATATTTCATGATTGCATGGTGTATTTGTTTTGGTAATAAAGTTTCCATGTGAAAAAAAAATGACGAAACTTACTTTCAGAACATCCCTCGTAGAAGATCGCAAACGATCTTGCGGTTGAGGTCTACCCATTAATAAAGCATAATTTAAAGACTTACTTGAACCAAAACTTCTGTGATGGGTTTTTATACTGTAAAAAAAGCCTGATTCTGTTCCTCTTTTGAAATTGAATGGCGAATCCGTTCATACCTGTGAATCTGTGAAATATGTTGAACTTAACATTCGTTCGGATGTTTATGACCTATAAAAGCGGAACATACGACCTTAAAAATAACTAAATGTGACCCAAAAATCCTAAACATGACCTCATAAAAGAACGTGTTTTCTGAAAACAAATGTTCCAATTTAAAACGTTTAATGACACTAAATTATTACATCACATGAATTCAATCAGGTAATTTCTCTCTCTCTCTCTTTCGTAGTTTTACCTCTCCCTTATAGGGACCTTTATGCGGCCCGGGCCTTACCGGGCCGCGACCTGTCGGGAGAGGAATAAACTATGGATCACAACACAAACATACATACTTTTTTGACCAGACAAGGACATGAAGGGCCTCCCCAGAAGACTGATTAGCCCAATGCCGGGGCCACCTCCGAGACAACACGGACACATAGGACGAGACACACCATTCACACACACACTCACTCCGGATAAGGCGAAATTGGGATGAAGATGATGGTGGCCAGCCAGATGATATCCGGGGACCACAAGGGCCTAAAGTTACCTGACATTTGTCTCACAGGTGAGGGAAAACCCCGCAAAAACCACACCTAGGTAACTTGTCCCGACCAGGCCCGCTGCGTGAGAGGAGCGAACGCATCTCCTACGCCACAGCGGTGGACAGTTATGAGTTCATGGTACTAAAATATTAGTAAATATTGCTAATATTATTAGTAAACTGTTTCATAGACTGCAGAATTCACAAAATTTACTGATAATATTAGGTGTTTGGACCTAATATTAAGTGTATTTAGACCAATAGTTTATTCTCAAACCCATGTAAATTAGATTTCGTGATCTTAAATTTGTGGAAAATGAATCACTCTGATTTAATTATCAATTATGCTACCAAAGGAATTTTTGTCGTAAACTTTTAGGATTTGAGGTTAGGTTTTAGTACATAAGCCTATTGTCATCTTGAATAAGTGCCTGGCAGATTTATTAATTTCTTAGAGCTAGTTATTATATTTTGTTACATTTATGAAGATATATGCAGGCCGTGGTGCTTTGAAATAGTATGGACAAAAAAACTAATAAGGGAAAAAAACACAAACAACAATACATGACATAACCTCCAAATCAAACAGCTGACTAATGAACTAATAATATTAGTGAATAGATTTTATGATTAGTGTTCACATCTCTATGAAACAAGATTTTGTTAACTAATGAATAGACCTGGGATTTTAAGGCAAATCCCTATTTTGATCCTTATGAAATAACATGAAATTCTTTAAATATTTGGACGTTTCATGATAAATCACTTAAATTTATAGAGTTTTATATAGTGCCCTAAAATGCCTATTTAGACCTTTAGAGCCTATTTTACTATTTTAGTGCCTAAAATGCATATTTTGTAAATTGAAAATAAAATTCAACTTCTGTAATTTTTACAATCTTATAATGGACATCCCTCAATGAAATGAAGAATAGCAGAGGTGGGTTTTCACAGAAACTCACAGAAACTCGATTATTCCAAACAACTGTCGCTAAAGCGATGCTGACTGACGAGGGAGGAGGAGGATTAATGGGGAAGGACTATTGTGTCAAGTCAGCAGTGAAAGAACATCTATTTAAGTGAATATAGTTCTTGATGTCTAATTTTGCAGTTAATTCTATTAAGAATATGTATACCAGTTTCTTGCAGTAAAAAAAAAGGCCATGTTACAGTTTAAGTGTATATTGTAATATTTTAGAGCTCATTTTCTATCTATTTACACATTTTTAAAGCATATTTTAAGTGCCTATTTACTCCGTGTAGTATGTCTAGTAATGCCGCTAATAGACATTAATGTAGACATTAATTAGAATAAAATCAGGCAAACTGATGTAACAAAGTGCCAGAATGCTTTTGTTTAATCAGTGATAATTGCAATTATGATATGCAGAAAATAAGTTATTTTTGTAATCGATTTCGGAGTTAAGCTCCTCAGATCGATTCATTAAGCAGGGCTTACGGAAGAACAAAGGTATAGTTCCATAAGGATATGTGAAGGAATATGTGGGTAGTGTTATTTGTCAAAGCTAACTGTACTGCAACTTCCAAAGCCGTATATAAACACTGTAAAACAATATGTTGTCATGAGAACTGATTTGCATTTCATAAATTCTTTCTAATATATTACCATAAAATAGGCACTAAATCTGGCATTACTCCGGTACCGGTCAACTGAATTGGTCCAATATGAATAAGCTTCTTCCCATGAACGTTATAAATGCGTATACCAAGTTTCATGAAAATCCGATAAACCGTGGGCCGTCATTACTTGTTTTAAAAGCCTATTTTAGGTGCCTAAAACTATTTTTTTAGAGCCTAAAATCCCAGGTCTACTAATGAATAATATTGTGAGTTCTAACATTATTAGCAAGTTCTATGAAACAGGGCCCAGTAATTTACAACGGAAGTGTAGAGCGATTTCAAGCAGTAGGAAACAACCGACGTGCATTAGGCCACCTTCACCTTCCCTACTCAGCTGTAAACGTAAACAATACCAGAGTTCTTGCGGCAGTTCACCTTTTAACCCCAGGCATTTCTTTAATTAATTTTAATTTGTAAGAACTCCTTTCCCCCGATGTCAGAATGATTGCACAATGCTGCTAATTAATTAAAATTGACAGATTCGACTTTGGGAGGTTGAACTCTGTCTATTGTACACAGGGCTATTGTGTTTATAATGATTGATTGTCTTCGGGCTAATAAATCACATACTTAAATAGCCTTCGCATTAAACTGTGGTAATCAAATTAAGTTATTTGAAAAGTTGACCTAGTTCCCATGAAAGAGGCCTATATACGCGCGCTCACACACACACTCTCAGACATATACGCACAATCATGGAAAGAAATACATAATCTTCTCTGTCTGTCTCTCCCTTCCTTCTCCCCCCCCTCTCTCTCTCTTTTCTCGCTCGCGTTCGCTCTATCCCGCTATCTTCCTCCAGTATCTATCCTAGACAAAGGCCTATATGCAAAACTATACTATCTGACATCATACTCTGTGTAGTATGTCTAGCATAGGCGTAACGAGGGGGTGGGTTGGGGGTTTGAACCTCCCCCCATTGATTAAAAAAGGGAAAATAGTACTATTTATTTCATTATTGTGATATATCACCTTTTTTAAAAATCTGCTTATAAATTACTTAATATGAGTTTAAAGCGTGGGAAGCTTAAAACTCGTTATTGTGCACCTTAATTTTTAAAATTTTCCGGGGGGAGGACCCCGGAACTCCCCTCTCCTAATGTTATAACCCCCCCCATATGGTCGGCCTGGTTACGCCTATGATGTCTAGTAATACCGCTAATAGACTGATTGATAACATTAATTTGAATAAAATCAGGTAAACTGATGTAACAAAGTGCCAGAATGCTTTTGTTTAATCAGTGATAATTGCAATTATGATATGCAGAAAAGAAGTTCAGGTCGCGGCCCTGTAAGGCCCGGGCGGCTTGGGTCGCTTAAATCCTAAAAAAGGGAGAGATATAACTAAGATAAAAAAGAGAGAGAGAGAGATAGAGAAAATAAGTTATTTTTGTAATCGATTTCCGAGTTAAGCTCCAGATCGGTTCATTAAGCAGGGCTTACTGAAGAACAAAGGTCTAGTTTCATAAGGATATGTGAAGGAATATGTGGGTAGTGTTATTTGTCAAAGCTAACTGTATTGCAACTTCCAAAGCCATATATGGGTGATTCTTCAAATACGGGAAAATTTGGAGTGTGTAAAATCCAAATTTTTTATTTTGTTTAAAAAATCTCAAAAAAATTACTAAAATACTTCATGGGTTACTTGATTATAATATGACACCAGCAGAGCTTAAATGTTTATATTTTTATTTATATTAATTTTTTAATTTTTTAAAGCCATGTGAATGACATCCGTGTATATGTGGGTGGCAGAAGGTTACATTAATGACTAACTTGGGCAACAATATGCTTTTCTTTATGTGGTTTCATATTTTTATCAGTCCTCCTTCGTAAGGGAAATAGCATCAAGGAACAACCTGCCGCATACCGTAGCCTACGATGCGCACATTCAAGACAGATTGGGAAAAGCAGAGGATGTTGACCATGGATTCTACCTCACCCCAGCAATGAACACGGTGGAATGGAAGGAACCGAACTTTAACTTGCGACACGTTTTCACGAGGACTGCTGCTCACGGTTTCCACTATAGAATATGTATTCAAAGAGGGTTTCACCAGGCATCAGATCAGTGCGTGTGTACGCTGTGTAACCAGAAATGTGAACAGTATCACATACTTGACTGTATAGCTAGAACAAGGTCCCTTAAATTCTATGCAGATGACAATAACTTTTCTTGTTAATGCACATTGTGCGAATTTCCATTAAATAATATTTTTCTCAGTGTGCTTCAGTTGATTTTGCACCAAATTTGCAAATTTGTGTGCATACTCCGGAATTAACGTAATTTTAACTAGACTGCGTTTTTATGGTTTGGAGGGGGGGAATCAAGCAGAAATTCACTTAATCAGTTTTAAGATTTTAAGTACAAGTCACAGACACCGCAAACACAATACTACCCTATATTTATCATCTACATGACTTGAGAGTCATCCACATACCCCTTCATGAGGCATGTGGATGATGCAAAAATCAGGCATGTGGATGACAAAAATGGAGTTTTAGTGGTCTCAGCAAGCCATTTCTAAACCTCTGTAGGCTCAATTTCAGTCAGGTACTTTGAATTGGAAGGTTTATCATAGTGCATAATCAAAATTAATTAATATTCACTTTCTGCCTACTTTCTAGAAGCCATGTTAATGACGGGGAATAAAAACGCTTTCCTTGAAAATGATGCAAAGTCCTTTGTTAATCCCAAACTGTTTGTAAGCAAGCAAAATTCAACCTTACAATTCAACCACAAGCTGCCCTGTTGGCTTTCTAACACTGTTGCCAGTTATACGAATTTCTCATTTCTGCAGAAAAAATTATATTCTTTTCAGCCATGTGGATGACCAAAAACCCTTGGGACATTCTTTATGTTCATTAGGTGGGTGACAATTTTATTTCATTTTATTTTTTAGGGGTTAATATTCTTCACACATTCATACTCATTGGCAGGAAAAAAGTTGAAAAGGAAATAACATTTTGTTTTAGTGGAAAACTGCATTAGAATATACAAAACCGGGGTATGGGACAGGGCATGTGGATGACATTTCATTGAATTAAATTTGATTTTGGAATATCAGAATTTAAAGTTAGTGACATTTCAAAGTGATAGATGTAGTATGGGAGTAGTAGAAACAAACTTTTATTTTAATTTTTTTTTTAAAGTTGAATTTGAAGGGAAATATCACTCCGGAACACAAATTTTCCCGTATTTGAAGAATCACCCATATAAACACTGTAAAACAATATGTTGTAATGAGAACTGATTTGCGTTTCCTAAATTCTTTCTAATATAGGCCTATTACCATAAAATAGGCACTAAATTGGGCATTACTCTCGTACCGGTCAACCGATTTGATCCAATATCAATAGGCTTCTTCCCATGGGCGTTATAAATGCGTATACCAAGTTCCATGAAAATCCGATAAACCGTAGACCTATTTGAGTTATCGCGCGTACAGACACACGGACAGATAGGCAGGTCCGGGTTCGATCCCCTGTGCCTACTCGGAATTTTTCTGAGATAGGGACGTCTGGAACGGAGTTCACTCAGCCTCGTGATACAAGCTGAGGAGCTACTTGATTGAGAAGTAGAAACCATCAATAACGGCCGTGGGTTTCAGTATGCTGACCACATGCCCCCAACCCTGCCATCTGCTTATGGTAGATGACGCAGAGGTTGGATGGTAGGCCTAGTCCTTCCAGGGATGTTGCTCCACGGAGTTTAGTTTAGTTGTTTCTATCGAATGAACACGTTGTTAAAATCTCCACTTCCACGCCGTGGACTGTTGCTGTGAATATTTTTATTCCACACGTTGTATTTTCCTTTAACTCAGCTAGCGGGTTTTGTTTAAGAAAATGTTTTCGCTCCCTCGCTTACTTTAAATTCCGATTCCAACCACTCAGCTCTCTTCATCTCCCGAGTTCTAAACTTTTCACCTCTCTCTAAGCTATATTAAATATTGGAAAAGCCCCCACAGATGGACTAAGTTATTATGAAATTTTATTTTAAAAACCTCAACGAATTTCAGGATATTATATTATCTGCCTTGCAGAAAAAAAAAGTGGTTAGACGCTGGCTTTCTATGTTGAAGTTGAAGGCCCGGGTAAATGTGTGTGCGGAAGTATGACAGTCCCATATCATACAGTCATGTGAAAGAACTCTTTCGGTATTGAACTAAATATCTTATAAATTGCATAATCTTTTTTTCATCCCAAAAGCAAACGCTGATTCCCATAATAACTCTCCTCTTTTTATTACTAAAGTTTAAACTATGAATTGTAGATTTAAGTAATATTAATTAATTATAGATACCGGAAACTGTGGATTGTAAATAAGTAATACTGATTAATTACAGCCTATATTAAGGAAATATAAATAAGTTATATTATCAACTTTAAAATCGTAAATATTAAAATGTGTTCCATGTTATTTTCTTTATGTATATCTTTCTTCAATACACTTTTTTACTCCAAAACTATATCCATTGCTTGTAGGCCTATTATTTATGTTTTTCATTTGTTCCCTTCATTGTGTAATTTCCATATTGTATGTGTTTCTTGTTTCTTTTTTCTGTTTTTTTTAGCTATAGTATTAATTTAAATATTTTTAGTATTACATTAAATATCTAATATTAGTGTTGTAATATTAGATAGTGTTCTTGTAACGCCATAGTGTTGTTACGCCATTTTGTGAAACTGGTGTAATTAGTGTAAGAGAATATTGTAATTGGGCAATGAGCCTGTTAAATTCTCAGCATAATAAATAATAAATAAATAACTGCAAGCCTAAGCAATGGTACACAAACGTCGTTAACTAACCAACATGCAGATATGACTAAGAATGCGCGATCTACAATATCCATAATGCGATTTATCAGGGGTGTGAACTCACAACCCCTAATAAGACACACAGATAAGTGATAGAAATTAACTTAAATTCACATTATATAGGCTATTCCTAGATGATATAATATTTTTCTATTTTATTTATTGTTAATCTACCAATCTTGGTCCTACATTATTGCAACTTGGCTTTTACCCAGGCTTTTGGCAGTTAATGTACCGAAGCTGGTGTGAAAATCGGTCGCCATCGATCAAAAACCAAACTAATTAAAACGTGGCATCACTGTTAAGTGATTTGATTGATTGACCACACTTGTCGGGCCACAGATGCACTGGGTCAAAGCTCTCAAGATTGCTAATCAGGTTGGGAACTAATTCCGTCAATACTGTAGTCTCCATGTGAAGATTATATACAAAACGCCAATAATAATAATAATAATAATAATAATAATAATAATAATAATAATAATAATAATAATAATAATAATGGATAAATACAAAGAACTGGCTGATGAAATAAAAGATATGTGGAAGCAGACATCAATGCATGTGGTTCCAGTGGTAATATCAGCTACCGGTATGGTCCCAAAGAAAACGATAATGAGCCCAGAGAAGCTGAATCTACAAGCCTCGCTTTGTGGCCAATTGCAGAAGGCAGTCATATTGAACACCTGTGCTATTGTCCGAAGAACTCTTGGAAAAGACTGTTAGTTGTGTAGTGATAACTTGCTTAATATGCCGTTGTCATTATTTCAAGAATTATACCATGTAGAAATGAGAAGACATAAAATAATAATAATAATAATAATAATAATAATGGAAACAAAATTTAGTATTTTGGTTAGGTACCTTCTGAGGATGTGTCACGAAGATCGACGACGACTTTCTTTTATTTTAAGGGGACTTTACATGAAGAAAATTTCGTTTTTCGCGATTTTCTAAAAAAACTGCTCTAACGATTTTGTTAAATTTTGTACATGGGGTACTTAAAATAAGAGTTAAAACTTTTATGTCAAATATTTTTTTTCGATAAAATTATCTGAAGGGTAGTTATAAGCCACCCACTGTCCCACTGTTTGTAGAGATTCAGTCTTGCCTATACAGTGAACAATGAGTTTTGCATCAGGTTCAAGCAACTGAATACGCGTTCTAGTGCAACATGTCGTCTTATTCTATATCATAATGTGAAGTGATAGAGGTGTATTGGCCATGCTTAGACTAAAGAAAGTTACATGAGTGCATTAATCATACAGTAGATTCCCGCTATTCCGAAAATCCGCCTATTCCGAACAGAGTTCAGAAAAAATACCGATTTTTTAACTTAAAAAAGGACAGTAATTAAAAAAGACGTTCTTGAAAAAACATACATTTATTGCTATACAAAGAAGTTAAATAGAGACATACATAGAGCCTAAGCGTGATGAAACGCCTGAAACCAAATTGGAATGATAGCTGGTTACTTACAGCACATGTTGGCTCCATTTATACAATTCCCCACACTTAATTTACGCCTTAACAAATCAATACGTTGATATTATTCATGAAATCCGCCTATTCCGAATTCCCGCTAAACCGAACGGTGTTCGGTCCCAATTAGTTCGGAATAGCGGGACTCTACTGTATTTTATTTGGGTTTGCACCCTTCGGAGATGCGATACGTTGTGGTAACGACCAGAGGCGTAACGAGGGGGGGGGGTTTGGGGTTTGAACCCCTCCCCATTGATTAAAAAAAGGAAAATTGTACAATTTTTTTTAAGTCTGCTTATAAATTACTTAATACGAGTATAAAGCGTGGGAAGCTTAAAACACGTTATTGTGCATCTTAATTTTTAAAATTTTCCGGGGGATGACCCCGAACCCCCTTATCCCTGGGGGATATTCCATACCCCCCTACGTTATAACACCCCCCATATGGTCGGCCTAGTTACGCCTTTGGTAACGACGATCTTTTCATTTTACGGCCAAATTGTATGAAAATAATGTCATAGTAATATATTAGCCTATACCAAGAGGCAAATTTTTATTTGGGCAAAGGAAGTTATGTGAGTTTCGCATCAGATTTTGTTAAGACTTGCACTCGTTAGGATAATACAATTTCGGCAAATGAATGTTACCCACTGAGAGGGCGTTTGAAAATTACTTAAAATCGTAGCATATGATTCAGTTCGAGGGCAAGGAATCTGTTCTTGAGATAGGGAATCGTAAAGTAAAGACTGGGCTACACCCCCTGTCTGATTGGAGGTGGAGTAGTCTTGTAAACATGGCTTGCAGAATAAGCCAATCAATTAGCCCAGAGGGGGCTCTTGTGTATTACTCACAAATAATCTGAGTGTGTTTCCCTGCGCTATCTGATTACACATGCTTGTAATTGCACGTGTAAGCTAGCGTAATCGCTTCTCATTACGTCATTCATCATAGTGTTCTATTCTTTTTGTAATATTCATTTGGTACAGCCTATAATTTGCAAGAAGTGTTGAAAGATCGATAACAATGTCAAGTTGGTATAATCACTTTATTGGATCTTGAAATTAAACATGCAAGATATAGCGGAGAAGAATAAATTTCATTCAGATAATGTATATTTTTATACATCCTTGTAACCCTCCTGCTGGAAGCATAGGGCCTTTAAGCGGAGGTTTTGGTACTAGACTAATTTAGTTACGCATATTTTCCGAGATTGCTATTTTTGTCCATCACAGCTGATGCTTGTGTAGAAAGATCTTGAAACTCACTATCAACTTTCTTAAGTTACTTTTCCTATATGGCATTCATTAACATTATTTGCTACTAAACATTGACTGAAAAAATAAGTATCTTTATTGATTGAAAAAATAAGTATCTTTATTGATTCAATTAGCCCGTTTACTGGACACGTCAAGGTATCAAGATGCAGTAATTAGTACTTCACACATCTGTATTTCTGCCAGTGAACATGATAAAAACAACTTCATTTTATAGCAACATGACTTATTTGGAAATTGAAATAATTTCTTATTCTACGTTGGTAGCATTGGTTAGTATCTGGTAACTCATTCGAGTGTCCCCTCAATTAGCATGCAGTGACCTCACAGCTGACACAATATTGATTTGATTTTAAACGACACAAACAAGAAAGTAGGCCTAATTATTATTTATATAGGGTGTTAATGAATAACACCGAAATATTTTACCTGTGTATAGAGGGGACATAGACAAGCAACTTTTACTATGAGATTTTTGCTCTAGGACGTAAAATGTGTATGCTACAGTTCATTAAAGTCATTACAATTTGGTGCTCATAAGTCAATAATGAAGCGAAATAGGGTTAAAATTTCCATTCAATTTACTTCATGCCTTCTTAGTGATTGATAAAAACCAGATTCTTAATCATTCATCAACAGCTATAGGCCTATCATAATTTAGTGTTTCCATAATCTGCACAATTTACAGACTAATCACATGACTTGCCGCCAATGCATTAGTTTTTTTATTCATTTTGTTAATAACGAAGATCCTGTGTTTTGCATTTTTCAAATGTTAGAAGTCAGTGGTGGCCATACCCTGGGAGATTTTATGCTGTAACAGGAAAAATTGAATGCATAGAGCCAAAATCTCCTAATAAATGTTGCTTGTCTATGTCCCATCTGTACACAGGTAAAATATTTCGGTGTTATTCATAAACATTAATCCGTTACATTTTATTAGTGGAGTAGTTCTAATAAATCCCACTCGAGTTACGAGTTTCATCAAAAAATTTCGTAATTTCTCGTGAGGTTATCTATAAAATTCTACGTTGAGTATTAATTGCATTTCTTTAAATTAAAAAAAAATAAAACTGTTTGCAGCTAGCGTAAGTTTTTGCTCAACTTTTCCGTGCCTGAAAGAATTCAAATGTTGGGTGAAATAATTGCACATTATTTTGTTGCCATTACCGTAATTACAATATTGAGAATTGAGGACATGTCGTGTTTTTTGCAAGTAAAATTACACACCCTCATGTGGAAGGAAGTGGGGGGTTTGATTACCTTTGTTACTCAACCGGAGTAAGAATATTCTCTGTAATCGAAAATATTAATTACTTCAGTGTTAATTACTATTCTGTGAATTGAAGTAAAGAGACCTTCATAGAACGTTGTTGTATGATGTTGACAGATAGTGCGAGATGGTGTTGAAATTGAGACCTCCAGGTAGTGGGGCATGGATCAGGAGAAAGGGAGTTGTCTTCAGGTGGTGCTCCAGTATTGTTCGGAGGCTGCAAACGAGTGCCTATCTGTAGCAAGTGCTGCCTCTATCTCTGTCACACACAGCAACCATCATCGTCGTCATGGATCCGGTGAGTGAGACAGCATCTCTCAATTAGCATAATTAATTTGCTCCTGCCTACCTAACTCGTCCTGTGATGATACTGGTTTGTATTTTATATGTAACCTGCAGTGACCCCTGAGGAACTTCAGAGTAGCCTATCTTTAATTATGCGTGATGTAACCTGGAAAATTGAATAGCGTATTTTCAAAGTAACGTATCTCCAAATTTAAAAAAAATTAATAATGTTTAGAATCTGCGTTGGGAATACCTTCCTTGAACGTGGAACGAACGTTTGTTTCCAAATAGATGTTAAATCTAGCAACGTGACCCCTGAAGGACTTCCGAGTTTCATTAATATTTATTTTTGCTTCAGATCTTTCTTTTTAGGGATAGGTCGATACCAAATGTTCTCGATACTCGATACTCTATACCGATATATGATTTTTTCCTGGATACTTTGATACTCGATACCGTCAACATTTCCAGTTTCATTAAATAGGTACATTAAAAATTAAAAGTTGAGAGAACTGTGTAAATTAAGCTAAATTAAGCGTGCATATTTAATAAGACAAAATTTAATATCATCAGTAGCCTATAATTATTTTTAAACTCTACATTAATACTAAAATTAGTTTTTGAAACAGTCCACTTACAAGTTTTCGTTAAAAAATACTGGCATTCTCACTTAATTGCAGAATTACCAAAGTATCGAAAAAGTACCGAGCTAGTTTTCTGAAGTATCGCTGGATGCCGATACCATGCAAGTATCGAGAGTATCGGGGTACGGTATCGAAAGTATCGAGGACCCATCCCTACTTCTTTTAAATAATCATATTTATTGAGCATTATTAATACAATACCTTACAATTACAGTTCCTACACATTTATACAAACACTCAGTGTACTTAATAAATACAATCAAATACCACAATTAAAGAAAATATATACAATATCAAATGTTAGTTAATGAAGCTATTCCTAAGTTACAATTACGATTTATTAAAATTAATAAATTAGTATAATTATTGCCTCCGAAAGACCATTGCTCGTGATCGGAGGAGGATGTTAAATACAGTGAAAATTGGGAGAAAGAAGTGGACGTGCAAATAGATTACATAAAAATATAAAAAATTAAGAGCTAGGATTAAAATACTAAAACTAATAATGTATACGTAGCAAAAATTGTAAAGCTAAAATTAGTATATAGTTAAAAATGACAGGGTTAATTAATTATGCGTGCTGTAACCTGGAAAATTGAAATACGTATTGTCAAAGTAACATACCTCCAACTTTCAAGTTTTTGAGAATGTGTGTTAAGAATATCTTTCTTAAATGTGTAACGCACGTTTGTTTTCAAATAGACATTAGCCCTAGGGTGCGAAAATTCTGGTCACCAGGTCGTCATTGGCGACCAAAATTCTCAGGTTGGCGACAAGGATTAAATTTTACTGTTGGAACTAAAATTACAAAGTAAGTAAAATAAATGCACGATTTTTTTTTCATTTGTTTCGCTTTAACTTCAATAAATCATACCGCGACATTCACTATATACATTACTAGCTTAAAAGACCCGGCGTCGCCCGGGTTTTGTATTTTATAATTGGAAATTAGCTTATGAAGGATTTTCAATTTTAAATTCTAGGTCCTTATATAGGCATTTATAATTTGAAATAGGAAGAACAACTTATTACACTCAAACTATTCCCTCAGAAAACGCTTGATATAATTTTTTATGGCTCATAGAGGATCTAGAATTTTGCATCCCATCGCTTGTACAGTGCACAGCAAGCCTGGTAGAGGTTAAAATAAGAAGAAACAGAAATTCCTGTAACATAAAATTGTAATATCGAGGCGGGAAATTTCCCACTCTTAAGTTACCATAAAGCCGTTTTGTTTTGGAGATGAAATTAAACAGAAAGCATTATCACTTTCATACTTTTCTCTCCAAAAACCTGCGATATAATATAATAATATACACATTACCATACCTCGTTTTGTTTTCTCTATGTCCAGGGTAGAGAAAGTTATGTGATTCCATTATTTTAGTGGATTTCATTCTGTAATATTTATTTATAACATGAATTATTTTGATAACTTCTCTTATTTGTCAAAAGTGCATTTCATTTGTTTTTTCCAAGCCCACCTGATACTATTTGGCAACAATATATTCTGTGATTTGGAATGGATAATTCTATGTAAAAAGGGATTAAGTATTTTCAAAAACATTTAAATTTGGCATTTAGAATCAGAATTTTTCAAAATCTTTTCTTAGTGAGCACCTACATTATGAAACGAAGGTACTGTCAAAATTCCAAGTCTCTACCTGTTATAGTTTAGGCTGTACGTTGATTCCTGTCATTCAGTCAGTCAGTCAGTCAGTCAGTCATTCAGGACAAAGCCTTTTATATATATAGAGATTGCATTCATAAACTGTTCATATTAAAACATTTTTTATTTAACTTATAAAATAGCATTCATTATTCTAACTGACACGAAGAATTTTATCCCTTTATGACAATTAAGGGATCTTCCAAGGGCATTCTCTAAATTTAGAATCAAGAACTGTTGTCTTTATTGGTTATTCGTGTCCTCAGTTAACCTTTTATTTTCTAAAAAAAAATATTGCCCGGATGTTATCAGCATAATTTTATTTTCCACAACTCTGATTCTGATTCTTTGAATGTGTAACGGACGTTTTTTTTTTCCAACAGATGTTAACCGTAGCGAAGGGTGCGAAATTTCTGGTCACCAGATCGTCAATTGGGCTGGCGACAAGGGTTTGATTTTGTTGTAGGAACTAGAATCATAAAAGCAAATACTTACATCAATTTTTCGAAACTAGCGTTCGGAAATATTATCTGGATGTTATAAATATAATTTTAATTTCCCACGCAGCTCGGACTGGTTTCGGTTCTTGTTGTTTCTTAAAATATATTTTTTTAATTGTTTTATACATATACTGTCTATCCAATCTCTGCTCTAAAATAGTAGTAAAATAGTCTAAAATAGTAGTAAATAGTAGTAGTTTTTTCTGTAGTAAAATATAATGTTGTTTGCTTTAGAATGGCTCTCGTTTGTTACGCCCATGTAAAGTTGATACACAATTTAAATACTTCTATTGTATGTAATTTACTTTACAGAATTTCATTGTGTGTCATATACCTTCCAAATTTATTAAACTATGTTATATACTGTTTCTATTAGATCTAGGCTATACAAAGATGAGATATAAATGTCGGAAAAAACTTGAACTTTATAGAAAGAACAGCCATCTTTGGGGATTAAATTTATAAAAAACAGATAAGGGATAAGTATATAGCTTATAAAATAATAATTTGAGAAAAATAAAATATACGGAGAATGAATTGAAAATCATGTGGACCATGTCGGCAAGATGACGTCATTCATTAGAGATATTTTCTAAAAAAAAATTAGTTTAATTAGAAAAATAATTAGAATCAATCAGAAAAAATCAATTATAAAAATCATTGGAAATAATTTTCTCTTACATAGCCTATGTTAATTCTTATACTTTATGTTAATGGTGTATATTTTTATGATTTCATGCCTTGATCTTTCAGGGATTCAGCATAGTAATTAAATATGTTATTAAATATTATATATATAATATATATAAGTATATTATTTGCTGTACCTGCACAATATTCAAGGTGTTGCAGCTATGGAAGAGATATTACGAAATTTGGGTGTGATAGGTTTTTGTTTATGAGCAAGGGTAGTACACTGATAGAGTAATTAATTGTCCCTTCACTACGCCATTGTGATATTAATTTTTATTTTATCATTAACGACCCTGGAGGGACTCCAGAATTGTATTAGGCCTACTGTGCGCGGTGTACACCACACTCATGTCCATTTTTTCTGTTATTTTATTCGTTTCCTGTGAAGTAGTTATTACATTGATTTCGAAGTTATCCCTAAATTCAGTGATTTTAATTTGAAGTAGGCTATATTTAAATAGTATTACCCTATATCCCAGATTTCTCTTCCAATGTCGAAGAACGGAAAGGGTAATTTTTAATTTAAAAAATGACTGCGCCGTTCGATAGTGCGTCCTGTGACAGTGAAATTTAGCAGACAGAACTGTTTCTTTTATAATTAAATCACTGACCTCAATCGGTCAGAGCTTCCTATAGATTCAATCAGTTTATTCACCAATTTACATGGGTACTACCATGGGTACATTTGCCTAAGTGTAGAACTGACAGCTGGCTATGAGAGAAATACAGTTATAGTTGGATAGCTGTCCCAATAATTGGCTGTCATAGGGATACATCATATACTTACATGAAAATATGTTTCTTCTCTTTCTGTTCAGATTTGTCTAAAAAATCACTAAACTTGATAGAGCTAAAAATCTGCATGAGTACAGTTTTTATACCCGGGAAGGTTCCTGCAGACACTTATTTTTATAGCCTCATATCACTAACAGTATTTAAATGAGAATAATTTGTCAATAATTTGTTTATTGACATCTAGCTGCTGCATATATGCTTCCCATGTTGGCCACATGGGGGAGAGGCTTTTCAATTTGTCAGTTGGGTACGAAATGCTGTTAGGTGTATTACTTGGTAGTTGAAGGATTTCCTCTACATGACTTTTAATTAAATTGTCTGCCTTTAGGAAACTCTTTAAAACAAAAAAATCTTGTTCGTAGGTGCTGTTTGAAAGGGGTGTTTCAAAGTAGGACCTATGAATTGGTTGATAAATAGCAATTTTTTTATGAGATTGCGACAGATATACTTTCACCAGACTTGTAGGTTATTTTAGATGTTCCAGTGTACGGTTTTCATAAAAAATTGGTATTTATTAAATGAAAGTTCAGATATTTAACTTAATTACTATATTAGTTATGGAAATTGTTCCACACTAACATTAGCTGATTCTCATTAATTATAGCCTTACACTACTCAGGATTAATTTCCGAGCATATTTACCGCATCGCGTGAATAATTGTTTATTTAGAAAGCAAGTCTTGAAGCTTCCTCCATAAGACAAAGCATGCATGACAATAGATGATAAACATAGACATAAAATACTTTCAAATAAATTCGTAAAGGAACATTACAGAGGAACTTAAATATTTAACAGGTACATAACAAACAAAGAAAAAAACCATGCAGTCAAAATCTTCTAAGGTGCATATAGATGATTTTTTAACATGATAATTGATCCTCTAATGGCACCAATGGAGGCCAAAAGGAGTGCAGGATTGAGGCTGCATCTTCGATTTTGCCAAATCAATAATAAACACGTAGGCTACCGTCAGCAAGGAAATCAGTTAACACAGTGATCGAGCCCAAAGGTTATTTGTTGGGCCTTATTCTGCAAATTCACATTACATTTAAAAATTCTTTTCAAGTAATTTTATTACAAATTGAAGACAAATAAGTTACTGTATCCTATTGTATACATTATCAATTGAGGGTAACGTTTAACGTTGAACTAACTGTGAAGTAATTTGTATAAATCAATATCTTAAGATATAACTAATAAAAGTGAGAATAATGATGAAGGAATGATTGTAAGGCAGCGTTCACACTGAGGCGATAAGCGATAAGCGATTTATCGGAAGGAATTTGTTGCGGCGATATATTGCTAGGAAGGTTCACACAGCGAGCGATAAATCGGCGCAACCTGGGCGATAAAAATTCCCTTTAGGCAGGCCTACAGGCTGAGGTAGATTTCGATGTGCTAAATATCGCCTTATACGAGAGCTATCGAGAAACCAGTTACTGATTTGTAGAGTACTCATCAAGCGCTTTTCAACGATACCCCATAAGACGTGGTTTCAAAAATTTCGAACTTCCATCCGCCAACCAACCACCCCAACTCGTACCACCAAAACTCCCGAATCGTTGGTGTCACTGTGAACTCCATAGGGAGTTCTCTAATTTATTCAAACAAAGTTTCCCTCTATACTTCATAGGAGCCGAGATATACATATTTCAAAATTTCTACCCCTCCCCGACCCTCCCCTGGGGCCAAATTTGGTCATTAACGAACTTGTCCGAACTATTGGGCCTAGAAATAACATAATAAAATTTGGTTCAAATATCTTCAAAATTATGGCTGCTAGCGTGTAAAGATATATATATATATATATCACTTTTTTTTTTTGAACGGGCGGTGGTTTCGTACTTGGAGGCATGAAACGTAAAGATATGAAAGAATTTTTCGAAAGTCATGACATGGTATCGATTGCAATAGGTAGATTTTTCTTCGAAATCTACCTAAAATGTGGTGGGAACACAATCTTCACTACAAAAGTTACAATATCGTAAGCAACAAATCGCTCAGGCGACCAGCATGCTGCACTTCGAGCGATATAGCATTTGCGATATGTTGCGCTATCGCGTGAGTGTGAACCTTTTTTATCGCCTCCCTTTAGATTTCAAGTATCTGTCCGTGCGTGTCGCGTATCGTATATCGCTCGCGATATATCGCTTATCGCTTATCGCCTGAGTGTGAACCCTGCCTAAAATGGAATGATCTATTCTAAAAGCATGTTAAAAAGTTACAGGTTGTAGAGCTCTCGTACATTCTCAAACTTAATAAGACTGATAGAAGTTTCCTCTCTCAGTTCATTCACCTTTGACTTTTACCTTTCATCTTCTTGTACAAAGTTCTGTGAAGTCATTTTGTCTTTTATTTATTTATATACATCCACTGAAAGTTCAACTATAAATAGACGTAGGGGCTCTGATATCTGTCGTATATCGCACCAGAAGATCTCGAAAGAGTTGTAATGTCGTAGATTTCGTGGAATAAAATGAACTAGACTAATAAAGGTACTTTTAAGTGAAATACATGACGGGAATGAAATAGAATTTTTCTTGTTCATATGGTTGTAGAAATAATCTAAATAATATTGTTTGTTATGTGATATGAATAGGAGATGACAGAATACGTACCGAATTTTGGTAGAAAGTGGAGAAATTAAAAGGAAATACAGACAAATAACGAGCAAGGTACAAGAAGCAACATTGATAGGCCTATGAAAAACTGTGAATAGGAAAATAAGACTTACGGTAATATAATACGACGCTGTAACAAGGAGTAGTTGCGTCAAGGTTCACAAAGGTATGAAGTCTGGAGATCGGGTGCATATCGCCGTTTGATGAGAGCAAATCAATGCAACTCTTTTTCATATATCGCAGTAGGGTAACTGAAGTTGAGTACTTTGTAATTTTGAAGTAATTTAGTTAATTTTTAGTACACCTTCTCTAAAACAGTTGCTTGCTGGACTGTTAACACGCCGAAAAATAGTACTTTAACAGCCTAGGCCGCTAAAGTCGTCACGAAAAAGCTTTACGACGTATTAAACAAAATCCAGATGACAGTGACCATTAATACCAACTTTAACATACTCGATCGTAAAGCAGAAAATATAAACCAACTTTGTTTATGTTAATCAGAAACTTTACCAGGGTTTTTCACAAAACAGTTCATCATATAACAACAAGTAAAAACATCATTTCATGAATTTTTCATATAAATAAGTCAGTATCATATATTCGTTCACAAGAGAAATGCCGTTTACTTTGCACTAACCTTTAAATGCAACAGATTTTGCTGGCAGCAATTCCAATTCAGTATTTCTTACTCAGATTGAAATTTCCTCGGAAATATCACTCATGTTTTCACAAGCTTCTCATAAATAAACTAGTTCGTAGGCAAAATGTTTACGTATTGTATCGTAGGATACAGACGGCTGAGAGAATATGTCAGTAAATGTGTGGCTATGATTTTATATGTTATACTTATATTAAATTTACTTACTTATTTCATATAATATAGATAGCTTTTACTAACAACTATTGTATGTACCACTGCACCACTTACGTAAAATCTTTAGCTTACTCATTCAGTGCTTCGGACTTTGCTTACTTCTCGTACGAAATACTTAATTCGTTAATAATTTGGGGGTCGTCTTATAGGACAGATATATGCTAAAATTATAAATAAAAAATCCCTTTAGGCAAGCCTACAGGCTGAGGTAGATTTCGAAGTGCTTTTGGTTTAATTTACTGTCGCTGCGCAGCACTCTTCTTCTTTAGCCTTGGCATGACAAACCCGCAATAATAACTGCAAAAAAGAGGAAAGAGCACTTTTTCAAACATTCAAATCTCGCCTTATGTGAGAACTATCAAGAAACTAGTTATTGATTTGTAGAGTACTCATCAAGAGCTTTTCAACGATACCCCACAAGACGTAGTTAAAAAAAAAATCTAATTTCCATCCCCCCACTCGTACCCCCAAAACCCCCGAATCGTTGGTGTCACTGTGAACTCCATAGGGAGTACTCTAATTTATTCAAACAAAGTTTCCCTCTATACTTCATAGGGGCCGAGATATAATTTTTTTAAAATTTCAACCCCCTCCCCCAATCCTTCTCTTGGGCCAATTTTGCTATTGGGCCTAGAAATAACATAATAAAATTTGGTTCAAATATCTTAAAAAATACGGCCGCTAGCGTGTAAAGATATATATATATATATAAATATTACAATTTTTTTTGAACAGACGGTGGTTTCGTACTTAGGGAGGCATGAAACGTAAAGATATGAAAGAATTTTTCGAAAATCATGACACGGTATCGATTGCAATAGGTAGATTTTTCTTCGAAATCTACCTAAAAAAAATTACGAAAATGTATGCCTCATTTTATCTGAAGATCGTCTTATCTGCGGAAATATATGGTAAATAGCTCAGTGAGAGGATTTTGTAGTTAGTGAATAGAAAAAAAATCTTTCTACTTTTGTTGTAATGTATACAAGTGAAACTCGTGCTGTATATAGGAAAGAACGGACTTGTGAAAAGTGGAATGGGCGTTCGCGTGGGAATCAGACGTGGTATCATAACAAATTCATGATTTTATGTGGAATAACAATAATTTGGGCGGGCTTGTGTATCTTAAATGTCAGGATGGAAAATTGTGTCCCAGTGAGCGAGACCCTGCCGGGAAGCACGTCTGCACTATTACTTGAAACCTCACAAAACTTTTTTTTATGGGAGCGAAACTGCCCCGGGCTCTGGATTGCTGTGTCATGATAGGTCAGGTCGTGGAGGGGGAGACGATTTGAAGCACGTGCAGATATGACAGTTCCACATTTCTCTCTTTCCTAGCGAAATGTTATGTCACGTCCTTCAGACAATCCACAGTTGTAATAATAATAATAATAATAATAATAATAATAATAATAATAATAATAATAATAATAATAATAATAATAATAATAATAATCAGAATGACAAGAGGATAGAATACCCAAGAAAATTTTTTATTAGAAAGTAGAAGGAAAAAGAAGAAGAGGGAAGCCCAAAGAGTGCTGGATGGATGGGGTGAAAAGGAGTATGGCGAGAAAAGGATTAAATGAAGAAGATGCTGTGGACAGGGACTTATGGAGGTAAAAGATCGTTGTGGGATGAAGGAAAACCATTGTATTGTGGAATATTCCTTAATAAGTAATAATAATAATAGCAAAATCGTGTAAACTTATATAACAAAGTGTCAGATGGAGTTAATAGGCCATATTTAAAAAAAAAACTATTGAGCTTTAGACCTCGGGGTCTTAAGAAATTTTGATTGGTTGGTCGGTACATGGTTATTTAACGACGGGGATGTACTGCAACTTAGGCCTGTGACCGTCGCCGGTATGACGGAGTGTTGTTCCGCAGGAGTTCTTTTAATGCCTGTAAATCTACAGACATGGGCCTGTCACATTTATGCACACATAAATGCCATCGACCTGGGCCGGGATCGAACCCGCAACTTGGTCACTGAAAGTCAGCGCGATACTAACTACGCCACCCAGGCTGACGAGAAAGTTTGGTAAGCATGTTTGAAGAAATAAGTGGGGTAACTAGAATATTAAGAGAACGAATTATAACAAATTCCTCACTTCAAGAACAGGCTTATTCCTTTATTTTTGTCAAAACATCTGAAGCCGTACAAATACGCAATGAAAAAAGTCAAGATACTTAAAAGTTTGTTTTGGAGAGGGAAAATTAAAAGTAAGATTTAAAATAATTTTTTTAAAAAGTCAGTTACAGGCTGTAAGCTGTAGGCATGCAAAATTTCTAGTTTCTGGCTCATCTGGAAGTAGGCAAACAATTATGTCAGTGAGAGAGTTGGCCGCGCGGCTTTGTATTACCCTTCAGATGTGTTAATTCCACTGGTAATAATTTTAATGATTATTGTGTAGAATGAAATAGCGTGGATGATTCATGGTAAGTACATATCTAACTCGACATTTGCCTCTACGTCTGGAAAAACCTCAAGTCAATTAGCCGGCCACGGGATTTGAGACTAAATAAAGTGTTGAAGTTACAAAAGCGCAATAAAATAAAATAAGGTAAACTGATATAACAAAATGCTTTTGTTTAATCAGTGATAATTGCAATTATGATATGCAAAAAATAAGTTATTTTTGTAATCTATCACCGAGTTAAGCTCCAGATCGATTCAGCAGGGCTTGCGGAAGAACTAAGGTCTAAAGTTTGATACTTAACCTTAATTCATACTCGTATACACTGATACAAGAAATTCTTTAAATATGTGAACATTTCACAAAATGCAATGGCAAAGTACTCCGCGTAATGTACGTAGGCCTAATTATTTCACAGTAATAGCCTATACCTTCTGTATATAACAGTATTCATATTGTACTCATTTCAACTTGATCAACGAAATAAACATCTGACTGCATTGGAGTCAAGGCCCTCAATGATTAGAAATGCGACTTTGTAGTATAGTCATGATTTCCCATTTAAAAAAGCATGTGATCTTTAACTAGACGTTACTCCAGTACCAGTCAACCGATTTGGTCCAACATACATAGGATTCTTGCCATGGACATTATAAATGCATATACCAAGTTTCATGAAAATCGAATGAAGCGTATTTGGGTTATCGCGTGTACAGACACACGGACGGACAGACATTTTCCGGTCCAGCACACAATCTCATAAAGTACTTAATAACAAGAATCCAATATTAAGCTTTTTGCCACGATTTTAGTGTAGGCGTGCCTTAAAATGGAATCATTTCTCCGTATTCTGTAGTATATGAAATGTGTGAATAGCGCTAGGCATTGTTTGACATTTTTGTGTTAAAGGCACGCCCACATTCTTCACTAACTGGATGAACATTTCAACGTATCCGGGTGAAGGAGTTTTATTTACAGAATGATGAGTATTGGGCGCAGTGATAATATTTGAAAAGGTCAGATTGGCTCTAGATGGGCCCACTCATTGTAAACACGAGAGAAATCTGTGTCCATAGCAACCTTGGGTAGTGCCTCTGGATCGTTACCAACTTGACGTAGAATTCAAATTTGGTGAAAATCAAGTTAGCAAACTCGGCTTTGAAATGTCACTGTGATTTACACTCCGATGGCGGTCTTGGATATTCACCTTAAATTCTGAATGTCACTTGATTCTCTAGTATATATTGAGAGAACAAACAAGTATGGCGTCACAAAAACCTCACCTATGATAGTTTACTCTCTCTCTCTCTCTTTTTTCGAAGTTGGGAAGTTTGTCTCCAGGGTTTTAGTAAAAGTAATTTTTACTTTCTCTAAAAGAGCCATAGATAGAGGAAGTAATTTTAAAAGTATGTATGTATTTATTTATACTGTCGAAGTTAAGGCCTTCTCTTCCACTTCACGAATTAAACTATACATACTACAAAAATACAAAATTTTATAAAGAACTACAAATTAAAAACTGTACATGTTGCAAACAATAAAATGACTCATGCCCGGTTTCTACAAACTAGTGAATTACCTATGGGTAAATTATTAATGGACAAATTAGTTCCATTTAACCTACAATGATATAATGAGCAAGGCCTTGGAGTTGTACAGTTAATTTAATTCAGAAGGCTTTGATTCTCATTGTTTAAATATTACTATTGATCCTATGAAAGGTTAAATTTTATCCAGCCATCCATGAAAGGATAAATTAACCCGAAGATTTACCCTTGGAAAGATCTAGCCCGAGTTTGTA